>SJYX01011868.1:48748-104149 GCA_006410675.1 Oreotragus oreotragus
GGGGGCTGTTGTGGCCGGATGAACCTGTACAGGCAGGCTAGATAACCTTCAGAGTTCGTAAGTTGAAAGACTCTTGTCATGCCCAGGAATTTTTATTGACTTGGAGCTGCACGTTTACTCCTTCTCCGAGAGAAATGGTTATGGGGGAGAGCCCCCCGTAAAGTACTCTGGTTTTGGGGTAGATGCTCAGGAACAGGGGTTTCCTGAGGCTTGATCACGCCTTTGCGTATGCTGAAGCCTCCTTCCTCATGACCTTTGCCATGGGCGGAGTTCCTCACGCTGGCCCCCGGCAAACCTAGATAGACAGAATATTAAAAAACAGAGACATTACTTTGCCAACACAAGTCCGTCTAGTCAAACCTATGGTTTTTCCAGGAGTCAGGTATGGATGTGAGAGTTGGACTATAAAGAAAGTTGAGCACTGAAGAACTGATGCTTTTGAACTGTGGTGTTGGAGAAGACTCTTGAGAGTCCCTTGGACTGCAAGGAGATCCAACCAGTCCATCATAAAGGAAATCAGTCCTTTTTGTTCATTGGAAGGACTGATGCTGAAGCTGAAACTCCAATACTTCAGCCACCTGATGTGAAGAGCTGACTCATTGGAAAAGACTCTGATGCTAGGAAAGACTGAGGGCAGCAGGAGAAGGGGACGATAGAGGATGAGATGGTTGGATGGCATCACCGAGTCAATGGACATGAGTTTGAGTAAACTCCAGGAGTTGGTGATGGACAGGGAGGCCTGGTGTGCTGCAGTCCATGGGATCGCAAAGAGTCGGACACAACTGAGTGACTGAACTGAACTGAATAAAACAGGCAAAACATTTGTCACTAGCAAAATATTTCCTTGGTCTTTCAAAAGTATCCTTATGAGAATCTCTTACTCAGGATGTGCACCATTGAATACAATATGCTTAGGGAAAAAACTTTTTTTTTCTTTTTGCAGGAGGATGATTCTTTGAGCTGGGAAATAGATAAATGGGAGTTTATTGTATGTTCTTTATGACGGTGTAAGTCTGACTTAAGGAAGTGCTGTTCTGGGTGTAAAGTGCTCAAATCAGGCACCATCTGCTTCTAGAGTGTTTTGTTGTTATTTTGCTCTTTTTTTTTTTAAACATATCTGAAATGTAACGTGTAAATCTAAAGTGTAAAATGTTAATTTGATGCATATTGACATTGTAATATGATTGCCATTGTAGTGATAGTTAACACCTCTATCACCTTAGTATCCTTTTTTTTGAAGTTGGAATACATTCTCTAACAATTTTGATGATTGTATTATACTGTCAGTTCAGTTGAATTGCTCAGTCATGTCCAACTCTTTATGACCCATGGATTGCACCATGCCAGGCTAAGTTGCGGAGTTTACTCAAACTCACGTCCATCGAGTCAGTGATGCCATCCAGCCATCTCATGCTCTGTTGTCCCCTTCTCTTTCCGCCTTCAATCTTTCCCAGCATCAGGGTCTTTTCAAATGAGTCAGCTCTTCGCATCAGGTGGCTAAAGTATTGGAATTTCTGCTTCAGCATCAGTCCTTCCAATGAATGTTCAGGACTGATTTCCTTTAGGATGGACTGGTTGGATCTCCTTGCAGCCCAACGGACTTTCGAGTGTTTTCTCCAACACCACAGTTCAAAAGCATCAATTCTTCAATGCTCAGCTTTCCTTATAGTCCAACTCTCTCATCCATACATGACTACTGGAAAAACCATAACCTTGACTAGATAGAGCTTTGTTGGCAAAGTAATGTCTCTGCTTTTCAATATGCTATCTAGGTTGGTCATAACTTTCCTTCGAAGGAGTAAGCGTCTTTTAATTTCACGGCTGCAATCACCATCTGCAGTGACTTTGGAGCCACCCAAAATAAAGTCTGTCACTGTTTCCCCAGCTATTTGCCAGGAAGTGATGGGACCAGATACCATGATCTTAGTTTTCTGAATGTTGAGCTTTAAGTCAACTTTTTTTCACTCTCCTCTTTTACTTTCATCAAGAGGCTCTTTAGTTCTTCTTCACTTTCTGCCACAAAAGTGGTGTCATTTACATATCTGAGGTTATTGATATTTCTCCCAGCAATCTTGATTCCAACTTGTGCTTCATCCAGCCCAGCATTTCTCATGATGTACTTTGCATATAAGTTAAATAAGCAGGGTGACAATATACAGCCTTGACGTACTCCTTTTCCTATTTAGAACCAGTCTGTTGTTCCATGTCCAGTTCTAACTGTTGCTTCCTGACCTGCATACAGGTTTCTCAAGTGGCAGGTCAGGCGGTCTGGTATTCCCATCGCTTTCAGCATTTTCCACAGTTTATTGTAATCATCACAATTTTGATGATCATATTGTAATATACTGTAGCATGCATTATATCTCAAGATTTTTTTTTTACTATTTATTGTAAATTTGTATGCTAAAAAACAGTTTTGTCTATTGCTTAACTTCTTGAGTTAAACACCATTTTATTGTTTCTGCAAGTTTGACTTTTAAACTTTCAAACATAAGTGATAACATATAGTACTCATCTTTTTCTGTCTGATGTCTCAGTTAGCATACTGTGCCTAGGCCATCCATGTTTCCACAAATGGCAGTATGCCCTCCTTTGTGGCTGAATAATATTCCATTATATATGTATTAAATAGCATGTTTTCTTTATTCATCCACTGATGGACACTAAGTTTTTCCCATATCTTGGCTATTATAATCTGGCCATAACCTTTGGAGTACACATATCTTTTCAAGTTATTGGTTTCACTTTCTTCCCAGAAGTGGAACTGCTGTGTCATGTTAGTCCTTCCTTTAATTTTGGGGGGGAACCTCCATACTGTATAGGGGCTTCCCTGATGGCTCAGAGGTTAAAGCGTCTGCCTCCCAATGCAGAGACCTGGGTTCAATCCCTGGGTTGGGAAGATCCCCTGGAGAAGGAAATGGCAACCCACTCCAATATCCTTGCCTGGAGAATCCCATGGACAGAGGAGAGTGCTAGGCTACAGTCCATGGGGTTGCAAAGAGTCGGACACGCCTGAGCAACTTCATTTTCACTTTTCTATACTGTATACCAAGGATTCCCTTTTCTCCACATTCTCACCAGCACTTCTTTTTTTTTTTTTTTTTTAATAATAGCCATTTTAACAGATATGAGATAGTTTAATTGGCATTTCCCTGATGATTATTTGTATTGAGCATCTTTTCATGTACCTGTTGGCCATCTGTATGTCTTTGGGAAAATGTCTATGTAGGTCTTCAGCCCACTTTTATTTTTAAATTGGTGGATAGTTGCTTTACAAATTTGTATTGGTTTCTGCTCTACAATAACACAAATCAGTCATAATTATATAAATATTAATATACATATATACATAAACACACACATATATCCCTTCCCTCCTGAACCTCCCTTTCCTGCCCGATCCCACCCCTCTAGGTCAGCACAGAATACTAGGCTGGGCTCCTGTGTTATTTAGCAACTTCCCACTATCTGTTTTATACATGATAGTGTATATATGTGCTTTCTTATGGGATCCTGCCCATTTTTAAACCAGATTATTTGCATTTTTGTTCCTTAGTTATGTGAGTTCTCTCTATATTTTGGATACTAACCCCTTATCATAAATTGATTTGCAAAGTTTCCCTCATTCTGTAGGTTGCCTTTTCATTTGTTTTTATTATTCTTTTGTGTAAAAATCTTTTAAATTTAATGGAGTCCTATTTGTTGATTGTTGCTTTTGTTGTCACATCCAAAAAAAACATTGCTAACACCAGTGTTGAGGAATTTCCTCCCTATGTTCTCTTTCAAGAATTTTAAACTATCAGAACTTATGTTTAGATCTCTGACATATTTCAAGTTACAAGTGGTGCAAGATAATGGTTCATTCTCATCATCTTTTCATTTTATGGTTTCTTTTGCTGTGCAGTAGCTTTTAAGTTTAATCCATTTCTTTTAGTTTTTATTTTCATTACTCTAGGTCGTGGACTGATAAAGACCTCACTGTGATTTATGTCAGTGTTCTGCCTATGTTTTCCTAAGGATCTTATGGTATTCAGCCTTACATTTGGGTCTTTAATGAGAAGAGTTTTGAGTTTATTTTTGAGTAAATTTGAGTTTATTTTTGTGTATGACATGAGAGTGTTCTAATTGCATTCTTTTACATGTAACTGTCCAATTTTCCCAGCACCATTTATTGAAGAGACTATCTTTTCTCCATTGTATATGCTTGCCTCCCTTGTCATAAATTGACCATAAGTACATAGGTTTATTTCTGGGGTTTCTATGCTGTTCCACTGACCTATGTGTTTTGTCTGTTTTTCTGATATTACCATACTATTTTGGTTACTGTAGCTTTGTAATACAGCCTGAAGTCAGGGGATGTGATTTAGGTCATACCTGAATGGCCTAGCGGTTTTCCCTACTTTCTTCAATTTAAGTCTGAATTTGGTAATAATGAGTTCATGATCTGAGCCACAGTCAGCTCCTGGTCTTGTTTTTGTTGACTATATAGAGCTTCTCCATCTTTGGCTGCAAAGAATATAATCAATCTGATTTTCGTGTTGACCATCTGGTGATGTCCATGTGTAGGGTCTTCTCTTGTGTTGCTGGAAGAGGGTGTTTGCTATGACCAGTGCATTTTCTTGGCAAAACTCTAATTATTTTCTCCCATTCTGAAGGCTGTCTTTTCACCTTGCTTATAGTTTCCTTTGTTGTGCAGAAGCTTTTTTATTAGGTCCCATTTGTTTATTTTACTTTTATTTCCAATATTCTGGGAAATGGGTCATAGAGGATCCAGCTGTGATTTGTGTCGGAGAGTGTTTTGCCTATGTTCTCCTCTAGGAGTTTTATAGTTTCTGGTCTTAGGTTTAGATCTTTAATCCATTTTGAGTTTATTTTTGTGTATGGTGTTAGAAAGTGTTCTAGTTTCATTCTTTTACAAGTGGTTGACCAGTTTTCCCAGCACCACTTGTTAACATTGTCTTGTTTTTACCCTAGCTTTACAATATGTCTTGAAATCAGTTGGTATCAGTCTTTTGATTGTTCTTCAGTATTGTGTTGACTGATCCATATCCACAAAATAACTTGCTGGTATTTTGATTGGAATTGCTTTAAATTTATATATTATGTTGAAAAACTGGCATCTCAACAATATGCAGTCCTCTTCTCCATGTATTAATGCATAAAATATGTTTCCATTTATTTAGATCTTTGATTTCTTTCCTCAGAATTTTATAGTTTTCCTCCTGTAAATCTTGTATATAATTTATTTGCTTTGTACCTAAGTATTTCTTTCTATTTTTTCTTGTGTGCTAGTGTAAATTGTATTGTGTTTTTTAGTTTCAAATATAAATTGTTCATTGCTGGTATGTAAAAAGGCAGTTGACTTTTGTACCTTGATCTTATATCCTGCAATCTTGCTATGGTTGTTTTTCATTTTTGATGACTTGGGATTTTTTATGTGAACAATCATGTCATCTGTGAACAAAGATAGTTTTACTTCTTCTTTCCCAGTCTGTATACACTTTAGTTTTGAGGGGGGTTGTTTTAATGCATATAAAGTGCTGAATAGGAGTGGTGAGAATCTAGTTTTTCTTGGCTTGTTTTTGATATCAGCAGCAAACAATTTCTCCTCATGAAGTACATAGTTAGCTGTAGAATTTTTTGTAGATGTTCTTAATCAAGATGAAGATGTTCCCCTCTGTTCCTAGTTTGCCAAGAGTTTTTTTTTTTTTTAATC
Organism: Oreotragus oreotragus; assembly: GCA_006410675.1. Taxonomy (NCBI): domain Eukaryota; kingdom Metazoa; phylum Chordata; class Mammalia; order Artiodactyla; family Bovidae; genus Oreotragus; species Oreotragus oreotragus. Next base: position 54,465 of record SJYX01011868.1, read on the forward strand.
ATGAATGGATGTTGAATTTTGTCAAATACATTTACTACCTCTATAGATATGATCAGATAATTCTTTAGCCAGTTGATGAGATGAATTATATTAATTAATTTTAAATGTTGAGCCAGCTTTTCATACCTAGGATAAATCCCACATGGTCTTGGTGTATCTTATTTTTATACATTGCTGGAATTAGTTTGCTGAGATATTGGTTTGTAGTTTTCATTGTAATACATCTGTCTTAGGTATTAGGATAATGCTGGTTTCATAGAATGAATTGGACTGTATTCCCTTTGCTTGTCTTCTAGAGAAGACTCTAGAGAACTGATACAATTTCTTTCTTAAGTGATTGGTGAAATTCACCAGTGAACCCATCTAGGTGTGGTGTTTTCTATTTTGGAAGATGATTAATTGTATGTCAAGTTGTTTAACAGATACAGGCCTGTTCAGTTTATCTAGTTCTTGTGTGTGCTCTGGTAGATTGTAATTTTCAAGAAATTGGTCCATTTATCTAGGTTATTAAATTTATAGGTATGGAGTTTATCATAATATCCATTCATTTTTTTCTGTTAATATCCATGAGATCTGTGGTGATGGAATCTTTTTGCTTTTGATGCTAGTAATTTCTATCTACTCTCTCCTTTTTTCAGTTAACCTGGCTAGAAGCTTATCAGTTTTATTGATCTTTTGAAGAACTATCTTTTGAGTTTTCTAATTTTTCTTTATTGATTTTCTTTTTTCAGTTTGGCTCTGCTTTAGATTTTTTCTCCTGCTTGCTTTGAATTTAATATGTTCTTTCTCTGGTTTTCTAAGTTGCAGGCTAAAGATTGATTTTGAATTTTCTTATTTAATATATGCAGTCACTGCTGTAAATTTCCCACTAGACACTGGCTTCACTGCATCCACAAATTTTGATTTAGCTCAAAATACTTATTTTGTTTCTTGAGACTTCTTTGACCAATATGTTATTTAAAAGTATATTGTTTATGCTCCAAATATTTTGCATTTTTTTCTGTTACTGATTTCTAGTCGAATTTCACTATGGTTTGAGAGCATATTTTCTGTAATATCTGTTCTTTTTAATTTGCTAAGATATGTCTTATGGCCCAGAATTAGGTCTATCTTGATGAAAGTTCTATATGAGCTTGAAGAAAATATGTATTCAGCTGCTGTTGGATGAAATTTTCTCTAAATGTGTTAGTTAGATCCAATTGATTAATAGTATTCGGTTCGGTTATGTCCTTACTGGTTTTTGGTTCCAGATATCAGTTAACTGTAAGTTATCTGGATATTAGTTACTGTAACTTTCAGTAACTGATAACTAATGAAAGGGTGTCGAAATCTCTTAAGTAGTAAATCTGTCTCCTCCTTGTGATTCTGTTAGTTTTTGCCTCAAAAAATTTTGATACTCTGTTGTTAGGTGCATACCCATTAAGAATTGTCCTTTTTCATTATGTAATACCAATCTTTATCCGTCATAATTATTCTTGCTGTGTAGTCTTCTTTGTCCAAAATTAATGTAACTACTTCAGCTTTCTTTTGATTAGTCTTAGTATGGTATAGTGTTCTCCATCCTTTTACTTTTCTTTGTTTTATTTAAAAAAAAAGTAACATTAAACTTATGTACTTAACTAATTTTTGTTTTTTGCTCTTTTTTTCCCCCTTCCCAGTTTTATTGAGTATAAATTGACAAAATTGTATATGTTTGAAGTGGTCAATTTGTTACAGTCAATTATATGTATAAATCGTGAAATGATTGCCCTAATAAATTATTAAAATATTCATCACCTCACATAATTACCTTTTTAATATGGGCATGGTAAGAACACTTGAGATCTACTCTGTTAGCAAATTCCAAGTATACAGTACGGTACTGTTAATAACCATGGTGTACATCAGATCCCCAAAACTATGTCATCTCATGACTAAACATAAGTACCTTTGATCGGTGTCTTTTCATTTCTCCCACAGCCCAACCCATTGTAACCATCATTCTATTCTCTTTTGTTTGAGTTTAATTTTGATTTCACATACAAGTTATCTTATGCTTTAATTTTCTTTGACACTTAGAAGTTTTAAAGTTTGATATAGTCCCTGTTTTTGCTTTAGTCACTTGAGCTTTTTTGGTGTCATCAATAAAAAGAAATTCTGTTACTTGCCACAGCATGAATGAGCTTCAAAAAATATTATGCTGAGTGAAATAAGCTAGTCACCAAATGTCAAGTATGTTGCCAATGCTAATCCAATGAAGTGTTTCTCCCGTGTTTTCTTCTAGGATATTTGTAGTTTTAGGTCTTATGTTTAGGGCTTTGATCCATTTTGAGTTAAATTTTTGTGTGTGGTGTATGGTAAGGATCCATCTTTGTGTTGTATTTTATGTGTGTGGGGGCGGCTGCCTGTGAACATCCTATTTTCCCAACACCTTTTGCTTCAGAAAGCATTCTTTTCCCATTGTGTAGTCCTGTCACTCTGGTTTAAAGTATACAAAAGGACTTATTTCTAATTTATCTATTCTGATTTACTGTCTTGATTACTGTTGCTTTGTGCCCTGTTTTCAAATCAAAAAGTGTGAGATTCTGTTCTCCTTTTTCAAGATAGTTTTGGATCTTTGGGGTATTTTGGGACTATCTATAGATTTTGGGATTTTTCTTTCCCGTTACTGCAAAAAATGCCATATTGGGATTTTGATAGGGATTTGGATTGAACCAATAGAGGAAGATGATTTTTGGATGGAAACAATACTCAGTTGTGGATGTGTCTGATGGTGAAAGAGATGCTGTAAAGAACAGTATTACATAGGAACCTGGAATGTTAGGTCCATGAATCAAGGTAAATTGGACGTGGTCAAGCAGGAGATGGCAAGAGTGAACATCACCATCTTAGGAATTAGTGAACTTGCAAAATTCAGACTTAAATTGAAGAAAAGAGGGGAAACCACTACTCCATTCGGGTATGACCTAAATAAAATCCCTTACGATTGAACAGGGAAAGTGACAGATAGATTCAAGGGATTACATCTGATAGAGTGCCTGAAGAACTGTGGACAGAGGTCCCTAACATTGTACAAGAGGCGATAATCAAACCATCCCCAAGAAAAAGAAATGCAAAAAGGCAAAATGGTTGTCTGAAGAGGCCTTACAAAAAGTGAAAGGCAAAGGAGAAAAGGAAAGATATAGCCATCTGAATGCAGAGTTCCAAAGAATAGCAAGGAGAGATAAGAAAGCCTTTCTCAGTGATCAATGCAAAGAAATAGAGGAAAACAATAGAATGGGAAAGACTAGAGATCTCTTCAAGAAAATTAAAGATACTCAGGGAATATTTTATGCAAAGATGGGCTCAATAAAGGACAGAAATGGTATGGACCTAACAGAAGCAAAAGATACAAGGATACAAGATGGCAGGGATACACAGAAGAACTATGCAAAAAAGATCTTCATGATCCAGATAACCACGATGGTGTGATTACTAACCTAGAGCCAGACATCCTGGAGTGGGAAGTCAAGTGGGCCTTAGGAAGCATTACTATGAACAAAGCTAGTGGAGGTGATGGAATTCCAGTTCAGCTGTTTCAAATCCTCAAAGATGATGCTGTGAACATGCTGCACTCAATATGCCAGCAAATTTGGAAAACTCGGCAGTGGCCACAGGACTGGAAACGTTCACTTTTCATTCCAGTCCCAAAGGGAGTGCCAAAGAATGTTCAAACTACCGCACAATTGCACTCATCTCACATCCTAGCAAGGTAATCCTGAAAATTCTCCAAGTTAGACTTCAACAGTACATGCATCGAGAACTTCCAGATGTTCAAGCTAGATTTAGAAAAGGCAGAGGAACCAGAGATCAAATTGCCAGTATCCATTGGATCATCAAAAAAGCAAGGGAATTCCAAAAAGCATCTACTTCTATTTCATTAACTATGCTAAATATTTTGTGTGTCACAACAAACTGGAAAATTCTGAAAGAGATGGGAATACCAGACCACCTTTCCTGCCTCCTAAGAAATCTGTATGCAGGTCAAGAAGCAGCAGTTAGAACTGGACATGGAACAACAGATTGGTTCCAAATTGGGGAAGGAGTAAATCAAGGCTGTGTATTGTCACCTTTTTAATTTAACTTCTATGCAGAGTACATCATGCAAAATGCCAGGATGGGTGAAGCACAAGCTGGAATCAAGACTGCTGGGAGAAATATCAATAACCTCAGATATGCAGATGACACCACTCTTATGCTGCTGCTGCTGCTAAGTCGCTTCAGTCGTGTCTGACTCTGTCCCCCATCCCTGGGATTCTCTAGGCAAGAACACTGGAGTGGATTGTCATTTCCTTCTCCAGTGCATGAAAATGAAAAGTGAAAGTGAAGTCGCTCAGTCTTGTCCGACTCCTAGCGACCCCATGGACTGCGGCCTAGCAGGCTTCTCCATCCATGGGATTTTCCAGGCAAGAGTACTAGAGTGGTTTGCCATTGCCTTCTCCACTCATGGCAGGAAGCAAAGAAGACCTAAAGAGCCTCTTGATGAAAGTGAAGGAGGTCTAGTCTCTGACATTAATTTTTGAGAAACTCTCAATTTATCCCTTCAAATACTTTTTTCATTTGTTTTTCCTCCCTGTGTTATTTCTATTATGCATATGCTATACCTTTTGTAATCGTCTTGCATTGTACTTTGATATTCTGTTCTGTCCTTTTCATTCTTTTTTCTTTTTGCATTTCAATTTTGGGAGTTTCCATTGACATTTCTTTAAGCTCACTGATTCCTTACTTGGCCATGTCCAGTATATGATGAACTCATCAAAGGCATTGTTAATTTCTGTTACAGACTTTTTTATTTCTTTTGAATCTTCCTTAGGGTTTCTAAATTTCTCTGTGTACATTACCCACCTGTTCTTTTGTATTATATACTTTCTAAATTAAAGCTCTAAGCATAATACTCTAAGTTGTTTTAAATTCTTAGTCTGATAATTCCAAAATCTCTGTTGTGTTTGGTTCTAATGCCTACTCTCTATGTAGTCACACTGATTTTTGTCTTAGTATTCTTTGCAACGTTATAATGAAAACGGAACATGATATACTGAGTAAAAGTCACTTAAGTAAATAGACCTTTAGCATGAGAATTTGTGTTTATCTGGCCAGAGTTAGATTTATTATTATTGTTTACTCTAGCTATGGGGCTTCCCTGGTGGCTCAGAGATTAAAGCGTCTGCCTGCAATGCAGGAGACCTGGGTTTGATCCCTGGGTTGGGAAGATCCCCTGGAGAAGGAAATGGCAACCTACTCTAGTATTCTTGCCTGCAGAATCCCATGGACAGAGGAGCCTGGTGGGCTACAGTCCACCGGGTCGCAAAGAGTTGGACACGACTTCACTTTCACTTTCATAGCTATAGGTGTCAGAAGTTAAATTTTTTTCTGGTGTCTTATTTTGTCTCACCTTTTGTCTTTGGGTTTCCTTAGAAAACTCTTCTTAAATAAAGTCTGAGGCATGCATGTCTCTTCATTATGTTTCTGTGCTATCATATTGTTGTTCAGTTGTTAAGTGGTGACCAACTCTTTGTGACCCCGTGGGGTACAGCATGGGCTTCCCTCATCTTCACTGTCTTCTGGAGTTTGCTCAGATTCATGTTCATTGAGTCAGTTATGCTCTCTGACCATCTCATCCTCTGCCACCCTCTTCTCCTTTTGCCTTCAGTCTTTCCCAGCATCAAGGTCTTTTCCAATGAGTCGACTCTTTGCATCAGGTGACCAACATATTGGAGCTTTAGCATCAGTCCTTCCAATGAACATTCAAGGTTGATTTCCTTTAGGATTGACGGGTTTTGATCTCCTTGCAGTCCACGGGACCCTGAAGGCAGAGGGGGCAATTGGTAGGAGCCTTGTTAGCCATAGTAAGGATTTTTGGCTTTTACTCTGTTCAGAGTGGGGAGCTACTGGAGATTTTAATCAGAGAGATACCACAATCTGACTGAGATCTTTGCTGTGCCCCGGGTTTCTATAGATGTGGTGAGCAGGGGCTACTCTCTAATTGCAGTGCGTGGGCTTCACATTTTGGTGGCTTCTCTCATTGCAGAGCACAGGCTCTAAGTTTGCAGGCTTCAGTAGCTAGAGCTTGTGGATTCTGGTGCATGGGCTTATTAGTTGCCTCATGGGATATGTAATATTTCCAGGTCAGGAATCAAACTCGTGTGCCCTGCACTGGCAGGCAGATTCTAAACCACTGGACCACCAGGGAAATCCCCTGCCTTACATTTTAGAATATAAGATCACTCTGCCTACTTTGTTGAGCATATGGAAGGTAACAGGAAGTTGAAAGACCATTTAGGAAGTTATTTAGTAATTTAAGCAAAAGACTCCAAATAGACTTGCACTAGGGAGGTGTTGAGAAATGATGAAATCCTGCAGGTACACATACATTCATACACATACACACATAGTTTTTATATTGAGATAGTTGTACATAACCATGCAGTTAATACTAAGACAATACTGTACCTCTTCCCCAGTTTTCCTCAGTTGATAACATCTTGCAAAACTATAGTGCAATATCAACCAGGATTATTGACATTAGTGTGATCCAGCAGTCTCCATATGGAGAATGTTCACATTCTTCATATTTTCTTATACTACTTTGTATGTATGTGTGTGTGTGTGTGTTTAATTCTACCCAATTTTATTATATGTGTAGGTTTGTGTATTTACTACCAACGTCAAGATATGGAACTATTCCACCAAGGACCCTCTTTTGCCCTTTCATGACCATACTCATTTCTCTCCCATCATCTCTCCATTCCTAAATTCCAGTTTAACCCCGTGCAACAATCAGTGACCCATTCCCCATTTCTCTAATGTTATTTCAAGAATGCTGTATAAATGAAATCATATACAGTATGTAACCTGTTGAGATTGGCTTTGTTTGTTCAGCATAATTCTCTATAGATTCACCAAAGCTGTTGCATGTGTCAATGATTAATTCTCTCTTTTTTAAATTACTAACTGGTATTCCATAGTATGGATTTACCATAATTTGTTTATCCATTCACCCATTGAAAGACATCTGGTAGCTATTGAATAAAACTGTGAACATTCAGCTGCAGGGTTTTTGTGTAAACATAAATTTCCATTTATGTTAAAAGCTTCAGAGTACAGATGTTGTGATCTTGAATATATTTTGTAGGTGAAGTCAACAGTATTTCTTGACAGATTGAAGGTGAGGTCAGAGAGAGAGAGAGAGGAATCACGACTTCAGAATTTTTGGCCTGCACAGCTGGAATGGTAGAGTTGTCAACACCAAGACCGGTTGAATGGGTTTAAGGAAGATGAGGGATTCTGCTCATACTGGGTCACATTAAGATGTACATTAGAGGAGTTGTCAAGTAGGCATTTGGCTCAAAGATTTTGGAGTATGCAGGAGAGATGATCTGGTCTGGCAGTATAACACTGGGAGTCATCAGCCTTGAAGCCCTGACACTGGAAGAGGTAATTGAGATAGCTGAAAAGAGGTGAGAGATGAAGCCCTAGCTACTTCACTGTCTAGAAAATAAGGTGAATTTGGCCAGGCTTTGAGAGCCTTGTGGGTGATGTATTAATAGAGACAAAATTCATATTTTGCTCCACAGGCACTTAGAGTAAGCTAGTTCGGCAAGTTGTGTGTATGTCTCCAGTGATATAATATCTGATTTTCATAAGCTACTTTTAGAAAAGCAGTATGTTATATAATAGTATTGAACTATAGTTGTAAAGTAAAACAAAGCCAAGAGATTATATATAATAAGTTCCAAAATAATTCTTAGGTGCTAAGTAATTTAGATGTTGGGAAAGATTAGTGTGAGTCAGGAAAGCTGGAGATGGCCTTGTGAAAGAAATGGGAGTTTAATAGGAACTTAAAGGATGGGTAGAATGTGTGTAGGAGGGAGAGAGAGTAGAGACATTCCAGTAATGCTAAATGTGATGAGTGGCTTAGAATTGGGAGTGAAATGATACACTCAAAGAGTGAGAAGTGGGGTCTAGTTATCACATTGGCCTTGAGTGGAGGAAAAGATTGAGTTGATGAAGAGGGATTGGATTATGAGGTGATTTGGGCTTTATCTTATAAGAAATGGGAATATTTCTAGCTCTCTTAAAATTTACTTTGTCTGCTAATAACATTGCCATTCCAGATCTCATTTGTTGCTGTTTGCATGATATATCTTTTCGCATATTTTTATGCTCAAACTGTTGTCTTTGAATCTGAATATGAAGCCTGCCTGTTACCAAAACAATATAGTTGGAGCTTGCTTCTTTTTCTTATCTAGTCCGACAACCTGCCTTTGATTGTATGCTTAATCGTATTTTATATAGTTTTTCATTTGATTGAAATTGCCCCTGCAGAAGAGTAAGCCAGATCAAGGAACTATCTGAAAATGAACTGACCCCACACTGTCCACAACAACACCAGAGAAAGTCCTAGATATATTTTTACTATTGTCATTTTTTTAATTAAAAAATTTTTTTTAAGTTCTCTATTCCCTTCTGGCTCAGACGGTAAAGCATCTGCCTACAATTCAGGGGACCCGGGTTTGATCCCTGGGTTGGGAAGATCCTCTGGAGAAGGAAATGGCAACCCACTCCAGTACTCTTGCCTGGAAAATCCCATGGATGGAGGATCATGGTAGGCTACCAGTCCATGGGGTTGCAAAGAGTTGGATACGACAGAGCGACTTCACTTGGTCACTAACTATTACTCCTTTAATTTTCATTTTTATAACCTACTATTACTTTGAAGAAAAAAAAGACCCAGTTTTTAAAGCAAACTTCATATATATATATATTTTATAATTGTTGTGACTTTGTCTTTTCCTTTAATATTGTATTTTTGAGAATCTAACCTCTACTCTAGATTTTTAATCTTTGCTTTTTGGTATTTGTTATCAATTTTGTACCTTTAAGAACCCAATCTTCAGTACCCATTTTTACTTGGGAGTGAGATTACTGGCTGGATTGCTCTCTCCCGCTTTGACTCTCCTTTTTCTCCACCAGGTCTCCTCTATCTCTTCCCTCTCCCTTCTCTTCTCTACCCAACTCTGAATCTCGTTGTGTGTTCCACGTTATGGAGAGCACCTAGGGAACTGACTACTGTCTCTCTCCTTTTGATTCCGCCTTTTATCCTCCTGGCCACCTCTGTCTCCTTCCTCCCTCTTCTTTTCTCTGTGTAACTCCGTGAACATCTCTGAGGGATCCAGACTGTGGAGAGCACATAGGAAGTGATTACTGGCTAGCTTGCTCTCTCCCCTTTTGATTCCCCCTCTTTTCCTCCTGGTCACCTCTGTCTCCCTCCTCCCTCTTCTCTTCCCCATGTAACTCTGTGTACCCCTCACTGTGGAGAAGCTTTTCATCATTAACCTATATGTTTTATCATCGGTGCTGTATAGATGGAGAAGTCTTGAGGCTACTGTAAGAATAAGACTGAAAACCAGAGGCAGGAGGCTTAAGTCCAGATCCTGAGAACACCACAGAGCTCCTGACTCCAGGGAATATTAATCGATAGGAGCTCATCAGACACCTCCATACCTACACTGAAACCAAGTACCACCCAAGGGCCAACAAATTCCAGAGAAAGACATGCCATGTAAATTCTCCAACAACACAGGAACATAGCCCTGAGCTTCAATATACAGGCTGCCCAAAGTCACAGCAAACCGTTTCATTGACATCTCAAAACTCATTACTGGATATTTCAGTGCACTCCAGAGAGAAGAAATCCAGCTCCACCCACCAGAACACCAACACAAGCTTCCCTAACCAGGAATCCTTGACAAACCACATGTCCAACCCCACCCACAGCAAGGAACCTCCACAATAAAGAGGAACCACAAACTGCCAGAATATGGAAAGTAAGTGAAGCCCATATAAGTGAAGCTGTTCAGCCGTGTCTGACTCTTTGCAACCCCTCAGGCTTCTCTGTCCATGGGATTCTCCAGGCAAGAATACTGGAGTAGGTTACCATTTCCTTCTCCAGGGTATCTTCCCGACCCAGGGATAGAACCCGGGTCTCCCTCATTGGAGGCAGATGCTTTAACTTCTGAGCCACCAAGGAAGATAAAGGAAAGCCTCTTGATGAAAGTGAAAGAGGAGAGTGAAAAAGTTGGCTTAAAGCTCAACATTCAGAAAACGAAGATCATGGCTTCTGGTCCCATCACTTCATGGGAAATAGATGGGGAAACAGTGGAAACAGTGTCAGACTTTATTTTTTGGGCTCCAAAATCACTGCAGATGGTGACAGCAGCCATGAAATTAAAAGACGCTTACTCCTTGGAAGAAAAGTTATAACCAACCTAGATAGTATATGCAAAAGCAGAGACATTACTTTGCCAACTAAGGTCCGTCTAGTCAAGGCTATGGTTTTTCCTGTGGTCATGTATGGATGTGAGAGTTGGACTGTGAAGAAGGCTGAGTGCCGAAGAATTGATGCTTTTGAACTGTGGTGTTGGAGAAGACTCTTGAGAGTCCCTTGGACTGCAAGGAGATCCAACCAGTCCATTCTGAAGGAGATCAGCCCTGGGATTTCTTTGGAAGGAATGATGCTAAAGCTGAAANGTTTCCCCATCTATCTCCCATGAAGTGATGGGACCGGATGCCATGATCTTTGTTTTCTGAATGTTGAGCTTTAAGCCAACTTTTTCACTCTCCTCTTTCACTTTCATCAAGAGGCTTTGTAGTTCCTCTTCACTTTCTGTCATAAGGGTGGTGTCATCTGCATATCTGAGGTTATTGATATTTCTCCCGGCAATTTTGATTCCAATTTGTGCTTCTTCCAGCCCAGCGTTTCTCATGATGTACTCTGCATATAAGTTAAATAAGCAGGGTGACATTATACAGCCTTGACGTACTCCTTTTCCTATTTGGAACCAGTCTGTTGTTCCATGTCCAGTTTTAACTGTTGTTTCCTGACCTGCATATAGGTTTCTCAAGAGGCAGGTCAGGTGGTCTGGTATTCCTCTCTCTCTCAGAATTGTCCACAGTTTATTGTGATCCACACAGTCAAAGGCTTTGGCATACTCAATAAAGCAGAAATAGATATTTTTCTGGAACTTTCTTGCTTTTTCCATGATCCAGCATGGTTGGATGACATCAACAACTCAATGGACCTGAGTTTGAGCAAACTCCAGGAAATGGTGAAGGACAGGGAGCCTGGCATGCTGCAGTCCATGGGGTCAAAAAGAGTCAGACACAATTTGGCGAATGAACAACAACAAATATTATTATATAACCCAGCTATTTCATTCACAAGTATACACACAAGAAATTATTGCATATGTACAACAGGACACGTGACTAATAATGCTTATAGTAGTACTGTTCACAAGAGTGAAAATATGTTAACAATATTATGGCCACCAGTGAGAAAGTGGATGAAGTATGCTATAGTTGCACAATGAAAGATAATTCAGCCATCAAAAAGAATGAACTATAGTTTCATACAACAATTTGTATCTTTGCAACTTAGTAGTAATATAATATTAAAATTACCAGTTATATAAAGCACAGTTATGTATGTCATTTTTTAAAAGTTCAAAACAAGAACTAAGCAATGTATTATTAAGAAGCAAGCTTACTGGCTGGAAGCTGTCTTAGTAGCAACAAGTGATAAGCAGATTTACATATGAGAAAGAGTCCTCAGGCTACAGTATGAAGAACGAATTGGACTTGAAGCAAACTGAATGTGAAGCAGAGAAATCATTTGACAAAAACTGCTGTAGGGTCAGTTAAAGGTGAGGAGAGAAGGACATAAACAACAACTGACACTGAGATTAGACAGGAATGGAACAGAATTGAAAGCTATTCAAAGAGTTATGATCAAGAGCCCTTAAGTTCCAACCATATATAGAGGGTGAGGGAAGGTGAAGAGTCAAGAATAATTCCCAAGTTTCTGGTCTGCAAGACCAGAGGTCCTAGGGTCAATACAAAAGTTGATTTTTTTTTTTTTTGACATTTGAGTTTCAAGAGACTCTGGGATGTCAATAATCATGTAGTATCCTCTTTTTTTTTTTTTAAATGGGCTTCCCAGGTGGCGCAGTGGTAAAGAACCCACCTGCCACTGCAGGAGATGCTGGAGACATGGGTTAGATCCCTGGGTTGGGAAGATCCCCTGGAGGAGGAAATGGGAACCCACTCCAGTATTCTTGCTTTGAAAATTCCATGGACAGACAAGACTGGTGAGCTATAGTCCATGGGGTCGCAGAGAATTGGATCCTCTTTTTATGATTAAGTATAAAATCTGATCCTTTCCCCTTCAAAGCCTATCCTATAATCGATGTCACCACTCCCTCTTCAAATTTGCACACTGCTTTGTTTTCGCTTATGACATTCATCTTACTTTAGGCAAGCAGTGCTCAGTCTTGGCACCACTGACATTTTGGACCTGGAAAGTCTTTGTTGTGTGTGCAGTCCTGTTCATTTTAGGATGCTTAGCAGCATCCCTGGCTTCTACCCACTAGATGTGAGTAGCATCCCCAAGTTATGACAATCAAAACTGTTTCCAAAAACCAATGAAGTTGCTCAGTCGTGTCTGACTCTTTGTGATCCCATGGAATGTAACCTACCAGGCTCCTCCATCCATGGAATTTTCCAGGCAAGAGTACTGGAGTGGGCTGCCATTTCCTTCTCCAGGGTATTGTCCCAACCCAGGGATCGAACCCAGATCTCCTGCATTGCAGGCAGTTGATTTACCGTCTGAGCTACCAGGGAAGCCTCAACATTACCAAATATCTCTTGGGGGAAAGTTCCCCATTCCTCAAAACTATGATCTAGCCTATATAATAGTTACATGAATTTATACCACCACTTAAAATCATAAATTTCCTAAAGGCAGCAACTTTAACATCTTGTCCATTTATATAAAATAGATATGACAAATGTATTCTTACATACTCATCAAGGTAGATTAAGGAGATAGTTATCTATGTTTGACTTACTAGTTTTAAATTTATAAATATCTTTAAAAGTAATTGATTTCCCATTGACGCAGGCATCTCTAACCAATTAGCTAAAGTACTAAGGTTTTATATACTGGAATTATTTTTTTTTTAAGGGGAAAATTTCTATGCTGCATATTCTGGAATCTCTTAAGGACATAAGCATTTAACGAAGTCATTTTTGAATCAAATCCAAATTGACAAATGTTCTAGAATTGGTTAGTCTCCATACAGTTCAAGTAAAAGTTTATACACAATCATTTTATTTCTGTCTCTTGTCCCCTTAAATCCCTAATATTATGCATAAAATTTCACCGAAAGAAGCATAATTAATTTAAATACCAATCCATGCCTCAAATTATAAGAGTACACAGATAAACAATGTCCACAAATAGGTAAGACTTTATTTTCCTATTTGGAAAAAAAAACTTAAAAATAATTTTTATCAAAACATATATTAGACAATATCTATTGTTTAACTATCCATTACAGTTTACTGACTGGCAGTCTATAGGTGGAATGCTATCAATTTATAATTTATTTGAAACAGTAGAAATGTAAAGACTAAAAGTTAGACCTTTAGCAGACTGAATACACTAGTTTAAAATGAAACTAAACATAAACTTATTGTTATAAAACTCACTTGTACAAATTTTCTTTTATTACATTAAATGGTTCCCTGGATAATAAGGTTTTTTTTTTTCTATAAAAGGGAAATGGGGGAAAAAAAAGGAAGCAGAGAAAACTTTCTGAAATTTTTCAAAGAACTGATTGCATTACAATGCTTCAAGAACTACCTAAATATACACAAAGTATAGAGAAAAGTAAAAGGTTTCCCCTTCTAAATTGTTCATGATGATGAACAGTCTCTGTACAATGGGGGTGGCATCACACAGTGTAAGTATCCCTTAGAGTGTACTGTTGGGATGGGCTAGGAGAATGATATACCCTTTTGCAAAGTGTGACTGTATGCCTTGAAACTTAAATACCACCTCCCAGGAAATCAATATGCTCTAAGTCTTCAATTACTTTTATTTGTGAAAAGTGTCCTGAACATCACTTCTCATGCTGTCAATGAGGTTCTGGATCTTGTATATATTTATGCTTTTGACGATAAATAAATACTTCAGAGTTTATGTTACAAACAATCTAAATCAAAATATTAAATTTTAAACTTTAAGCCAGTGTCTCTAATCCCAATTCTAAAATATTTCAATCAACCACTTCTGTTCTTTTACCTGTCATGTATTATATATGGTAATTTTTTCCAGAAAACATGGTAAACTCATATTTTTCAAATGCAATTAATCTAGCTGCTTATCACATAGTCCTAATTCTGCTGCTGCTAAGCTAAGTCACTTCAGTCGTGTCCGACTCTGTGTGACCCCATAGACAGCAGCCCACCAGGCTCCCCCATCCCTGGGATTCTCCAGGCAAGAATACTGGAGTGGGTTGCCATTTCCTTCTCCAATGCATGGAAGAGAAAAGTGAAAGTGAAGTCGCTCAGTCTGTCCGACTGTTAGCAACCTCATGGACTGCAGCCCACCAGGCTACTCCGTCCATTGGATTTTCCAGGCAAGAGTACTGGGGTGGGGTGCCATTGCCTTCCCCGAGTCCTAATTCTAAACTGTGGCTTATTCTCCATGATTCCTTAAAGCATTTTGCTCTACTGAGTTCCTATTCCTATGCTTATAAACTTGTTTTCCCAGATGACACTGCATCGATTAACATTAAAATTTAAGACATTATTATCCCCACGGATCTACATTCCCACCAGCTTAGCAAAAGTCAGAGAACTAGATAACCCCTCCCTTCCATTGCTAATGACCATGTCCATTGCTAACAACCAGTCCGTGAAGATCCTCCCTCCCCGTCTTGTATTTTAACACTGAACTCTCCACCAATTCCATCCTCTCAGCCTCCAAGTATGTTTGAGAAAATACAGAGTGAACTTTCAGTTAACATCTGCCCTTAATATGCAATGCCATTCTCAACTCCATATGGGTGTAATTTCTCCCCTGAAAGCCTGCAATTGTCCCTTTCTGCTTAATCCTAACCAACCCGGCATGCATGGGGCATGCATGGGGTCGCAAACAGTCGGACACAATTTAGTAACTGAACTGAACTGAAGCTGATCCCATAGTGATCATTTAACTCAAGATTCAGCAAGAGTTAACTTTATAGGAAATTTTCTCAAACTAACTTAAGTCCCAATAAAATTAAGCCTTATGCCACAGTTCCATATAACTTATTTGTATCATTTATTAAAATATATATTTTTAATATTGCTACATCTCTTTTCTAATAATTACATATATTACTGTACACATGCACCTCTTTTATAAACCTTTATAGGATCATGTTTCCAGAGTTAGCATTTAATAAAAGTATGCTTAATGTACCTATTGTAAAACCAGTACCATGAAGACAAGCTATGCAAACATCATGTGCAAAACAAAACACACTGTACCATAAACAGAAACTATATAATCTATGAAGCTAAATAAGCATTCATCTTTCAGAGTAAATCACCTATTTATTAGCACAGTGTTTATTAATAGCTTTGTTATAAGAAGTGAAAGTGTTGCAACAGAAATAACACTGGAATAGTGTTAGATTTAGAAAATCTAGCCTCTGACCCACACTCTGCCATATACTGGCCATTTAACTTTGGGCAAATCACTTAACCTCTCTCAACAACAAAGGGTAATTACTATGCACTCTACAAAGCCCACAGGGTTATTATTAGGATACAAAAGGGTAATATATATGAAAGTGCTTAGAATTTACAAGGAGCTGTATAAATGGTATGAGTTTAATGACAACCATACACTCTGATTTAAGATAACATCTTTGTGTGTGTGTTTCTTATTTACCATGGGTTTTGGGTTGGTTTTTTTTTTTTAACATTTTAAAATGTGAACTTGCAAAAGAAAGAAATTAAAGGGCAACTATTTATGCTCTAGAAGAATTCATCACTGAATAAAACACTGCAAGGTTTAGCAACTCAAATTCAATCTGAACCAATTAAAATATGAGTCAACTAACAAAAATGTCCTTCATATTCAATTTTTCAGCAAGATATTTATTACATAGAGCAAGGCAGATATTTGATTCCGGCCACAAATCACAAGCTTATTCCACCAAACACACTAAGATGGCCTTCACCTATGTAACAAAATCAGAGGCTGCAAAGTTTAACTGGCTCCATTTTACAAGCAGATACAATGCACCATGCTCCACAGTTGAAGAGGTGAACCAGCACATGTAGGAAATACTAGAGTTGACTCCAGGTTTACAGGAAAACATGTGATTCACCAGGACACAACACAATCTGATGTATGTAAAGAATTCCTAAATCTGTTTCACAGACCTATTGTTTATGGACATAAAGAACTATGAAGAAGCAGAGGGGGCAGCTGCAAATAGACTGAGACTTATTTGTAGTACTGGTGACAGTCAAATATGAAAAGTTTCCAAACTTGTTTGCATAGCCATTACCCATTATCATTTTTAAGCTCTCTTAAAGTCAACAAGTATCACAGTATCCAAACAGACTAAAACTTTCTAGGCAATCTCCCTTTGTCTTGCCAAGTCTACCCACAGACCAGCAAAAGATAAGACATTACAACCAGAGTTAGCTATTTTCTTGAAACTTTCTGATCCCTGATTTCCTGTTTTTATATGCATGAGGATTTTAATTGAGAAGTATCTGGAAGGCATATCAATTCAAAAAAGGTCATGAGCACAAACCACCAAATGGAGAATCAAGTAAATTGGCAAACTCTCCCTTTTAAATGTTAATCGCCTAGAAAGGCTGCCTTAATTAGTTATTAGCAGTTGAGCTCCATCCCAGCAAAGAAAGGGGAGTGAGGCTGAAGAGGGAAAAAGAAATAAGGAGGGCAGCAGGAAGAAGGGGACAGGTGAAGAATAGACACCAGAAATGCAAAGAGAAATAAAAAAGATACCAAAGATAAACTTTGCCATCAGCTACATACAATCCACATTCCCTCACAGGAAGACTATGAATAGAGAAAAAAGGATTTTGCTGCTACATATTTTACAGTCAGTATTTTAACACAAGTTTATCCAACAATGTTAAATGTAAAACAGTTATTCAAGGGAACTGGAGAAAACTATAGTTTCCTGTAAGTTCCTAGTCACTACAGACATAATATGATGAAAAAAATTGCTTCACACAAGTCTATCAGAAAGAGTACTACTGAACTAGAACGTGAACATTTGGTTCTGATCTCTACACTAATACAGAATTGTAAAGTAAAATAAAGTAAAAATAAAAATAAAATAAAAAATAAATAAATAAATAAGCAGAACTTGAACATTTAGTTCCTTCCTAGCTTTGGTTTTGACCTTCTTGACAATTAGCTTTAGGTTAGTCACCAAACTTTTATCAATGTTCTCATTCACTCAAACAATAAATATTTCTGAAATGTCTAAAAAATTCTAGAGTTTCCCAACCCTGACTGCACAGAAGAATCACCTGGGAATACTTAAACACCCACCCACCCCCACACACACCTGTCTCTTATACACATCTNCCCACACACACCCACCCACACCCCTCTTTGCCCCTGAGACTGATTTAATTGGTCTGGGGTGGAGCCTGGGCATAGATTAAAAAACAAACAACAACAACAAAAAAACTCCCTTGCTATCTTAAAATGCAGGCAAGGTGGAAAGCCACAAGTCTATTTCATCTTTTCTGTACATGGTAAGGAACAGCAAACAATGTGAAGAGCCATCTCCCTTCCTTTAAATGTATCAATTTCCCCTTCTAATCCAATTTTGTTTTAACCTAGATTCTCACCATCTCACAGCTAGATTCTCACCACCTCACAGCTAGATTCTCACCACCTCACACCTAGATTAACAAATAGTTTCCTATCTATTTTCCCTTCTTCCAGTCTCTTCCCAACTCAATAAACCATTGCTGTCTAACTAATCAATTTGGTACTGAAACATTATTCCACTGAGAGTCATTTTAAATATAACAATAACAACAAACAGAGCTGTTTTCATTGAGCAGAGACTATATTGCATATACATATTTATATGTTTATATATATACAGGTATGTATGCATAATCTCAAACATGCTCTATATAATGGATACTAGTCTCTTTACATATAAGATTATTGCCCCTAACTAGTTGTGGTTGAATTTGGTCAAAAATGAACGGCAAATGACTCACCCACAGATCTCTAATTTAAATTATCACGTGTTCCCACAAGGAACACCAATTTTTTTTTAAAAGTAAAATGAGGTGGAATTATTTCAAAAAGTTCTCTGTTACTATAGACACTGATAAAGTTTATGATGAAAGAATTTTACCAAGAATAAATATGGTTCTGGTTTGTGTTAAAACTTGCCACAGAAAACAAACTGAAGCCTTTCACCCACAGATCTCTAATTTAAATTATCACGTGTTCCCACAAGGAACACCAATTTTTTTTTAAAAGTAAAATGAGGTGGAATTATTTCAAAAAGTTCTCTGTTACTATAGACACTGATAAAGTTTATGATGAAAGAATTTTACCAAGAATAAATATGGTTCTGGTTTGTGTTAAAACTTGCCACAGAAAACAACCTGAAGCCTTAAAACCCAATGGTTATAATCACATAAGATGATACTCATATTTATGAAAAACATTAAGTACAATATAAGAAGTATATAATGAGAAAACTAAGGAAGTGCATTACTTATTCCCTGCCCTTAAGCAGTTTTCCATCTTCCCAGGGAAAGCAAAACATAAAAAAGAAAATAAAGCCAGCACTAGCACGTAAGTGGTAAAGACAGNTTTATGAAAAACATTAAGTACAATATAAGAAGTATATAATGAGAAAACTAAGGAAGTGCATTACTTATTCCCTGCCCTTAAGCAGTTTTCCATCTTCCCAGGGAAAGCAAAACATAAAAAAGAAAATAAAGCCAGCACTAGCACGTAAGTGGTAAAGACATTAAGTACCATGGGAATTCAAAGAAACAGAAGACTGCCCTGGACTAAGGGAGTTGGAGACAGCCTCTTGGAAAAGCTGGGGCTTGAACAAAATTAAATAGGTGGAGAAAAGGAAATCTCATGAATATGGATCTTCTACAAAGATGAGGCAGAAATTCATAAACTATGTTTGAGGAACTGGGAGCTGACCTACTTGGAACAGAGGGTTCTATGTAGGAGCATTTGAGGACTTAAGGTTGAAACAATCAACTGGAGCCAGACAGTGAAAGGCCAGAATGCCAACCTAGGATACTTCAACTCTGCGCTATAGATCGATAAATCTTTTATAGCTAACAACAAGCAAAACAACATTTCCCTATAATGATGCAGTCTGAAACCATTTTTCTTGAAGCCGTTGAAGAACATACCTAGTAGTACAATGTCTTGCCAGTATATCTTGAATATGTGAACATATTGTTTAGGAAATCTGTTCAGAGTGAAAGAGTAAACACTCAAATATGCTTTCCAGCATACAAAATCATTGATGGTTTTTAGGATAACTCCTAAGAGAATAACTGGATAGGAGGCTTCAATTTTAGGTTCTCTTCCTCTCCCCACCCTCATCCAAACACACATCTTGATTTAATACCTAGAAACACAATACAATGAAATAGTGTTATTCTGAAAATAAGAGATCTTTTATTACCTCCCATTATGAGTGAATTTACTTACTACATTGCCTCAAAATCATTAAATTTATTAAGATCATTTTGCCCATGATTTCTTTCAGCAAAGCAGATGAAAACAGATACATAAATAACAAATTTGAAGATTATGAAAAGTGAAAAGTCCTTCATCAAATCAAAACACACCTAAAATAATCAGCCTTGGCTTATAAGGCAGAGGGGAGACTGTTCATAACAAAAAAAATGCCATCCACAACAAAGAGTACCAGAGAGTATATGAAGAACATTACAATAGCCAATTTCTCATCCAAAATGATAAACTGTTAACCCACAACTCCAAAAAGAATGGAATTAATTTTGATTCTCAAAAATGCCCTTACAATTTTTGGTTACATCTGTAATGAAAATTAAGACTCCAACACAACTGAAAACAAGGATTCTTTCCCTTAGTAAAGCAGACACATAAGTGATTGATGATTTAATTTGCCGTTGCAGCAAATACTAATTTAAGCACCACTACCTCAACACCAGGAAAATGACAAATCTCAGTATTTAAAGGTATATGTGACAAGAAGGCAAGACTATTCTAGGATGATTAAAACACACACAAAATAAGAACACAGAGAAAAACCGTGGCAATAATGCTGCTGCACTAGGAAAAGGGATATACCATTCTTACAGGCACGCATGGCTTTAAAGAATATGTATAGATTATGGTCTTATGTATTGTCTTTTTTTCCTCCAGGAAAGACCAGAACATTCACGAGAGTTGGAAGAAGTGCATTCAGGAAGGTGTCAATGCCTCCCTCCCCACCCCTTTAGTGGTGAAACTCGCTTTAACAACAATGCTCTTTCACTCCTCACATCCCACCCGGTTTCCACAGACCCTTCAGTCAGAATTCCTGCCCACCCCACCGCCGCCACTTCCCTGCTCTGCCCCTCACATTCAGAACTGGCTGCTCCGACTGTCTCGCCGCCCCCGCGCACCGGCCCAGACCAGCAGAGTCTAACAACGCAGCCACGCAGCCACCCAGAAACCCACTGCCCCCACCTCCTCCTCGCCCAGCTTCCCCTCCCCCTCCCCGCCCTGTCACCTGCTTGGGTGGTGTCCGTCAGGTCGTAGCCGCTGCCCGGGAAGTCTCGGAGCTTCCTACCGCTGAGGCTCAGGATGCCGGAGTTGCCCGCCTCCTCCAGGGCCCGGTCCAGGCTCCTCACGGTGTGTTGAGGCTGCAGGCTCCCCGGGTTCCACTGCGGCCCGTTGGGGAACGGCTGACCGAAAAGAGTCGGTACCGGGATGGGCACCACCAGGGTCCCGCCGCCGCCTCCCCCTCCGGTTCCGCCACCTCCCCCTCCGGCCCCACCACCGCCACCGCTACTTCCACCTCCACCACAACTGCCGCCCCCACTGTTACCACCACCTCCCTGACTCGCCGCCATGTTCCTGGGAGAGAGAATAGCCCCCGACAATACTCTGAGCCTGTGCCGCGAGTGTAGGGGGTTCTTAGGACGCATGCGCAGGCTGGGGGCGGGAGGTGGGGGGTGCGAGGTAGAGGGTGGGAAGGAACCAGGGGGCGGGCTGGGAGGAGGTGTTGGGTATGGAAGAGACGCTGTTCAAACGTGCAGAATGCTTGCTTTAAGAAATGTGCTATCAGAGGAAGGATGCTAAATCCCGGTTCCGCTGCTTTGGGTACCAAAATCTTGCGAAGCGACACCAGCTTAACTCTAGGTCGTCAGAGATGTGACCCTAGATCTCTAAGTTGCTTCACCTTTTGAGATCTGCAAAACAAAAGTAAATATATTAGAGATGAAAGAGATTCGTTTCAGAATATTTTGAAGCGGCATTTAGAAGGACTATCAGCTACCTGATTGAAACGCTTACTGCAAATGCCTCAGGAATCCTTTAGCAGTGTTAACACGGAGAGAAACTTTGGGGAGGAATATGGGTGCAGAATTGTTTTTTAAGCCTGCATGAATTTTCCCATAATTTAGAATTCCAAAATAAGAAAAGCCTTTTAAAAGGTTTTCAAGGAAGCCTCTCGTTTCAGTGTGTGTGTGTCTCAGCCAAACTGCTGACTTCCAAAACTTGGAAAAGTTCTCTACATTCTGTTCTATAACTCTTTGAAGTCCTGCCAAGGTCTCCAAAATATCTCGAGTTTCTTCTCATCATGTTAGTATGGCTGATGGAAAACTCTGATCATCAAACAACCTTAAAGTTTATTTTTGATATACAGCCTTTCTGAAGATTTAATGCTGTGGATAGGAAGCTAATCAATCTTGGATTTTCGGAGTTCATTCTTGGAACCTGAAGCCAACCATTTAAGTAGGTCACTGCCATCCCTCCACTCCCACTCAGAGTTATTCAAATTTTTTTCACTCATAGAAAAGTTACACAATAAAACTATCAGAATACTTGATCGTATTCAGTTATCATTAATTAGAATATCATGTGCATCTCTTTTACATCCACTTCAGTTTAAACAATCTATCAACAGTCTCATTTTCTTGGAGAAAACTCCACAAAAATCACTACTTTAGGGGAAAAAAATACAGGAAAGAATTACAACTTGTCTAAATTGCTTTGTGGCCATATAGGTTAACTAAGATAACTATGGTGCAAGGAATCACATTTGCCACATGCATGACCCACAGAAGGACCAGTACTGAAAATCAGACCTCCACAATGAATTAAGAAGTGAAATCAAATTATTTAAACTCACTGGTGTCAAAAAAGAATGTTCTACCTTATATCTCATCTTTCTTACATCACAAATCGAATTAGGTATTAATTGAGAATTCCCAGAATCAAAAGGGGTACAGTTCAGTTCAGTCGGACTTCCCTGGTGGCTCAGATGGTAAAGTGTCTGTCTACAATGCAGGAGACCCAGGTTCGATCCCTGGGTTGGGAAGATCCCCTGGAGAAGGAAATGGCAATCCACTCCAGGACTATTGCCTGGAAAATCCCATGGACAGAAGAGCCTAGTAGGCTACAGTCCATGGGGTCGCAAAGAGTTGGACCCGACTGAGCGACTTCACTTCACTTCACTTCACTTCAGTTCAGTCGCTCAGTCATGTCTGACTCTTTGCAACCCCATGAACTGCAGCACGCCAGGCCTCCCTGTCCATCACCAACTCCCGGAGTTCACTCAGACTGACGTCCATCAAGTCAGTGATGCCATCCAGCCATCTCATCCTCTGTCGTCCCCTTTTCCTCCTGCCCCCAATCCCTCCCAGCATCAGAGTCTTTTCCAATGAGTCAACTCTTCGCATGAGATGGCCAAAGTACTGGAGTTTCAGCTTTAGCATCATTCCTTCCAAAGAAATCCCAGAGCTGATCTCCTTCAGAATGGACTGGTTGGAGCTCCTTGTAGTCCAAATGACTCTCAAGAGTCTTCTCCAACACCAGAGTTCAAAAGCATCAATTCTTTGGCGCTCAGCCTTCTTCACAGTCCAACTCTCACATACATGCAAAAAGGGTGGAAAAGGAAACTAAATGCATTAGATAGAGATAAGATTAGGAAATGAACATTTAATAACTANGTCTTCTCCAACACCAGAGTTCAAAAGCATCAATTCTTTGGCGCTCAGCCTTCTTCACAGTCCAACTCTCACATACATGCAAAAAGGGTGGAAAAGGAAACTAAATGCATTAGATAGAGATAAGATTAGGAAATGAACATTTAATAACTAGGCAATAAAAAAATTAGTGATTATTTAAAACAATGTACTGGACTCCAGGAAAATTATGTCCTCAGAATACCTGTCCAGAGAAGAAGGCATTGTACAATCAATTTAAGAAGAAAAGTAATCTTTCAAAGAATTTAAAAGATAGTCTAAGTAGAAAAAACAGAAAGCCTACAAAGTAGGCTAGATATACATGAAAATCAGGCAAAATAACACATTCTGAAGCTCTTTGACAAAGAGTTTTGAACAAAATATACAGTCTTTATTGAATAAAGCACTGGCCAACTACAAATGTGATTTGTATTCAAGAGAACCAAGCAAATTGGTAGTTACCCAACATTTATAAATAATATAGAGAAGAGGCAGAGTCCAAAGCTCCAAATTCTTCTATTAGAGATCAAGATTATTGAGATAGACTACAGGATGTTCTTATCAGCATATAAATAAATTAAAAGTGAGATGTTTTATCTTGGGATCTAGAAGAAGGCGATGAACTTGGGGATGAACTAGACAGAACTATAATATTAATTATTAATATAAATTCTGATCAGGATGCAGGAAAAAGCCAAGGGAGTCTCTGCAGTTTGTTTCCTGAAAACACTAGTATTTAACATCAGTTAGATACTAAACACTGCAGATGATGACTGCAGCCATGAAATTAAAAGACACTTACTCCTTGGAAGAAAAGTTATGACCAACCTAGATAGCATATTGAAAAGCAGAGACATTACTTTGCTGACTAAGGTCCGTCTAGTCAAGGCTATGGTTTTTCCTGTGGTCATGTATGGATGTGAGAGTTGGACTGTGAAGAAAGCTGAGCACCAAAGAATTGATGCTTTTGAAGTGTGGTGTTGGAGAAGACTTTTGAGAGTCACTTGGAGTGCAAGGAGATCCAACCAGTCCATTCTAAAGGAGATCGGCCCTGGGTGTTCCTTGGAAGGAATGATGCTAAAGCTGAAAATCCAGTACTTTGGCCACCTCATGCGAAGAGTTGACTCATTGGAAAAGACTCTGATGCTGGGAGGGATTGGGGGCAGGAGAAGGGGACGACAGAGGATGAGATGGCTGGATGGCATCACGGACTCGATGGACATGAGTCTGAGTGAACTCCGAGATATGGTGATGAACAGGGAGGCCTGGCGTGTTGCGATTCATGGGGTCGCAAAGAGTCGGACATGACTGAGTGACTGAACTGAACTGAACTGAACTGAACACAGCTTTCTGGATGGGATCTTCCCCCATCAGGGATCAAACCCAGGATTTCCTGGCAGTTAAAGCACTGAGTCCAAACTACTGGACCACCAGGTAATTCCCCCTTTGCACTGTTTTAACCAATCCTAACAAATCCATTAATCTCAAAGTTAATATTTCTTAACTCAAAAGGGATTTGGAAAAATATAGAATGATCACTATTTCTAAAAAGAGACTATTATATAACTAATCTTTAATGGTGATGTCAGTAAGCACTATTATGTTCTGTCTTGGTTAGAATCCCTGCTATGATGCTTACAAGATGCAAGATAGACAAGTCATTTAAGCTCTCAAAGTCTCAGATTTCTTGTCTATAAAACAAGGATCATATACAATGGAGTATTATGCAGCCATTAAAAAGAATGCATTTGAATCAGTTCTAATGAGGTGGATGAAACTTGCTGCGATTCATGGGGTCGCAAAGAGTCGGACACGACTGAGCAACTGAACTGCACTGAACTGACCTTGATACACAGGCACTTGATTCCTTCAAGGAAGCCTCTGAAAAAGCTCATATCCAAAGCACAGGGGGAGTATTGAGACAATACAGCCAAAACCAGAAGGAGCTCCTTTCAGGTCAGATAGGAAATGGACAGCATAGGAGAATAGAGGGCTTGGGAATGCTGTCTTTGGTGGCCCAGGACCCATGACGGAGGGAATGTGTATTATCTGAGACAAGGTTAGAACCACTGCATCTTTGTAGAGAAGACCAGAATTGCTGTGAGACACTGCCTGTGAGGTAGACTGAAGTAAGACACCCTTTTTTTCTTTATCTAAGAGCAGTAGTCTGTTCCGCAGTCATAATTTCCATCTTTGACAGTGACCCGTTCAGAAGGAGGAGGAGGAAGCTGGGAGGCTGAGGAAGGAAGGGAGAGAAGCATCTACTGAAACATCCACTGAAGTGGCCTGGGAAGGAGCTTCCTGGTAAGCCAAAGAATGCAAACCAATGGAGCTGATTTCTGTTGTGATGACAGATGAGCTTCCTGCCCGTCCTGAGAGCAGCCTTCCGGGGCAGGCGGAGAGACAGGGCCAGACCTTTGTGTGGACAGAGGCAACGCTACTGCCCGGCGGCCAGCCTGCCTCTCCTTAGAGACCAACATAGCTGAGTTCAGTTGGAAGGCTGGGGAGACAGCACTTCTTGTTTGTTTCTGGGTCACATGTCAAATTAGTGGAGGATTATTTTAAGCTAAAAACAGTTATACTCAAGAGTTCAGAGTTTAGTTCTCTTCTGTGGTTTTGACTTGCTCTGCAGTCATTGTGGCTTTGATGTTCTTAAACATACTTGGTTTTCCATTTTGGTCTTGAAAAAATTAGGAGACACCTGACTGCTAATCTTTACTAGGGGGTGAAATTTCTGGCATCTCATAAACATTTAGTTTCATACAGAGATGACACGCAGCTTGAACTTGTCAGAATCGTCAGCAGGCACTAAACAGGGTTGTTCTTTGCCCCCTCCCTTATGCTCTATGATCCACCCATGGTCGGCATGACCTTCACCTTCTATCTTGAACCAACTCCCTTTCATCCTTCATGATCCACTGCAGTGGTCAGCCCGGAAAACCTTTCCTGACCTTTGCAGACTCTTAACCTCTGAGTCTCTGTAGCACTCCCTGTTACTGGACTTATTTCATGTTGAGTGAAATTATATACATTTAGGGAGCTGGACAAAGCAGCCGTGTGTCATGCGCATATGCTATGGCCTGTGGCCCAAACAAATCACTGTTCCTAACCTCCAAATCCATTTTTGTGGCTTTGGAAGGCAACCCTTACCCTTCTGCTCCACTTGGCTCTTGTAATAAGACTAAATGGGCCACTTACATTTCTACTCAGGCAGCATTTGATGAGATTAGTCAGTGGTGACAGGCAGCTCTCATCCTCAACTGGGCCAACCCTACCTGGCAGGACTGCACTTGCTCACCTTGATAGGTGGCAGGACAATTACTGGGTGCCTTTTCAACCTGCTTCAAAGCTTCTTGTAACCTGGCAGTGAAGGAAATGCACAGCCTTCCAACTCAGTGACATTTAAGGCAACCACTCATTGGTCCAGGCAGCACAATAAATTGGTACTCAGCTGCTCCCAGTCTATTTTTCTGGTTAGAGCTATAAGTAAAAGAAATGAGTGTGCCACTGCACGTGTGACACCAACTTGCCCCTCTCCCCAAGCAATCACGTCCTCTCCCTTGCTCTCTGGTTTTGTTCTGGTCCCCCAAAGGAACAGTATTAAGGATTGAATTTGGGGGTTGCCTAGCGCTATGTGTCTATATTTGAGTCCCACACACACAAATAAATACAGTAAATGAATATATATGTATTTGAATTGCGTATCTACCCTTACCGAACAGGTTATTCATTCATATGGAAATAGTTTGCACTTAATATAACTCCCCCAGTATTCTTATTTAGTCCCTCTTATTCAAGGGACTAAGTTGCATCACTCAAGGGTGACATTTAAATGACAGTTACTGCAGTAACACAGAGTAATGACCTTGTGAAGTGTGGTATATTGGTGTGCTTGTCCAGTAACTTACATATTCAGTAAATACTAGTGATGTCTGAAGAGAACTCAAAAGGCAAGAAATAGTTTTTTTCCCACACAAATGATTGTGAAATACAGCATTTTTAGAAACACTTCCCCCCATGATACCTTCAGATTCCTTCTCTTCTAAGTAGTGTCGCTTCCCCCACCACTCAAATATTAAAAATAAAAACAAAAAAAATAATCTCCCTGCTCTTCCTCCCGTCCACCTCCCTCGGCCTATACAAACAAAAAGGAAAAAAAAAAGAATAAGGAAGCTGTCCAATCAAAAGATCCTTACCTTCTCAGACTAAATCTGCTTTAATCAGTATGCTAGCAAATTCTGTCAGACTCCCCGACTTTTAAAGCAGTACATGATCAGACTCCTCGACTTTTTAAGCAGTACATTACTTAAGTTAACGCCAAAGGAAACCTTTGCCAGGCCCCAACCCACTCTCCGTAGAGGCTGTTGCCAGGTTGACTTCCCTGTCTCAGTCAAGAGGCCGCTCAGCTCCGCTGGAAATTAATAAGGCCAATCAGAAATGCACAAAGCCTGCCCGGCCAATCGTTCTCCTCCAACCGTTTGCCATCTCCTCTGCGGTCAGATAAATCACGTTAAAGCTATTACACCAATGACCATGAATTAGGGGGCCTGGCGGCCCGTCCTCCGGAGGACAAGGCAGGCTCAGATGATTCCAGCGCGGGGGAGGGGAGGCGGCGCGTTACCTGCGGTTACAGCATCCCCGGGCCTCCCTGAGGACCGGCGTCTGGACTGCGCCCAGCTGTGGCCACGGCGCTTCTCGGAGACGGTGCGATCCCCCAGCTGCGGGGGCTCCATCTGCGCCGCTCCGCCAGACTATTTACAGCCAAGGTTCGGCCGGTGATTGCTGGCATGGAAAACTCATTTCTCAGCCCGGATTTTTATTTACTCTGTGGGAGAGGGAGAGGGTGGGATGATTTGGGAGAATGGCATTGAAACATGTATACTATCAGGTAAAAAATGAATCA
The DNA here is from genome assembly GCA_006410675.1 of Oreotragus oreotragus. NCBI lineage: Eukaryota > Metazoa > Chordata > Mammalia > Artiodactyla > Bovidae > Oreotragus > Oreotragus oreotragus. Next base: position 82,489 of record SJYX01011868.1, read on the forward strand.
CCAGTCTATGTTTGATACAGGATACAGGATGCTTGGGGCTGATGCACGGGGATGATCCAGAGAAATGATATGGGGTGGGAGGTGGGAGGGGGGTTCAGGATTGGGAACTCATGTACACCCGTGGCTGATTCATGTCACTGTATGGCAAAACCAATACAGTATTGTAAAGAAAAATAAAGTAAAATTAAAAAATAAAAATAAAACAAGGATCATAACATTATTAGTTATCTCAGAAGACTGTAGTGAGGATTACATGAGATATTTACACAAAGCACATATATTATAATGATTGTTACCTTTTTTTTATGTTTACTTTGCCCGTAGAACACTGAGCAACGTGAATGATGAAATATCAGCACAGGAGTTCTTAAATTCCTCTGTACTACTGTGCTACCAGTATTAATAGACCTTTTCCTCTGTGTTGCTCTTGAAGTTACATCCTTACTGATTCACCCCAGGTTTCTGCCTCTCCTAACCTTTGTGTTTTCACTATATGATCCAGTAACTTGATTCCAATTCTTGCTTACCGTCTCTAATGCAATCCCAGGTTTTTGACCTCTGTGTTCCTAGTATGAGACCCGGGTTCAATCTCTGGGTCGGGAAGATCTCCTGGAGAAGGAAATAGCAACCCACTCCAGTATTCTTGCCCCCCACCCAAAAGGGGCTCCTGATATCATGAAATCCATTTAAGTATCTGTTCCAAATCCTCCTTTAAAATATATCTTAAATGTTTTTGCTTTATGTAAACAACACAGAGATTCTCAAGGCAAGAATACTGAAGTGGTTTGCCATTTCCTTCTCCAATGGGCCACATTTTGTCAGAACTCTCCACCATGACCTGTCCATCTTGGATGGCCATACACACATCATAGCAGGGATTCTAACCAAGACAGAACATAATAGTGCTTACTGACATCACCATTAAAGATTAGTTATATAATAGTCTCTTTAAGTAATAGTAACCGTTCTATATTTCTCCAAATCCCTTTTGAGCTAAGAAATATTAACTTTGGGATTAATGGTTTTGTTATGAGCCATAAAACTATGGCATGGCTCAGTTTCATTCAGTTAGACAAGGCTGTGGTCCATGTAATCAGTTTGGTTCAGTTCAGTTCAGTCGCTCAGTCGTGTCTGACTCTTTGCGACCCCATGAATCGCAGCACGCCAGGCCTCCCTATCCATCACCATCTCCCAGAGTTCACTCAGACTCACGTCCATCGAGTCTGTGATGCCATCCAGCCATCTCATCCCCGGTCGTCCCCTTCTCCTCCTGCCCCCAATCGTTTTCTGATATTGCGGGTTTTCATTCTGTCTGCCCTCTGATGAATAAGGATAAAGGCTTATGGAAGCTTCCTGATTGGAGAGACTGACTATTTTGATGGGTAGGGCTCCATAAATCTTTAATCTAATTTTCTGTTGATGGGTGGGGCTGTGTTCCCTCCCTGTTATTTGACCTGAGGCCAAATTATGGTGGAGGTAATGAAGAACTGACTCATTAGAAAAGACCCTGATGCTGGGAAAGATTGAAGACAGGAGGAGAATGGGACAACAGAGGATGAGATGGTTGCATGGCATCACTGACTTGATGAACATGATTTTGAGTAAGCTCTGGGAGTTGGTGATGGACAGGGAAGCCTGGTGTGCCACAGTCCATGGGCTCACAGAGTTGGACATGACTGAGTGAATGAACTGAACTGAAGCAAGAGAGGTCTATTAAAAAATCCTGAAAAGTTTCTTATTAGTGTATAAAATACAGATTGCTGAATTTTTGTTTAGTTTAGCTTGGCCAAAGGAAAGTAAATAAAATATCACATTATATTATTCAGACTCTTATGTCCAATTAGAAAATATAAGGTTGAGAAAGATTTTTTAGTTTTCTTTGGTATTACATTGGAAAATCTCCTTTTTATAGGTAAACATGAAAACAAGCCATATGCCTTTTGGGCAATCTTGTATAATTATCTTCCTCTGCTGGCAGTATGTGAGAGAAAATGATGAAATAGGGCCTTTTCAAGCAAAATCTAAATTCCTAAAAGGAAGACCTAGGCAACTGTCATGTTACCTCTAAGCAGGCTATACATGTGTAAGGGAAAAAAATAAAAGATGTTAATGACATTTCAGTAAAACCTGTTAAAGGAATTGGGCTTCCCAGGTGGCTGAAATGGTAAAGAATCTACCTGCCAATGCAGAAGACTTGTGTTTGACCCCTAGTTCAGAGAGATACCCTGGAGAAGGAAATGGCAACTCATTCCAATATTCTTGCCTGAAGAACTCCAGAAACAGAGGAGGTTGCAAAGAGTCGTATACAACTTAGCGATTGAACAACAACATTAAAAGAATTACAGTATCAAGATAGATTAAAACCCTAGGAGAGAAGATAAATCCCAAAAAGGTTTAGATTCTGTATTTCCTTAAACAGAATGAAATAGAAATACTGGACCAAAATCTGTATAAAATGAAGGTTGGAATGAAATGATGAAGAATCAAGTTGGGCATCTACCAAAGTCTAATTATATTTGTTTACCTTAAATTTTGCTTCAAATCTTCATCACTATATATGGCAAAGTGTGTCTGTTAGAGGTTTATGGGGTTTTGTTTCTTTCTCTAAATCAAATAAACATATGAAATAAATCTCTGTGGGACTGTGACTGAAGTTACTTCAGGCCTGGTGGCAGTGTGCCTAAATTATAATTTTTTTTTTTTAATTTATGAGGCAATTTCTTTAAAAGGCTGAATCTGTTAACCTGAAGCTCTCAAGTGATAACTGGGTCACACATGACCTTAAAATCCAGTGCTTCTCTCTATGTAGCAACAAGACTATTTCTTCTGAACCATGGTTATGATCATGACACCAGTTAGCCTGTTGGTGGGTTGTCAGAAGAAGGGTCAAAGCTCTGTCCCCTCAATAAGAGAGTGTGTTATGAAATATTGCAGGATATTTTAGATGTGTTTTGCTTTGGTGTGGCAGTCAGAAATTTCAGCCTTCACTTATAAGTTTAGGTTGGCAATGCTGACCCTTAAGAAGACACTTACTTCTGCTTAAGTACTTTGTCTACAATTATGGTATGATTCTACAAAGTAGGAGAAAATATATTGGTTCTGATGACCTCATGTTTCACACTTCCAGGCTTTAATAGGTGTGTTGATGTAGGAAACTAACATACTTTGCCACTCTTTTGTGGTTTTAAAAATCTTTTTCTTAAAACAGCTAGCCATAGTCATTAAATAATGGAGTAAATAATTCTAAGGTAGTCAAGTAGTAGTCAAAGTCACTCAGTCGTGTCTGACTCTTGCGACCCCATGGACTGCAGCCCGCAAGGTTCCTCTGTCCATAGGATTCTCCAGGCAAGAATACTGGAGTGGGTTGCCATTTCCTTCTCCAATTCTAAGGTACTAATTAGTAAAGTGTTAGGTTATCCTTGATGACTTCATCCCCTTCCATTTTGTATTCCTTAAACTCTCCTTAATAAAATCTTCATCTTAAATACCGCTACTTAGAATAAATTCTTTTTTTTCCAAGATACATACTTAAAGTTTCAGAGGACTTTAAAATTTCCTGAGCTGGTTGTGATTTCTCCTACTGGTCATAGACAATAGACTTTTGATAAGCTGACAAAACCAAAGTTATAAATGCGCCGTACTGTTTGACTACTAGCATTATCTCCACTGCCACAATCTTAACTCAAGTCACTATTTTCTCTGGACTACTACAGTTGTCTCCTAATTGACTTTTCTACTTCTACCCTTCTACCACTTAATAATTATGTGGCCTTGGGCAAGAACTTTAGTTTCTTCATGCCTTCATTTTCATCTGAAAAATAGGAATGATAATACTACCTACCTTATAGGGGTATTATGAGGATTAGAATTAATACAAGTCTAGCATATGGTAAGAACTTTAGCTAGTATCATTTTCATTATTGTTATCATTAAAATTTTCCACTAGCTAATAATATCTAGCAGTGAAAGATAAATTATCTCTCTTAATTGCACAAGAGTCTTGTGCAGTGGACAGTATTATCCCCATTTTACATGTGAGGATGCTACACTCCAGAGAAATTAAGTAACTAGTTCAAGGTCTCAGATGAAAAGTGGCACAGCAAAAATTTGAATAGAAACATACCTGACTGCTAAACTGAGGCTCTTAACCACTGTAACTTCATGCCTTCAGTAATCTATTGTTCTTTGCCTTGTATCTTTTCTCAGTTCAAAAATTCTTAGCTGTTTAACTCCTTCCAAACTATCTCCATAAAACAGTTGCTAAGTGCTGCCTGGTTAACTTATATAAAATCATTAAGTTTATTCATTAACAACTTTCATCATTTCACATCAACCTTTTTTTAATTGAAATATAATTTGTTTCAAGTGTACAACAAAGTGACTGACATATATATATATATATATATATATACACACACACATGCTTCCCTGTAGCTCAGGTGGTAAAGAATCTGCCTGCAATGCAGAAGACCTGGGTTCAGTCCCTGGGTCAGGAAGATCCTCTGGAGAAGGGACTGGNGTCCATGAGATTCTCCAGGCAAGAATACTGGAGTGGGCTGCCATTCCCTTCTCCGAGGGATCTTCCCAACCCAGGGATTGACCTGCCTCTCTTATGTCTCCAGTATTTGTAGGCAGATTCTTGACCACTGAGCTGTGATTGCAGAAGATTGAATCCTTTCTCTCTAAGATCAGGAACAAGACAAGGGTGTTCAAGGGTGTCCAATTCATGAATATTGTACTAAAGTTTCCAGATGGAGTAAGAAAGCAAGAGAGAAAGAAGGGAAGAAGGTAGAGAAAAGAGGGAAGGGAGGGTAAGAGGATAGAAGGAAAGTGGGAAAGGAAAGAAGGAAGGGAAGGAGGCAGGCATCCAGATTGGAAAGGAGTTTTTATTCACAGATAATATGATCATCTATTTAGAAAATAAATGGAATCTATAATAACGCTATAAGAACAAATAAGTGAGTTTGGCAAAGGTAAAGGATAGAAACTCTGACAAAGATGTGAAAGACCTGCACACTGAATACTACAGACTATGGCTAAAGGAAATTAAATAAAACATAAATAAATAAATAGAGAGATATATCATCTTCATGGATTAGAAGACAATATTGCTATGATGCCAGTACTCTCCAAAGTATCAGCAGGCTTTTTTTAGGAAAAGCTGACAAGCTAATTTTAAAATTCATATAAAAATGCAAATACTCTAGAATAGTGGAAACAATTTGGAAAAAGAAAACAAAGTTGGGAGACTAAGACTATGAAAATGCAAGACTTACTACAAAGCTACAATAAGATAGTGTTGTACTGGTATAAATATAAATACATAAATCAATTGCACAGAATAGAAAACCCAAAAATAATCTCTTGTTTATAGGCAAATGACTTTTGACAAAGGTGTAAAGACAAGTCAGTAGGAAAAAGACAGTTTTAGCAAATACTGCTAGCACAATTGAATATCCATATGCAAAAAAAAAGACAAAGTTGGATCCATACTTCACATTACATCAAAAAATTTACCGGTAATCCATCATAGACTTATGTAAAATTGAAAAGTTAAAACAAAGGAGAAAATATTTCTGGCCTTGATTTAGACAAAGACTTCTCAAATATAACACAAATAGCACAATCCATAAAAGAAGCAATTGATAAATTGGACTTCACCAACATTATAAACCTCTGCTCTTTGAAAGACATTGTTCAAAGAATAAAAAATCACACAAAATGAGAGAAAATATTTTCAAACCATACATAAGATAAAGACTCGTAATTACACTATGTACATAACTCTCCAGAGTAATGAGAATCATAAGTAATATTAAGAAAACAAACCCAATAAAAAAAATGAGCCAAAGATTTGAACACTTCACCAAAGAAAATAACTGTATGGCAAACAAGCACATGAAAAGGTGCTCAACATCGTTACTCATTACTGAATGAAAAATAAAACTATGAGATACTACTATGCCTCTATTAGAATTACTAATATTAAAAATATTGACCATACCAAATGTTAACAAGGAGGTGGAGAAACTGGAACCCTCATACTCTGCTGTTGGAAATGTAGAAGGGTAAAACCACTTTGGAAACAGTATGGCAATTTCTTAAAATGTTTAACGAACATCCACTCCTAGATATTTACTCGAGAGAAATGAAAGTTCATAGACATACAAAGATTTACATATGAATGTTAACAGAGTATGTGTCTGGAATAGTCAAAAACTGTTAGTCAAATAGTCAAAAACTAAAGACAGCTTAAATGTATATCAATAGAAGAATGGACAAAAAAATTGGATTATTTCCATACAGTGGAGTACCTTTCAGTAATAGACAGGAATGAACTATTGATATAACATAACAATGTGAATGGATTTCAAAATAAATATGCTGAATAAAAAAGCCAGAAAAAAAAAGAGTACATAATGTATGATTCCCTTTACATAAAACTCAAAAAATGCTAACTAATCTCTATGGACAGAAAGCAGACAAGTGGTTTTCTGGAGGCATGTAGAGCTTGGGATCATGGGCAGAGAAATCACAAAGGAGCATTAAAAAATTCTTGGAGGTAATAAGAATATTCACATCTTAATCATGATAATGGTTTCATGGGTATGTATATATGCCAAAAATTATCAAATTTACACTTTCCATATGTACAATTTATTTGATGTCAATTATACCTCTAGAAAAATGTTAAAATTGACAAATTATTCATTGCAAAATGAACAAGGAAAAGATTTTTTAAGAATAAAATTTCAATAAAATTAAAGTTAATACAAAAAATACTTAAATGTTTTAGTAGCTTTTAGTATAAATTGACCAAAGAATTAAATTGAGTGAGTTGAGTTTATTCTTTTTTTAATTTTTATTTTTAATTGGAAGATAATTGCTTTACAGTGCTGTGTTGGTTTATGCCATACAACAATGTCAGTTTACTCTCAATATGCTTTCTTGACAAAAATAATGAAATGTAATTCTGAATTAAATGTTTGTATATAATTAGGAAATAAATATGTCCTTCAGTTCAGTTCAGTTCAGTGGCTCAGTCGTGTCCGACTCTTTGCGACCCCATGAATCGCAGAATGCCAGGCCTCCCTATAGAGTCCAAATATCTACTGTATCAAAATGGCCTAAAATATTTGAATAAAAATGGTTTAGCTCCAGTTGAGATTATTGAGGCAATCATCAATTATATCCTTTTGATGAGTTTGCAATGTAGTTGTAGAAGCAAGACTTGCATGTAATAATTGATTCCATTTGTAATGGTACTGGGAAATCAGAGAATAGAGTTAAGGAAATATTTATGGAGGAACTTGATCTGAATCTTGAAGAGTGATGGCCTAGACAGCGGAGAAGGGATATGACACCTCAGGAAAGGGCAAACACAGAAGTAAGCATGTGGTGTTTTAGGAACAGTATTCAACATGGCCTGACCAGAGCAAAGGGGACATACTGGGGAGAATGGAAAATAAGCTTACATAAGTAAGATAGAACTGGATTATGGTTGGTCTTGAAGTCAGAAAGAGGTGATTAGGTTGGTTTCATTAGATAAATTTCTCAGAGGATCTGGCATCATTATGCTCAATGAGTTTAGGCAGAAGGAAACTGGAGTGGGGGAAATTAATTGTGATGTTAGACTAAGGTAGTGGTGTTAGAGAACTGTTTAGGAGACAAATTTAAGAGAGGTTTTACAGGAAGACTTAACAGCATTTGGAGATGGATTAGACATTTATTCCCTAGTTCTAGTTCTTGTTTCCTTGACATTAATAGATATTTAGTGTTAATTTGACATTTACATCTCCTTTCACATCTATATTCAAGAATAATTGCATAGTCACATTTATGTAATCTAAGCCTGGGATCTTTTCTCTTCTTTTCCAAGCATAATATATTATCTAATTCTTCCTGATTAATTTATTCTGTATTAAGAATTCTGAGTTCATTTTCGTTGATGTGCTTTGTATAATTACGTTCTACTATAACCTTATTTCATAATCTGATACACTGTTTATTCTGACTTTTTTCTTACACAAGATTCATTTTCCAATGTATAATCAACCTTTATCTTAAAAAAAGTTAATATTTTAAACAATTCTCTGTGATTCAGTGTAAATCAGTGTAAATCACTAACAATTTACCTTTTATTCTAGTTACTTCTTACTGTTCTTGTACATTCTGAAGTAATATATTATCAATTGCATTCCATATGGTCTTCTGGACTCTTCCTTTGGAAAATAAACATTTCTGGCACAGAAAGCTCATTTTTGTGTGTGCGTGAGATTGCTTACAGGATATTTGTGCCTTGCAAGAAAGGGAAAAGAGACAGCTGGCAGAGCCTGTTTCCATCATACTAACCCTAACTTTCTTTATTCCCACTGTACAATTTAGCTTCAGTTCAGTTACTTCAGTCACTCAGTCGTGTCCGACTCTTTGCGACCCCATGAATCGCAGCACGCCAGGCCTCCCTGTCCATCACCAACTCCCGGAGTTCACTGAGACACACGTCCATCGAGTCCGTGATACCATCCAGCCATCTCATCCTCGGTCGTCCCCTTCTCCTCCTGCCCCCAATCCCTCCCAGCATCAGAGTCTTTTCCAGTGAGTCAACTCTTCGTATGGCATGGCCAAAGTACTGGAGTTTCAGCTTTAGCATCATTCCTTCCAAAGAAATCCCAGGGTTGATCTCCTTCAGAATGGACTGGTTGGATCTCCTTGCAGTCCAAGGGACTCTCAAGAGTCTTCTCCAACACCACAGTTCAAAAGCATCAATTCTTCGGCGCTCAGCCTTCTTCACAGTCCAACTCTCACATCCATACATGACCACAGGAAAAACCATAGCCTTGACTAGACAGACCTTAGTCGGCAAAGTAATGAATATGCTTTTGAATATGCTCTTATGTGCATAAAATAAAATGTAAAGAATAACAATGAAAAACCAATTATATGAGCTATAGCTATCAAAATATGGAAAATGTCTTTATTGTTTTAATTAATACATTAAATTATGGGATCTAATGGCAAGTTTTATAATTAGCATAGTTTCAAAGTACTGATAATCATAAAACTATATTGAGAGATCTCTAACAATTATAATGAGATATAAAAATATCTGTGATTTATATTGGTGTCAGAATCAGATGTGCCACTAACATTGCTATAGGTTGCTATGTATTTTCATAATCAAATGAAATGTGGTTTCAGTTGGAGGTCTCTAAATCTAGTGAGGATAATTAGGCAAGAAGATGAAATAAAAGGTATCTAGATTGGAAAGAAGTAAAACTATTTCTATTTGCAGACAACATGATCTTGTTTACAGAAAATCCTACAGAGTGTACTAAAAAGCTATTAGAATTAATAAATGAGTTCTAGGATACAAAAATCAACATATAAAAACCAATTTTATTTATATGCACCAAGCAATGAACAATCTAAAAACAAAATTAAGTAAATAATTACATTTATAATGGCACCTAAAAGAATAAGATACTTAGGAACACATTTAACAAAATAAGTACGTGTACTTTAAAAATCACAAAACATTGCGGAGGAAAATTTTAAAAGAACTAAATGAATGGAAAGATATCTTGTGTTTATGGATCAGAAGACTTAATATTGTTAAGATGGCACTACTCTCAAATTGCTATACAGATCCAATACAATCTCTACCAAAATCCCATCTGGTTTCTTTACAGAAATTGACAAGCTGATCTTCAAATTCACATGGAAACTCAAGACCAAGAATTCTCAATACAATCTTAATAAAGGACTAAGCTGCAGGTTTCATAATCCTTAATTTCAAAACTCTCTACATAGCAACAGTAGCCAAAGCAGCTTGGTACTGGGAAAAAAAGATTAACACATAAATTAATGAAACAGAACTGGGAGTTCAGAAATAATTTCATATCTATGCAAATGACTTTTGACAAGGATGCCTAGACTACTCAGCAGGGGAAAGAACAGTCTTTAAACAAATGATGCTAGGTCAACTGAATAGCCACATGCAAAAGAGTAAAATTACTTCCTTCTGTCACATCATAAAAAAAAATTAACTCAAAATGGATCAAAGACCTAATTGTAAAAAGCTATAACTATAAAACTCTTAGAAGAAAATATATGGGTAAACCTTTGTGAGTCAGAATTTGACAATGCATTCTTAGACATAACTCCAAAAGTATAAGCAGTGGGAGAAAAAAATACATAAACTTGACTTCATCATATTTTTGCACTCAAAGAACATTATCAAGGAAGTGAAAAGATAAATCATGGAACGGGAGAAAATATTTACAAATCATTTATCTGATATGCAACTTGTATCTAACATATATGAAGAACAAATAACTCAGTTAAAAAAACAGGTAAAGGATCTGAATAGACAGTTCTCCGAATAAGATAAACAAATGGCCTGCAAGCACTTGAAAAGATGCTTAATATCATTTGTCATGAGAGAAGTTCATGCCAGCATCACAATAATATACCATTACACACAGTAGGCAGGAAGAGAACGGGATGACAGAGGATGAGATGGTTGGATGGCATCACCAACTCAATGGACATGAGTTTGAGTAAACTCTGGGAGTTGGTGATGGACAGGGAGGCCTGGCATGCTGCGGTCCAAGGGGTCGCAAGAGTTGGATAGGACTGAGCAACTGAACTGAACTGAAATGAACTGAACTCACACTAGGAGGGCAATAGGAAAAAAGAAAAAGAAAATTGATGTGGATGTGGATGAGAAAATGGAGAAATTGGAGCCCCCACTCAACATTGCTGGTGGGAATGTAAAATGATGCAGCCACTGTGGAAAACAGCCTAGAATTCATCACTTACACAGAGTTACCATATGACCCAGCGAGTCTTCTCTTATGTGTATACCCAAGAAAAGTGAAAACATGCTCACACAAAAACCTGCACATGAAGCTTCATATAGCATTATTCATAATGACCAAAAGATGGAACAATTCAAATTTCCAGCAAAAGATGAAGGACGTACATGATGAGAGATATCCACACAATGGCAAATGAATAAGAAGTAATAAAATTATTTCAGTAACAAAAAGAAATAAAGAACATAAAGCACTGATGCACAGTACAACATAGGGGAACCTTGCAAATGTTGAAGACAGTCATAGAAAGGTCCAATATTATATGAGTCCATTTACATGAAATGTGCAGAACAGGCAAAAATGTAGTGACAGTGTGTAGATCAGCGGTTGCTTACGGCTGAGATGGGGGCAGGAGATGTTACAAGGTGACAGATGAAGAGTATCGGTTTTCTTTCTTGTACGATTAAAGAGTTTTGAAATTGATCCTCAGCACTGTCTGCCCCTTATCCCCAGTGGGTATGGTCACAGAATCACACTCTGGCTAGATTCCATAACTTTCCTCAAGCTATGTCAAAGAACTCCATCTCTCCAAAACATTTTTTTTTTTAATGACAATAATTATAGATAGGAAAATTACATACTAATATGAGAAAAAATATGAGCTATCGACTTCCCTGATAGCTCCATTGGTAAAGAATCTGCCTGCAATGTGGGTGACTGTGGTTGGATTCCTGGGTCGGGAAGATTCCCTGGGGAGGGGATAGACTACTCACTCCCGGATTCTTGGGCTTCCCTTGTGGCTCAGCTGGTAAAGAATCTGCCTACAATGCGGGAGACAGGGATTGGGAATTCCTAGGTTGGGAAGATCCTCTGGAGAAGGGAAAGGCTACCCACTCCAGTATTCTGGCCTGGAGAATTCCATGGACTGTATAGTTCATGGGGTTGCAAAGAGTCAGACACCACTGAGCGACTCCCACTTCAAGCAGAAAATAAAAGCACTTTCCCCAAAACCATAGGTTTGTTTTTAGATGTAAAAGAATCATAATTTGGGATCAAGTCTTTCATACCCCTTAAAGTTATAACTTTTATAAGTTTCAACTGTAGATGATATTAAATCTATTACTATTCTTTAAAATGCAACCAAGGGGAATTCCAAAACACGATATTTTTCCTTGAAGAAAAGTTTACAGTCGTGTTAATGGTTTTGACAAAGCTGACATTCTTTGCTATCTTCTAAGTCTGAACAAAACATGTTAATAAATAGACTCACATTCCATTTGGATGCAACCAGCAATAAAGAGCCTCTGAGGACAATACTATCTAGGTTGGTCATAACTTTTCTTTCAAGGAGTAAGCGTCTTTTAATTTCATGGCTGCAGTCACCATCTGCAGTGATTTTGGAGCCCCCAAAAATAAAGTCTGACACTGTTTCCACTGTTTCCCCATCTATTTCCCATGAAGTGATGGGACCGGATGCCATGATCTTCGTTTTCTGAATGTTGAGCTTTAAGCCAACTTTTTCGCTCTCCTCCTTCACTTTCATCAAGAGGCTTTTTAGCTCCTCCTCACTTTCTGCCGTAAGGGTGGTGTCATCAGCATATCTGAGGTTATTGATATTTCTTCCGGCAATCTTGATTCCAGCTTGTGTTTCTTCCAGTCCAGCGTTTCTCATGATGTACTCTGCATATAAGTTAAATAAGCAGGGAGACAATATACAGCCTTGACGTACTCCTTTTCCTATTTGGAACCAGTCTGTTGTTCCATGTGCAGTTCTAACTGTTGCTTCCTGACCTGCATACAGATTTCTCAAGAGGCAGGTTAGGTGGTCTGGTATTCCCATCTCTTTCAGAATTTTCCACAGTTTATTGTGATCCACACAGTCAAAGGCTTTGGCATAGTCAATAAAGCAGAAATAGATCTTCCAGTCCAGCGTTTCTCATGATGTACTCTGCATATAAGTTAAATAAGCAGGGAGACAATATACATGTTAGACAAAGGAAATTTTCTTAATAATCTTTTTGTTTTCTTCTTTCCAATGTCCATTTGTTCCTAACTCCTTTTAGGGAGCAGGGCAGTGTCATGCTTAAGTTAGTAACAGAGCTAGTTAAGAGCAGGAGTTGTTTCTGTGGAGGGTGAGACAATAGTGGTTTTAGGCTGTGGCCACGTGGTCCCGCCACTCCCCCTTGCTGCTTGGCAGGAAGGCAGCGGAGTGGTTTATTCCAATGAAACAGACCTACAGATACTGATCCGTGACTTCTATACGATATTTACATGTTTCAGAATATTATTCATTATTCCCAACCACTTGGAAGCAAAAAACAATTGTCATGTCCCGTGGGCCACACAGAGACAGGCATGGGCCTCTCTGGCCTGTGGGTCGGCAGTGAGCTCATGGCTGTCTGGGTCAGGGCCTGAGTTGGGGCTGGGGATCCAGGGGGTGAGGGAGGGCTTGCTGAAGATGGCAGAGGAAGCCCCGGGCGTGTCTGTGGCCCCTGCAGGGCAGTGGTTCTCTGTGGAAGCCGCGTGGCACGCTAAGCACCGCCGTCCCGGTGGCCGACTGAGTCTCTGATGTGGGCTGTGGGCCGCAAGGTGACCAAGCAGTGTCATGCTTAAGTTAGTAACAGAGCTAGTTAAGAGCAGGAGTTGTTTCTGTGGAGGGTGAGACAATAGTGGTTTTAGGCTGTGGCCACGTGGTCCCGCCACTCCCCCTTGCTGCTTGGCAGGAAGGCAGCGGAGTGGTTTATTCCAATGAAACAGACCTACAGATACTGATCCGTGACTTCTATACGATATTTACATGTTTCAGAATATTATTCATTATTCCCAACCACTTGGAAGCAAAAAACAATTGTCATGTCCCGTGGGCCACACAGAGACAGGCATGGGCCTCTCTGGCCTGTGGGTCGGCAGTGAGCTCATGGCTGTCTGGGTCAGGGCCTGAGTTGGGGCTGGGGATCCAGGGGGTGAGGGAGGGCTTGCTGAAGATGGCAGAGGAAGCCCCGGGCGTGTCTGTGGCCCCTGCAGGGCAGTGGTTCTCTGTGGAAGCCGCGTGGCACGCTAAGCACCGCCGTCCCGGTGGCCGACTGAGTCTCTGATGTGGGCTGTGGGCCGCAAGGTGACCATCTGGAATTGTTGTTGAAGAGTAATATGGCAAGTAATGCATACAAAACAAAAGCTGTAAGACTTGTGAGCTCCTTCTGTTCCTTGCTGGTTTTTATTTTGTCTCTCTTGCTTTTTGTTTTTCTTGAGTGACCTATCGTCTTCACTTTCCACCCCGTTGTGAAGAAAGGGCTGGCTGGAGGAGGCGGCCAGCTGGGGTTTCGCTGGCGGTGTGGCGCTGTCCTCCGTGGGCGTCTTCGCTGCCTGCTGCGCTAGTCGTGGTTTTGCGTCAGTGGGCGGGCTGGGCGCCGGCGGACTCCCTGGGGCCGCGGCCTGGGCAGCAGGCAGGCCGGCCCCGGGCAGGGACGGAGGGTGTCCTGTGCGTCCAGTGCGCCTGTCTCCACTCCTCCCAGCGGCTTGTTGACGCCCGTGCCGCCCGCCCCAGCCCCAGCCCTCCCCCATCGGTATCTGCCAAGGCTTGGCCTGGCTTGGCTGCTCTGAGCTTGGTGGGCGCAGTGCTGCCCACTCACAGACCTGCTCTGGGGGAGCAGAGCCCCCCGGTGTTTGCAGCTCTGCCTGCTCTCGTCACCCAGGAGGAGAAGGGGAAGGAAGCACTTACTCATCTGAGTTCAGCCTTCTTCTGGCCTAATTATGGAGTGAGGACTATTTTTGCTTTTATCTCTGGATTGGAAAGTTCCACATGTAGCAGTAGAGGGCCTTGTGCGGGGGATCCCTGTGCCCTCAGACAGTCCTGGCGGTGCTGACCCGGCCCACTTGGTTCCTCCTCCCTGTTTTTTAGCAGATCTGAGCCACAAAGTATTTCAACTCTTAATTACTTCAGTGAATGTGTTTGTTGCTTGGTCATGTCCAACTATTTGCAACTCTAATAGCTTCTGGTGAATGATGTCAGATTCTTGATCTCCAAAGATTTAACTTTGCAAACACGGAGCAGACTTGATCACTTAAGAGCGTTTGTGTAGCAGAATTGAGGGTGAAAAAGGGCAGAGAAAGCTTCCGACACAAACCTCAGAAGGGGACAGAGAGTGCCCGCCACCCGGTGCTAGTCTAAGCAAAGCCTCATATACTCTAACTAGTCCCACTCCCATAACTACATCTTAAATTAACAAGATTAGAATTAAAAATAGAAAGCTTTTACAAGATCCACTCCCACACGTCTTAAGATAACAAGATTGGGAAGGTTTTTGTTAAAGAGGAGAAGCATATCCTCAAGCAAGATACACTGTTGTTATATAATCCTTAGTATATAAGGTCCCATCACTTGATGGCAAATAGATGGGGAAACAACGGAAACAGTGGCAGACTTTATTTTCTTGGGCTCCAAAATCACTGCAGATGGTGATTGCAGCCATGAAAGTAAAAGACACTTGCTCCTTGGAAGAAAAGCTCTGACCAACCTAGACAGCATATGCAGACATTACTTTGCCAAGAAAAGTCTGTCTAGCCAGAACTATGGTTTTTCCAGTGGTCATGTATGGATGTGAGAGTTGGACTGTAAGAAAGCTGACTGCCCAACAATTGATGCTTTTGAGCTGTGGTGTTGGAGAAGACTCTTGAGAGTCCCTTGGACTGCAAGGAGATCCAAACAGTCCGTCCTAAGGGAGATCAGTCCTGAATATTCATTGGAAGGACTGATGCTGAAGCTGAAACTCCAATACTTTGGCCACCTGATGCGAAGAACTGACTGACTGGAAAAGGCCCTGATGCTGGGAATGATTGAAGGCAGGAGGAAAAGGGGACGCCAGAGGATGAGATGGTTGGATGGCATCACTAGCTCAATGGACATGAGTTTGAGCAAGCTCCGGGAGACAGTGAAGGACAGGGAAGCCTGGTGTGCTGCAGTCCCTGGGGTCAGACACCTGGACGCCTGCACTGACTGAATCTTTAGTACAGAGCTTAAGATGAATTGTTCTGTTGGGTGGTCATTAGCTCTGGTCCTAAGGAAAGTGAGGTGTTAGCCGTAGTCTTCTCTTAGGAGAAGGCAATGGCACCCACTCCAGTGCTCCTGCCTGGCAAATCCCGTCGAGAGGAGCCTGGTGGGCTGCAGTCCATGGGGCTGCCAAGTCAGACTCGACTGAGCAACTTCACTTTCTTGCACTGGAGAAGGAAATGGCAACCCACTCCAGTGCTCTTGCCTGGAGAATCCCAGGGACGGGGGAGCCTGGTGGGCTGCCGTCTGTGGGGTCGTGCAGAGTCGGGCACGACTAACGCCACTTAGCAGCAGCAGTCTTACATGACGGAGAGAAAGCACAGAGACGTGTGTCCTTTTCTCCTCCTTGAGGGCCCCGGACCCCTTTCTCCTCCTTGAGGGCCCCGGACCCCTTTCTCCTCCTTGAGGGCCCTGGATTCCTTATCAACCTACCTAAGATTAGCTCTCTCGACCCCACGGACCGTAGCCCACTAGTCTCCTCTGTCCTTGGGACTCTCCAGGCAAGAACCCTGGAGTGGGTAGCCATTCCCTTCTCCAGGGGACCTTCCTGACTCAGGGATCGGACCCAGGCCTCCTGTGCTGCAGCCATATTCTTTGCCATCTGGGCCCCCAGAGAAGCCCCTTTGCTTCAGTGTGGGTCCTTATAAGGCAGGGTCCCTTTTTTAAACATGATCCTGCCATTGGCGCAACTCAGGTACGATGAACGGTGATCAAATATTCAGTCATTGTTCTTCGGTGACATTTCAGTGGTTTTTTTTCCAGTTTTGTTTGAGTCTGTGTCCGGGCGAGACCTGTGTTGTGACTGGACAACCAGCTCCTGCTCCGGCAGTCACGCTGTCTCCCTCTCTTTGTTTTTCTTCTTTTATGCTGGCTTCTGTAGTTGAGGAAACACAGCTACTTTCTCGTTTCCCATAGAACCTGTCCTGCTTGTCATTCATATGTTCCTCTGCCTTTAGATTTCCTGTAAGCTGGTTAAATGTGCGGTAGGTAGGTTAGGGGCTCAGTGGGACCCATGTTTGCGGGTCGGGGCTGCGTGGCCTCCTGTCCCCACCTATGTTGTTGGCCGCCCCCTTGCCCGCCTCTTGGACAGCTGACCCCAAGCAGGTTCACTGTGTCCTGGGCTTAGTGTGCTGTGGCGTTTTGGAAGTTCATGAGAGTGGTTAATACTCTGTTCCACAGGAATAACCGAAGTCCCTGTGTGTCCCTGTGTGTGGCGGTACAGTGCTGGAGACCCTGCAGTCAGCAGAGTCACAGGCAGGGTCGGCAGGCAAGGCACCACGCGTGTCTACATCAGTTCAGCTCAGTCGCTCGGTTGTGTCCGACTCTTTGCCACCCCATGGACTGCAGCACCCCAGGCTTCCCAGTCCATCACCAGCTCCTGGTGCTTGCTCAAACTCACGTCCATCGAGTTGGTGATGCCGTCCAACCAGCTCATCCCCTGTTGGCCCCTTCTCCTCCTGCCTTCAGTCTTTCCCAGCATCAGGGTCTTTTCCAGTGAATCAGTTCTTTGCATCAGGTGGCCACAGTATTGGAGCTTCAGCTTCAGCATCAGTCCTTACAATGAATATTCGGGACTGATTTCCTTAGAATGGACTGGTTGAATCTCCTTGCAGTCCAAGGGACTCTCAAGAGTCTTCTCCAACACCACAGTTCAAAAGCATCAATTCTTTGGCGCTCAGCTTTTTTTATGGCCCAACTCTCACATCCATACATGACTACTTGAAAAACTATAGCTTTGACTAGATAGAACCTTGCTGGTAAAGTAATGTCTTTGCTTTTTAATATTCTGTCTAGGTTTGTCATAGCTTTTCTTTCAAGGAGCAAGCATCTTTTAATTTCATGGCTGCAGTCACCATCTGCCATGATTTTGGAGCCCAAGAAAATAAAGTCTCTCACTGTTTCCATTGTTTCCCGTCTATTTGCTGTGAAGTGATGGGACTGGATGCCATGATCTTAGTTCTTTGAATGTTGAATTTTGAGCCAGCTTTTCACTCTCCTCTTTCACTTTCACCTTCATCAAGAGGCTCTTTTGTTCCTCTTCACTTTCTGCCACAATGGTTGTGTCATTTATATATCTGAGTTTATTGATATTTCTCCTGGCAATCTTGATTCCAGCTTATGCTTCATCCAGTCCAGGATTTCACATGATGTACTCTGCATATAAGTAAAATAAGCAGGGTGACATTTATAGCCTTGATGTACTCCTGTCTAGATGGTTTTCTGTAAACACTCGACTACAGGAAGCACATGTGACTGAAGGTCCCCAGGTGTGTGTGTGTGACTGTGCGGGAACGACACGTGACTGGAGGTCCCTGGGTCTGCGTGTGTGACTGTGCGGGAATGACACGTGACTGGAGGTCCCCGGGTCTGCCTGGGTCTGCGTGTGTGACTGTGTGGGAATGACACGTGACTGGAGGTCCCCAGGTATGCCCGGGTCTACATGTGTGACTGTGTGGGAACGACACGTGACTGGAGGTCCCTGGGCCTGCGTGTGTGACTGTGCAGGAACAACATGTGACTGGAGGTCCCCGGGTCTACATGTGTGACTGTGTGGGAACGACACGTGACTGGAGGTCCCCAGGTCTACATGTGTGACTGTGTGGGAACGACACATGACTGGAGGTCCCCAGGTATGCCTGGGTCTGCGTGTGTGACTGTGCGGGAACAACACTTGACTGGAGGTCCCCGGGTCTGCATGTGTGACTGTGCAGGAACGACACATGACTGGAGGTCCCCAGGTATGCCTGGGTCTGCGTGTGTGACTGTGCGGGAACAACACGTGACTGGAGGTCCCCGGGTCTGCATGTATAACTGTGCGGGAACGACACGTGACTGGAGGTCCCAGGGTCTGCTTGTTTGTGGACTTGAAATGGCTATTGGGTTGTGACTGCCGTTGTGCCCACGAGTAAAGCCAATGTGGAAAAAGGTGAACTAATTTAAGATAATTCGGCCTTTTTCCCTTTTGTACTTGTAGAGCCTTTTAGAAGATCCTTACCCGATGGTCCGTTCTGCAGGGATCCTTGGTGTTTGTAAAATAACCTCCAAATACTGGGAGATGATGCCTCCGACCATTCTTATTGACCTGCTCAAGAAGGTAACCGAGGAGCTGGCATTTGATTTGAGCTCCGCTGATGTGCGCTGTTCGGTCTTTAAGGTAAGCTTTTAAATTATATAAGGAGTACCTGTTTATTATAGAATAGTTCTAAATTATAGAGAAAGAAGGAGAAGGCAATGGCACCCCACTCCAGTACGCTTGCCTGGAGAATCCCATGGACAGAGGAGCCTGGTGGGCTGCAGTCCATGGGGTTGCGAAGAGTCGGACACAACTGAGCGACTTCACTTTCACTTTTTACTTTCATGCATTGGAGAAGGAAATGGCAACCCACTCCAGTGTTCTTGCCTGGAGAATCCCAGGGACAGAATCCCAGGACAAATTGGGCTGCTGTCTATAGGGCTGCACAGAGTTGGACACGACTGAAGCGACTTAGCAGCAGCAGCATAGGGAAAGAAAAATTTAAAAATCACCCCAGCCCTACTCCATGAGTATAGTATTATTCACATTTTTGTTGTATACCCAAAGTCACTTGTGAAGAAAACAGAATAAAAGTGTTACCCAAAATAGAAGGAGTCGACTTGAAATAATACTAGTTTGTCATGTATGTCAGCGGAGGGGGCATAGTGTTTAGAACAGGAGCTGCATGTATTTAAAATTTAATGTTACATATCAGAATGAGCTTTTCTGTATACTGTGCGTACTTTGCACAAGAGCCTGCACAAACATTCTCCGTCCATTGCCCATTGCAGCCATTCTCAGGACATAGCCACACTTGTCTCATTGTAGCTGCTTCTGTCCTCTCTCACACAGTTACTTTGAAGCAGATGCAGGACATGTATCAGCTCATCTGTAATCATTTCAGGGTGATGTTTAAAGTACATAGTCTTTTAGCGATGTCCTTGGTAGGTCCGCCTGGAGAAGGAAATAGCACCCCACTCCAGTATTCTTGCCTGGAAAATCCCATGGACAGAGGATCCTGGCAGGCTACAGTCCATGGGGTCACACAGAGTTGGACATGACTGAGTGACTTCACTTTCACTTTGGTGGGTTCTGTGTTTAAGACTTTGTGCTTTTACTGCAGGGGGTGCAGGTTTCATCCCGGGTCCGGGAAGTAAGATCCCACATGCTGTGCGAACAGCCAAAAAAATAAAAAATAAAGTCTCTTAAAAGTACACATCTTTTTCCTAATAACTGGAAAGAGAGCGTGGTGCAGCGTGTCAGCTCTCTAGACTCCCATGTCTGGTCTGAGCCTGGGCCGCTCCCTCTGATGCCCGCCTAGGTGCGGGGTGGCTGGGGGGGTGCAGGGGTCTGAGACGCGGGAGGCGCTGTGCCCCCCGTTTCCATGCAGCATCGAGTCAGGACATACAGGGGCGTAGTGCGCTGTGAGGGGGACTGGAAGGACTCGGACTCTGGCTTTGGGACCTCCCCACCAGAGCCTCCTGTTTCTTTCAGTTCCCGTAAAACCCTTTAACGTTTAGCTTGGAAAGCTCTGAAAATTATTTCATAACTGCCTCAGTCTTGAGTGAATGAAGCAATGGATGACTGGACTCCCAAGCATTGAAGCCAGATCGATTCATTCAGTGAATGCCTTTCTATGAAATTGTGTTGGCAAGAGCATTATTTTCTGTGGGTATGTTTATTTTACTGATGGTTTTAGTAAAGATAGAGCTGAACTTTTCTTAGTGAGCTTCTCCTTGTTTATGCCCCAATTTTGAACTGCTTGTCTCTCTTGTTTCTCGTAGTGTCTGCCGATAATTTTGGAAAATAAATTAAGCCACCCGTTATTAGAACAGCTTTTGCCAGCATTGAAATACTGTCTCCATGACAATTCGGAGAAAGTGAGGGTGGCTTTTGTTGATATGCTGCTGAAAATTAAGGCTGTGAGGGCTGCTAAGGTAAGGTGACTAGAGGTTTCTTATTTAGTACATGAAATAAATAAGTTTGTTTTCATCAACAAAAGGACAGAGCAGTTTTAGTCCGAGGAGCCTCAGTGGCCACATTTTAAACTAACTGATGTCTGGTGTATCTAGCACTTGTGTCATAAAGTACAATTTGTTTTGTCAGTGTGTGCTTTCTTTCTGAAAGACATTAATGTAAGCAGTCCCCACCTTAAATTACTGCTTTATCATATACCTGAAAGTGTTTGTTGCAATATTTAAATGCTTGGCACACAGTAAGCACTTAAAATATTACTTGAACATATAGAATATGAGATCCTCGTCCTCCAGCATCTTACAGAAGGAAGCAAGGAGGTGTGTGTTGATTTGTATGCATTTTGGTGTAAACACCTGAGGTGAGAGTGTTTTCCCTTAAGTCTAATTCTGTTCAGCTTTTGGCTACCAGTGTCACTTATGAGGTTGCTAACTGCACTGTTATTTGGTAACAGGGTTTTCTTTCCCTACACAAGAGTCCTCTGAAGTTTACTTTAGAGTGGGCTTCTGTCGAGGCTCAGGGTTTGAGAACAAGCTGACCCTCTTGTCGGTGTGGAGTCAGTGCCCAGCCCTGGGGTATGTTCATGCCGTGAAATGCTGCCGCGCGGCCATGGCAAGGGGCACACTTTGGTGGAAAGACCGCTAAGTTAGACAGGGGGAGTGCAGATGAGTTGTGGGTTGCTTCCAGCTCTGAGAACGGGGACACAGCTGTGTGTTTGCTCAGAGCCACCTTGCACATCCCTGGAGGCAAACAGGAAGTGGACAGCAGTTTCTGAGGCTGGGGGCAGGGGGGGAGCGGCGCTGGGGGTCT
>SJYX01011868.1:104253-149018 GCA_006410675.1 Oreotragus oreotragus
GCTGGGGGTCTAGAGACGGGGTGCTGGGGGGACTTGCCCCTCCCGAGCATGCACATTGGTTTATGCTTTTCGAATTTTGAACTGGATTTTTTTAATGAGAAAGAGGTATTTTACGTGGCTTCCGTGGTCTCACTGCCTTGGTGTGTGGTCTGTTTCCAGACCGTGCCTGTCCATCCTTGGCCAGGGCCACAGGCCGAGCTCCCTGCAGCTCTGCGGATGTCCCGGTGTGTGCGCCCTCCGGCTCTTCCTTCAGAGTTCCTGGTGGTCTGGGTCTTTGTATTTCTTTGTATGGAGTCTAGGACCAGCTTGTTAGTTCAACAGAAAGGCTGGCTGCAGGATTGACTGGATTGCTGTAACAGCCTGTTGAAAGTGTGGTTGTGAGTCTGAAGCAGGAGTCGTGTACTGTTTTGTTTGAAGTGCACATCTGTTTGCGAAGGACCACTGAGGGGATGGCTGGTGAGATGGCAGAGGGACCAGGAGTCCGAGACCTGTGGGCCTCCCCAGGAGAGCAGGGAGCGGCCGGGTAAGACCTGGACAGCGTCTGTGGCCGGAGAGTCTGGGGTCTGGAAGAGGAGGAGTGGCAGAGCAGGAAGCGGGACGCCTTGGGGGCCGCTTCCTGTGTCCTGATGCGCAGCTCGCCCAAGCAAGGCGGAGAGCGACTTAGCCGTGAGATCTCTGGAAGGCTTTCTTACGGGCACACAAGCCAGTTCTCTCAAAGTCAAGATCACAGGTGGACAGCCCGGTGGAGAGGCAGCTAGGAGGGGCGGGTGGGTGTCGCTTGCCCCCAAGTGGGAGCGCGGGCGCATGGGCGGCACGGGCAGGGCCCTGCTGTCAGCGTGCTGCCCAGGCCTCTGGGCGCAGCGGGGGGGGCGTCCTGCCCTCACGTCCCTGTGAGCTCTGGAGGGGCTGCCCCGGAGGGCCAGGCAGAGGCTCTGGGCACAGACACTGGAAGGTGCTGGATAATCAACGCTGATTATACAGTCAGGTCCTGAGGCCCGGGGCTGTCACCGCTTAGTTAATTAGGCTTCTGTTTATACTTGCCATCCTCAGTGCTGGTGGTTTCAAGTGTTTACTGTTTGTTTTGAAATTCTGCAGTTTTTATATTGTATAGCTGAGATTTAGGCCAAATCAACAGTATACTAATATTGAGATATCTTTATTAAGAAACCAACTTGGGATTTCTTAATATGCAATTATTTTTAACTTTAGAAATGAAACACAGGTTAGCAATTTTGTTTATGGTCTTGTCTGCTGTTAATGTCACCTGTGGGTAATATGTTTCGATAAAAATAAAACCTCAGGTAAGTGAAGAATTAATCCAAATTGTTCTGTTTTATTTCAGGAAAAGTAAATAAAAGAAAAATAGGTTAATATGGGGTGTTCTGGAAAGGCAGACTTGCAGGAAATGTTCATTGCGAGAATCACCCACCCCTGGAGCCTTGGCATTTGGCGTTTGTGCCAATTACTTGTTTCCATTCAAGGAGGTCTGGTCTCCGTGAGTGCTCAGGAACCAACCCTTTCAGTGTGAAGACTCTCTCTTTCTGGCGCTGTCCCTTGGTCAGGGTTTCCTGGGTGTCTTGGTTGGTTTCAGCAGCTTTGGATGAACTCTGTGGTCTTGAGGCTGAAGGGCCCCGCTCTCCCGAGCACCCGGCTTCCCTCTTCGCATCTGGTGCTGTGCCAGCTGTTCTGGGTTGACAGTCTGCTGATGGTGTGGCTGTCGGGCGGCTCCTGTCTTCCCTGCAGTAACTTTCAGGAATACCAAGTGTGTGCGTGGAAGTGTCCCGGCGCGTGTGGGGAGTGGTGGTAGGGTTGATGCTCAGACATTCCCGCCAGGGGAGGTGGAGCGTGTGCATCTGGAAGTGCAGAGTCCTCGGACCTGCAGGGCACACTGAGGCGTTGCAGGAGTGTGGAAGGCACGGGGCAGGCAGCTCAAGGAAGCTGGTCCCCGGGGAGGGGCCTTTTTGTTTATGGCTTGGAAACGACATGAAAAAAGCTGCTGATGAGAAGGATCCACCGAAAGTCCTGGGAAGGGAACTGCTGTGGGAGCCAGGTCCTTGAGGAGCGTCTGCGTCGCTGCGCCGCTCCCATCGCACAGATGAGCGTGCTTGCGCCAGTGACAGACAGGCTCTGACCCCCCACGGCCGCTTCCCGTCGAAGTCTGTTTCAGTGTCTGCCATTCTGTGGTGTTTCCCGCTGCCTTAAGCTAAGTCGAGGAGCTTGGCCCTTTTCGATGGGTGGTGGACAGCTTGGATGCTTTTGAGCTGAGGGCAGCAGGCAGTTCTTTGTGCACGGGTGTGCGGCAGCTGTGGGTGGTGGAGGAGGCACGTGGCCGCCCAGTCAGCACTTGGGAGATGGCAGGAGGGGCGCCCACCAGGGAGGCCTGTGTCTGAGGCAGGAGACCAGGTGCACTCGCTTTAGCTTTCTGTGCCAAACCTGTTGCACATGTTTAAATCCACTTTTCACGTTAATGGCCCGAAAGTTGTGTTGTTTCAGGAAACTTTAAAATTATTAGGCTGATAATCATAACTCATTTGGGAGTCCACTGCTGCCCTGATGGATTATAATTAACCCCAGCAGCCTCCTGCTTAGCTGCCATGCGTGTCAGTCTCCTTCAAATATGGGCTTGATTTCTCTGCAGAAGAGTCCCACGTCCTGGTGGAGTCATTTGAAATGAGTTTTCTTGAATATAAAAATTAGCTCCTTTTTTATTGTGATCTTGAAATTTTGTTTAAAATGTTCTCATGGTTTTCTTTTGCACATGTGCCGCATTCACAGTTTTGGAAAATATGCCCCATGGAGCACATTCTGGCCCGTCTGGAGTCAGACTCCCGGCCGGTGTGCCGGCGCCTGGTGGGGCTCATCTTCAACTCCTTCCTGCCAGTGAACCAGCCCGAGGCCGTGTGGTGCGAGCGCTGCGTGGTGCTGCTGCAGATGAGCCACGCGGCCGCGCGCAGGTTCTACCAGTACGCGCACGAGCACACGGCCTGCACCAACATAGGTACGCGCGGCCCTGGGCCCACCCCGCGCTGCGCCCCTGCACCCTGCAGCCCCTGCCCCAACGCCCCCAGGCCCCCGCACCCCGGGCCCCATGCTCCCACACCCCCAGGCCTGGCCCTTCACCCCAGCGCCTTGTCCCGCTCCCCGCCTGCCGCACGTGCTCACCTCACGCGCAGCGCAGGCTGTACCACGACTGAGAGCGTGCAGTGTACACACACCAGTGCAGTTCTTAGTGAGGCCCCTAAAAATAACGCTTTAATTACTTGAGATTATAGTTTCACCGTTAGAAAATTGTGTTAAAGAAACACGTGTCTTACTCACTTTAGCAAAGCTGATGCACGTGATCCGCCATTGCCTGAACGCCTGCACCCGGAGGGCCCTGAGCGCCTGCAGGGAGGACGCGGAAGAGCCGGGGAAGGAGAACGCTAGCGTGAGTGCGGCGGCTGCTGGGGGCGGGGCCTGGGCACGCAGCTCCCCGTGCTGAGAGAGGGCAGGGCGGCAAGGCCGAGGCGCTGCTTCCACGAGCTGCTGCCTTGGCAGCCTTGCATCTTTCATTTATTCCTTTAGTTCTGATACACCAGCTAAGCATTTTGGACAATCATAAGTGATTTTTTGGAGCAACTTCCTGTGTATTCTTTGTGTTCACTGTGGAGTCTGAGTAGGATCTAATACAAAGGAATTATTATTGGTGACACCCTTTTCCCAGTTCTGTTTACCTTAAGCATCTGTGTATTTTAATGAGACGAGGGTGGCACACCTGGATGGGCCTGTTGATCACCGTGTTTTACAACTGGATGGAAGTGGGGCCCCTAAGGGTTTGTTCACTGCTCCTGCTCTAAGATTCTACTAGAAACATCATCGGGTTGAATTTCAGGATAGAAGCTTCATTGAGAATAGTTTAAAATAATTTATCAAGGAGACTATGCAGCTGATACTTATTCAGAATCTGAAGTGATCAATTATATCATTAAAAAAGGAACATTTAAGACTTAGATGCTTATTACTTACAAACAGTATCTTTTTTTTTCAAACAGTATCTTAAGCTTAAAAATAAACTGTCATGCTTATGTGCCGGGGTCCAGCCCCAGTGGATCCAGGGTGATTCGAAGCGGGGATGGTGTGGCGAGGAAAAACTTATTTATTTAGAAATATAAAGAGAGATTAGGAAGAAATAGTATAGTAGGAAAATTAGTGGAGAGAAGAGGCTGAATAACTTAGTTTACATGGAAAACCAATAAAGTTCCAGATAAGGAAGTTGCACCGTCTATATTAGGCCACCAGCGCCCACTTGAATAGCAGAGGGTACTCCACCTTAGGCTCCCTCTTGTGTGGGTCTTAGAAGCCAGGGCAAGTAAGCAGACTCGGAGAGCCTCTGCCCCCCAGATGGTAATTCAGCCTGAAAAGGAGAGGGAGGGAGAGGGAGAAAGAGAGAGAGATTTGACATGGGGGAAACCAGTCTTTCCAGTGACTGGCCCATCCTCTATTGTCCGAAAAGGCCTTATATACTTTTGATTTTACATGGAGATCAATGGATAATACAAAATTATGCAGCATCAGCAGTCCTGACTCTTATCGAGACCAGGCTTTCTCTCTGCATACCTAGTTGTATACACAAGTCTTAGGTGATTTACATCATCTTCTGGCCAGAAGGCCAAATAGCATTTTACAGCCCTTTTCTGATAATAGTGTTGTTCTTCCCAAAGTCTGGTGCCACTCTCAGAAAGCACTAAATAAAGTTACATTCTTACATAGCAAGGACACAAGAATTTATAACAAGGAAAAGGAGTACAGTGATTTATAACAAAGAGAAAAGTAATAAACTCAAAAGTCTAGTGTTGCTAACATCAAAACTACTATATTCCTATTTCTGCATCCGTTTTTATTGATTAATATCCTCCGAGGTGCCTAAAAGATAAAGGATATGGAGGCCTGGTGGCAAACATTAACTCAACAAACTCTTCACCAAACTAATCCTTAACTCTGAAAGGCTCTATATCTTTAAGAGGCTTTAAGCTGCATGCCTCTCGCGGCTGGGGGGCTGTAAGCAATTAGAAGCTGTAAAAGTCCGGGCAGACTGGTCAGGTAAGTTAGAAAGCCATCAGAGGGCTTTAAGCTGAGACATTCTTCTTATACGCAGGAGACTGTTAACTGGAGCCCTGAGTTAACTCTTTCCAGAGAGACGTGGTACTGTCAGAAGAGTATAGTGTAGCAGACAGTAAACAGACAGATCTTGGTTTCGGGGTAGATGCTCAGGCAGCGGATCCCTTGAGACCTGACTCGCCTTGCCCGTCAGGTCTCTCTGCATGACCTTGTCATGGGTGGGATCTCCCGTGCTGGCCTCCGGCACTTATGTACCTCTAAAGCAGGGTCCCCGGGCCGGACTGGCCTGTCTGTGGCGTGTAAGGAGCCAGGCCGCCCAGCAGGCGTTCACAGATGCTCCCCATCGCTGGCATTACCGCTTGAGCGCCCCCTCCTGCAGCTCACCAGCAGCACGAGACTCTCATCGGAGTGCAAGCCCTACTGTGAGCTGTGCGTGCGAGGGCTCCAGATTGCTCACTCCTCATGAGACTGTAAACGCCTGATGAGGTGGAGCTGAGGCAGCGATGCTAACACTGGGGGGGCAGCTGCAAGTACAGAGTGTCAATAGTTGAGGGGTTTGGCTACACAAAGACCACAGTGAACGACTGCTTGCAGCCTCATATCAAAGCCCTGTCAAGCGAGTGGCAGGTGATAACTAAGCTGCACCTGGTAGCAGGCTTTAAGCCAAGATCCCACACTTCCTTTAGTCCATGCCTGGCCTGCTCATTATTTTATTTACCACTCCCGTGTGTGCCTCTTCCTCGTTGTGCCCAGTTTTGGTAAGCCCATAAGCTTACCCTAGCAAAATGGTTACAGAGCCAGATGTCACCGAGCTGCTGTGAAAATGGAGAAGGACGCCACGGTGAGAGAGGAGAAGGCCCTAAGACTGCCAACAAAAGAAGTGTGCGTTGACTAGAGCACACCGAGCCCTGCTTAAGCGGTGAGCTCACAGCGACAGGTGATTCACGTTCTCCAAGCCTGCTTTGTATAGTATGTGGCAACCAGCTCTCCAGTGAAGCCAGGAAACCATCAAAACTACTTCCCCACGTGGAGACCAAGCATCCTGTGTTAAGAGACAAGCCTTTGAAGTTTTTCAAAAGGAAAAAACATGAACGTGAAGAACAGAAGCAATTACTGAAGGGCCACCACTTGATCAACTGTGTCTGCACTGAGAATATCATTCTTACTGGCTAACTGCATTGCTAAACCTAAGATGCCTGTTACTGTTGGTGAAGAGTCCATCTTGCCTGCTGCTAAGGACGTTTGTTGTGAACTTTTAGGAGATGCTGTCGTTCAAAAGGTGGCACGTGGTCCTCTTTCGGCTAGCACCGTAACTAGATGAATTGATGAAACAGAGGATAGCGAGGCACAGCTGTTAGACAGGATTGAATCACCGTGGTATGCAGTCTAGGTTGAGGAGCCTGCTGACGTTAGTAAGGCAGCAGTGCCTGTTTTTGGTAACATTTTTCAGGAGGATGTGCCACGAGGCTGTGTGCACTTTTGTTGCCAACCAACACCTCAGCTGCAGAACTACTCAAGTCTTTGAGGAACTGTGTGCCAGGGAAATTGAGCTGGTCGTTCTGTGTCGGCGTATACTGTGTTGGTGTGTACATGGACGGAGCAGCTGCCAAGACTGGGCGGCCTCTGGTCTCACTGCTCGGGTCAGAGAGGCCGCTTCTGACTGTCTGCGCACGTGTCCCCGCGGAGAAATGCTGGCCAGCTGAGAGATGGCAGCTGAGCTTCACACTGCAGGCCGTGATTGAGATTAGCAACCATATGTAAGTCCATGCCTTTAACCCGCATCTGTCTGCACAGCTTTGTGAGGAGATGGACGCAGCACGTGCGTCTTCTCTTATACACAGAAGTGAGGTAGCTTTCGAAAGGTAGATCGTGGGTCAGAGCTTTTGAGTTATGAGAGCTGCTCCAGAGATTTCTTTTAGAAAAATAGTCATGGCTGGCAGCACATTTTAATGATGCAGAATGGGTCGCAAAACTTGCTTCCTTGTGTGACGTAGTCAGCCTGCTCAGTGAACTCAATCTGTTGCTTCAGGTAGGAATGACAGCTGTGCTCCAGTCAGAAGGTAAAATGGCTGTATTCAAAGACAAACAAACTGTGAGGGCTATGAGTGAACATTGGGGTTTTTGACATGTTTCAGACATAAGCAGAGATTCTGAAAGAGACTGAGGAGGGCCGTCTTTCTCGGTTCATGCACTGGTGAAGCCTCACTGGGACAGTTTCAAGCGTTGCTTTGCTAGCATGTGAGAGGGCGCAATTGTGTAGTATGAACATGTCCATTCTGCACCGTAATCCCGTTTTGGTTGCTGTCACTGTGGAAGACCCTGCTTCATAAAGATAGCATGTTGGAAATGGAAGTGGGCCTTAGGAAGCATCACTGTGAACAAAACTACTGGAGGCAATGGAATTCCAGTTGAGCTATTTCGGTTCATAAAAGATGATGCTGTGAAAGTGCTGCACTCAGTATGCCAGCAAATTTGAAAAACTCAGCAGTGGCCACAGGACTGGATAAGGTCAGTTTTCATTCCAATCCCAAAGAAAGGCAATACCAAAAAATGTTCAAACTGCCGTACAATTGTACTCATCTCATACGCTAGCAAAGTAATGCTCAAAATTCTCCAGGCGAGGCTTCACCAGTACGTGAATCAAGAACTTGCAGGTGTTCAAGGTGGATTTAGAAAAGTCAAGGAACCAGAGATCAAATTGCCAACATTGTTGGGTCATATAAAAAGCAAGAGAGTTCAAGAAAAACAGCTACTTCTGCTTTATTGACTACACCAAAGCTTTTGACTGTGTGGATCACAGCAAACTGTGGAAAATTTTTAAAGAGACGGGACTACCAGAACACCTGACCTGCCTCCTGAGAAATCTGTATCCAGGTCAAGAAGCAGCAGTTAGAACCAAACGTGGAACAGACTGCTTCCAAATTGGGAAAAGGAGTACATCAAGGCTGTATATTGTCACCCTGCCTATTTAACTTACATGCAGAGTACATCATGTGAAATGCTGGGCTGAATGAAGCACAGGCTGGAATCAAGGTTTGCCAGGAGCCAGCGTGAGGAACTCCGCCCATGGCAGAGGTCATGAGGAAGGAGGCTTCGGCATACACAAAGGTGGGATCGAGCCTCAGGAAACCCCCTGTTCCTGAGCATCTACCCCCAAAACCAGAGTGCCTACTTTACTGTTTTATGCTCTCACCTACACCTCTGACTTTACTGGGGGCTGACCCCCTACCACCTGTCTCGGAGAAGGAATTAACTTGCAGCTCCAGTTAATAAAATTTCCTGGGTGTGACAAGAGTGTTTCAACTTACAAACTCCTCTGAAGGTTCTCTAGCCTGCCTGAGCAGGTTCATCTGGCCGCATGTGATTGTTAACAGCCTCCCAACCTTGAGAGGCATGAGATGCTTTAAACTTTCTATGTACAGATTCTTTTGAGAAGTTATAAAATTATTAGTATAGTATTAGTGGGTTGATTAGAAATTATACTGGTGAAGGGTTTTTCATTTGTTGAGCCAATATTTGCTGCTAAATCTCCATATTCCTTGCCCTTATAATGAATATAACTAGCATATAGGAGAAATAAGTATTAACCTTTAAGATTAATCTTGTTAAACCTTAGGCTAAGTACATTCCTTTCTTGATTGTAACCCACTACACCCTCACCCTATAGGAATGCAGCTTTATTTGGAGGGTGGTGCCTGGTTTAAGAAAAAATCACCCCTGGAAAAAATAAGTTTTCTGGTTGACTGATTGTTATCAGAAAGGGCCATAAAATGTCAGCAGGCCTCATGGCCAGAAGATGATGTAAAACCCCTAAGACCTTTATATAATTTTATATGAAGCACCTGATTGTGACAAGGGTCAGGTCTGCTGACCGCACATGACTCTGTATTCATCCCTATGTGTAACAAAAAGTATATAAGCAAACTTGAAAATAAGGAAAACGGATCAGTTTCTGGAAAGACTGATTCCCCTATGTCGTTCTTTCTTTCCCCTTCTGGCTGAATTCCCATCTGGAGCGTGGGTACTCGCCAAGCCTGCTAATCTTGCCTGGGCTTCTAAGATATGACTGGGGAGGCCTCAGTGTCTCCTCTCCTTCAGGAGAACGGAAAGACGCCTGTGGCCTACGTAGGTGGTGCAAGCTTCTTGTCTCGAAGCTTTATTGGTATTCCATGTAAACCAAGTTATTCAGCCTCTTTTTCTCCACTAATTTTCCTACTACACTATTCCTTTCTAATCTCTCTTTATACTTCTAATTAAATAGCTTTTTCCTAGGATGCCGATTCCGTCTCCCCTTCGAATTACCCTGGATCCACCGGGGCTGGACCCCGGCAAAGGTTGCTGGGAGAAATATCAATAACCTCAAATACACAGATGACACCACCCAATGGCAGAAACCGAAGGAGAACTAAAGAGCCCTCTTTATGAAAGTGAAAGAGGAGAGTGAAAAGCTGGCTTAAAACTCAACATTCAGAAAATTAAGATCATGTCATCCAGTCTCATCACTTCATGGCAAATAGATGGTGAAACAATGGAAACAGTGGCAGACTATTTTCTTGGGCTCCAAAATCACTGCAGATGGTGACTGCAGTCATGAAATTAAAAGGTTCTTGCTCCTTGGAAGGAAAGCTATGACCAACCTAGTTCAGTTCAGTTCAGTCGCTCAGTCGTGTCCAACTCTTTGCCACCCCATGAATTGCATCACGCCAGGCCTCCCTGTCCATCACCAACTCCTGGAGTTAACTCAAACTCACGTCCATTGAGTCAGTGATGCCATCCAGCCATCTCATCCTCTGTCGTCCCCTTTTCTTCCTTCCCCAATTCCTCCCAGCATCAGTCTTTTCCAATGAGTCAGAGCAACCTAGACAGTATATTAAAAAATAGAAACATTGCTTTGCCAACAAAGGTCCATCTAAGTCAAAGCTGTCTATGGTTTTTCCACTCGTCATGTATGGATGTGAGAGTTGGACCATAAAGAAGGCTGAGATACCATAAAGCGCTGAAAAACTGATGCTTTTGAACTGTGGTGTTTGAGAAGACTCTTGAGAGTCCTTGGACTGCAAGGAGATCCAACCAGTCCATCTTAAAGGAAATCAGTCCTGAATATTCATTGGAAGGACTGATGCTGAAGATGAAACTCCAGTCCTTTGGCCACTTAATGTGAAGAGCTGACTCATTAGAAAAGACCCTGATGCTGGGAAAGATTGAAGGCAGGAGGAGAAGGGGATGACAGAGGATGAGATGGTTGGATGGTTGGACTCGATGGCCATGAGTTTGAGTAAGCTCCGGGAGGTGGTGATGGACAGGGAGGCCTGGTGTGCTGCAGTCGATGGGGCTGCAAAGAGTTGGACCCGACTGAGCGACTGAACTGAACTGAACTGATTATAACTGGTAGTAGAAAAGAAATACAAATTTCCATCTGGATGTTGTCATTCTAAGAACATACAATGGCTAAAAGCAAAAGTTTCTGAGTTTATTCTTTTATTTTTTCCCTGGCTATCTACTAAAGATCTCTGCTTCCTATTTAATGAAATCTGTGGAACTTAGCATATTTTTGTAAAGGAAAAGGGGTGCCTTTCTCAGGGGACTTTAATGATAAGATTGCTCTGCCTAATGTTGCTGCTGCTGCTAAGTCACTTCAGTCGTGTCCGACTCTGTGTGACCCCATAGTCGGCAGCCCACCAGGCTCCCCCATCCCTGGGATTCTCCAGGCAAGAATACTGGAGTGGGTTGCCATTTCCTTCTCCAATGCATGAAAGAGAAAAGTGAAAGTGAAGTCGCTCAGTCTGTCCGACTGTTAGCGACCCCATGGACTGCAGCCCACCAGGCTACTCTGTCCATTGGATATCCAGGCAAGAGTACTGGAGTAGGGTGCCATTGCCTTCCCCGCTGCCTAATGTTAGAGTGTAAAAACTAAAATCCAGATTGAAATTGTGTTAATTTGTTATTTTTTTGTCATTCACGTAGTATTTTCCAACCCTTTAATAGTTTTACTGGTTTTTAAATTTAGCCGTAAGTCATTCCAAGTATTAAGATCCTATTGAAAATCTACCTTTGCATAGCGGCTGTTTTTGTTTTTCTGCACACCCTCTTGTCGCTCAGTCGTGTCTGACTCTGTGACCCCATGGACTGCAGCACACCAGGCCTCCCTATCCTTCACCGTCTCCCAGAGCTCACTCAGACTCATTCGAGTCAGTGATGCCGTCCACCCATCTCATTGCCTTCTACCCCCTTCTCCTCCTGCCTTCAGTCTCTCCCAGCATCAGGGTCTTTTCCAGGGAGTCAGTTCTTCACATCAGGTGGCCAAAGTATTGGAGTTTCAGCTTTGGCATCAGTCCTTCCAATGAATATTCAGGACTGGTTTCCTTTAGGATGGACTGACTTGATCTCCTTGCAGTCCAAGGGACTCTCAAGAGTCTTCTCCAGCACCATAGTTCGAAAGTATCAATTCTTCGGTGCTCAGCCTTCTTTATAGTCCAACTCTCGCATCCATATATAACTACTGGGAAAACTGTGGCTTTGTCTAGATGTACCTTTTTTGGCAAAGTAATGTCTCTGCTTTTTAATATACTGTCAAGGTTTGTCATAGCCTTTCTTCCAAGGAGCAAGCATCTTTTAATTTCATGGCTGACAAAGCGTGGTACGCTGAAGAAGGGAATGGCAATATTCTTGCCTTGAGAACCCTGTGAACAGTAGTGAAAAGGCACCCTCTTTAGTTCAGTTTATTTGCTCCCTGTATCTTTTCCCATTCCATTTGAGTAGCACAGAAATCCCAGCACTTGGAATGAGTCATCCTTTGCACTTTGGGTGGTGACGGGGTGGAGTCTCTAGAAACCCTCAGGACATAGTGGCGCTGTGGCCCCTGCCCACCGAGCTTGGAGGGCGCGTGTAGGCCTGCCGCCCGAGACCAAGCTGGAGCAGCCCCTGGGCGAGGGCGGTGGGTCCCCTCAGACACCACACCACAGCCTCGGGGGTTCTCCCCGCCTGTCATTTGCATTTCCACTTTAGGGCTGGAATTCTGAGATGTGCAGTTAAAGACAGTGCTGTTCCCTTAAAAGTCGCTGTGATTCATTCTTTCATGGTGCCGTGATTTTTCTCTTAGGCTCTGGACCAGACGCTGTCAGTGAGCGATGCCGCGTCTATGGCAGGGCTGCTGGAGATCGTGGTGATTCTCTGGAGGAGCATTCACAGGAGCCTGGAGAATAACAAGGAGGCCCGAATGTACACTGTGGACAAGTTTGCCTCGGTGCTGCCGCAGTACATGCGAGTGTTCACGGTAAGACGGCCGCCCTGAGGAGCGGAGCAGTGCTCATGCGCATGGCTGAGCCAGCTGCCGCCGGGACCCGCTGCGCTCGCCCTGCGTGGTGGGGCTGGGCGGCCTCCAGCCTCCGTCCCAGCGCGGGTCCAGGCGGCTCTGGTCTTCCATTGCTTATGGCCTGCGACCCGGTTTTAGAATCTAGTTTGATGTGCTGGGAATTGAGAGAGAGGAGTCTGTGAACATCCAGGACGCACAGCACCCTGGTGTGGGGGCTTCTGACGGCACCCGATAAGCACCTGTTTCTGAAGCCTCTTGAGTCGTGTCTGTGTTACTGGGGCAGACGGACCGTGTGTGTATCTTCTGCTTAAGTGAAGGAAACCCAAAGGCCATATTTCAGAACAATGGAAATAAAACTACTCTGTAAAAGTGCAGGTTTATTTCCAATTACAAAGAAAGCGTGGCTTAAATACAGAATGGTCATAGGTCTTAGGCATCATTCTTCTCTTGGGAAAGTTTACTCTTGGTTCTTCTACGACTGCTTGTGTGACCTTAGACCTTTAGCTTTTGGAGCTGTATTTCTGTGACTGTTAGGTCTCCAAGCTCCATTCAGCCCCTGAAATGCCAGTGTGACCTGTCTGTGAAGCTGAAGGATGAAGGCTGCCCCATCACTAGGACGTTTAAAGGCTCAGACAGTCCCACTAGGCTGAGAAGTAGATAAAACACGGAGGAGGTCGGGTCCTGGATGAGATGACAAGAACAGTGTGCCCTGGGAGTGTCTGGGAAAAGGCAGGCAGTTCATTAAGTGTTTTAATCTTGAGCGATTCTGACCAGAGAGCCTCTCTGCCCTCAGTCCATCCGAGAACTTGTGGTCTTCCTGTCAGTGGGTAAACCGTCTGTGAGCCACACTTAGAGCAGAATCGGGAGTAGCGATCAGCTGTCTGTTGTGACATTAAGAAAATGTTTTGTGTATTGGGAGTTGGGGATGAGGGCAGGTCCACTCTGCCTGAATGCAGATTAGTTACAGATGGAACTGTGAGTTTGCTCCTGTTTATTTTTCAGGAAAATTGTTGTTCCTCTTGCTTTTAGGGCCCATCTTCTCTGGTTGTGTCGCCATCTGAGGGCATTTCTCACTAGTGATCTGGGTGGCGTCTGGCCTGTCGGCCCTGTTACGGCGACAGGGCGGTTTTAGTGAGGTGGCTGCCGTGTGCAAAGTGGCGCCGGGGGCCCGCGTGCTTTTCTCGCGGGTCCCTGCCAGACCTGCCCAGAGAGCAGCCTTCTTCCGGCTGGTCCCTGCTGGCTGGGTTGTGGGCTCTGCTGGGCCTTAGGCTTGGCCAGGCAGCCCCGTTGCACTGCCCTGCCTTGCGAAGGTGTTCCGATAGGAACTTTTCTGACTAGCTTCGTTTTCCTGAGTTTTATGCTGAGGACACACCAGGTACGTAGGGTTATTGTTTTTTCTTTCATCAGTATTCTCGGTAGAATACAAGTCAGTGCCTTCACAGCAAGGACTTTCGTCTGTTCTGGGCGCTGCTGTGTGCCCAGGGCCTCCTGGTACGCAGTGGGTGTTTAATGAGTATTTGCACAAATGGCACATCTCAGAAAGTAGGCCAGCGTCCCGTGAAAGCCTGAGGAGACCCAGTACACCTGGAGCCTCGCAGGGCTCGGGTCCTGATGCGTGCTGTTCCCGCCCAGCGGCCCTGAAGCGGGTTCCTAGGGGCGGGGGGCCCGAGGGCCGCATCGCTCACAATCCCCTCTGTGTCTTTTCCTGCCTCCAGGACGACCGCTGCAGGACCCCTCTGTGCGTGCTGGCGTCCCTGATGCCCGCCCCAGCCGTGCCCACCTTCAGGTGCCTGCTCCCCGCCCTCTGGTCTCCCCAGCGATGCCCGCGTGGCCTGCAGGCGGGAGGGCAGGGCAGCGGCTTCCAGGGCCCGCGGCGCTGAGCGCTGGGACTCATCCGAGTGCAGGTGGGGCCACGCGGTCGGAGCTGAGCCGCGCACGCGGCCCTGAGCACCTGGGCGCGGCGCTGAGCTGGGGCGAGCTGCGCGCGCAGGCCGCGCTCTGACTCGGGCCTGGTGGGGGAGGGCTGTGGCTGCTGCGCCGTGCTCTTCTACGCTGGCCGCGCCTCAGTGTTGCAGGTGGGCTGGGCTGATGCGTCACTGAGGTTGGTCTTCCTTTTCAGATACGGTTACTAGAACCTTTAAAATGACACACTGGCCTATTTTTGTGGCTCAAGTTATATTTTATTGGGCAGTGTTGCTTTAGAGTGTTGATTATTAACTCAGTAAAATTACTTATTTTTATTTATATATATTTAAAAATGAATGTTTTGATGCTAAACAAATTATTTCCCCCAAATGAAGAATCTCTACAGTCTGACAGAGGCAGCACAGACGCGAAAGACTGGGGTTTTATGTCCCTGGCGGGCGCCTGGCTCCTCACTCCCAAGGCGTCTGGGCTTGGGTCCCCGATGCTGCGTGCAGAGTCACCATTTTGTCCTGGAGCTTACCCTGCCAGTGATTGTGGAAAATGGTGGAGTTTTCCTGCAGTGGAGGATGTCCGCATGCTCCCGTGATAGGAAGGGTTTGTTTCCCGCAGCTTTTAGCGTCTCTGTTTTCCCCACCTTTTAGGAAAGTGAATGGTTGTTACCGGGATACAGACGTGATTGTGTATGTGTGGCCCTTTCAGCTGTGGTGTGGTTTCCACACTGAGGAACCAAGAGGAGGGAACCGCCGACAGGGCCTACTGCATCCTGCTCGACTGCCTCTGCTCCTGGGGCCACGTGGGGCACATCCTGGAGCTCGTCTGCGACTGGCTGCCTGAGGAGCCGCCTCAGAGCAAGGTAGGGGTCTTCCTGCTGTGCTCTGCCGGGGGCGGCAAGCCGGGGCTCACAGCTCTCCTCCCGCCGGTCTCTCCCTGCCCCTCAGGGTAACTCAGCCTCCAAGCGGAAAGTGCGGGTCCAGGACCCATGTCCGGTCAAACCTGGGCTGGCACTGGTCTACGTGGAGTATTTGCTGACCCACCCCAAGAACCGCGAGTGCCTCCTCTCTGTGCCCCAGAAGAAGCTGAACTGTCTTTTGAAAGCACTTGAAACATCCAAGGTAGGTTTGTAGAACAGACACAGGCTCCATGGAAGTGGCCTGATGAGGTCAGATCCAAGTTTTCCGTGTTGTAGCGTCATTTTTCACCTGGGGCGGGAGGGGACCGGGTGCACATTTCTGGGCCCTGCTCTTTCTACCAGGCCTCTTCAGAGCCCGGTGTCCTGTCCTGTCTGCCTCCGCGGCTCAGCTTGCCTCCCGGAACTGGCCATGGGCAAGAGGCTGCCCACCACCCAGGCCCCTCGCTCTCCTCCTTGCATGGCTGTAGCGGCTGCAGCCCCCCGAGTTTGGGGCAGGCCACCCCGGGCTCTTTACGTGCAGTCCCGTGGGTTCATTCCCTTTCTCTGCAGCTGTCTCTGCAGGCCCGCCCTGGCTGCTGCTGCCCAATTCTGTCGTGCCAGAGGCCCCCACACACTAGCAGTGGGCGGGGCGGGTGGGGGTGTGGGAGGCATGAGCTGGCAGAGCTTGGTCCTGGGCCCCGGGGGCAGTGCCCGGAAGAGCTGTGGTCTTGCTGCTTTGCGGGAGGCCTGGCGGAGGGAGGAGGCTCGGGCTTCTCAGGATGCCCCACGGCGCTGCACCTGCCCGGCACTCCGCGCCGCGGTGTCCACGCCTCCCATGCAGGCTGCTTGGCCAGAGCCCGGCCTGAGGAATCCTGTTCCGCAGGGAAATCTGGAGGCCCTTCTGCAGATGCCAGGTGGCAGCCCTGCGTGCCTGAGTGAGGGCACCGCCCTGCGGGCCTTCAGCCTGTACTGTCGGCTGAGTATCCATCTTCAGCACAAGGTGTGTTTGTGGCTCGGGGCAGGGCACGGCTGAGCGGGCCTGGGGCACTGCGCTAACCTCTCGGCTCTTTTTTTGGGGCAGTTCTGCTCAGAAGGCAAAGTGTACCTGTCCACTTTGGAAGACACCGGGTCTTGGTTAGAGAGCAAAGTTTTATCCTTCATTCGCGATCAAGACGAACAATACCTGAAGCTTCACAGGGTGGTGTATCAGCAGATTATCCAGGTGAGGAGTCTCGGGACAGGGAAACCCTGCTCCACTGAGATGGGCTTCCGGGTCTCATTTCCAATCTGATCTGTGACTTCAGTCAGTAATGCTGCTTTCTTGAGTACCTACACTAGCCTCTGAGTGTCCAGAGTTTATCTTTTGTGAAGCACAAACTGTGTAATTTTAATGCAGTTTTGCACAGTACAGGTAATAGGTGCTGTTTTGGGAATTACAGAAAATGTGTTTCTAGATTTCCTATGGAAAGAAAAATGAGAATTGATGTGTCTTTATGGAAACCACTCTGTGACCACCTTCTCTGTGATTCACCTGGCAGCCCTTTAGGTATTAGGAGCTGTGCCAGCTGCGTGCGGCCCCTCTGGCCTCTGTGAGGAGGTCACAGCAGCGTGTCCGTCTCTCTTCCAGACCTACTTGACTGTGTGTAAGGATGTCATCATGGTTGGCCTTGGCGACTGCAAGTTTCAGATGCATCTTCTACAGTGGAGCCTTGGAATCATGCAAACAGGTACCTGGTTTGTTAAAGGACTAGTTAAGAGCAACTCCCAGTAAGAAGCAGTGCTTCCCTTTGCTGGACTCTCACTTTTGAGTGACAGACGTGTAACAAACTGGTTTACATCAAGAAAAGAGTTAGCAGGCCGAGGCAGCCAGGAAGTCCATGGTGCTTTTGGCACTGGCCGTGGCAGGTGCGCCCCTTCTGGCGGGGCCTTCGGCTTCGCCCCCGGGGGCCGCGTGGATGTGGATGGCTGCACTGTGTGCCCACCTGCCTGCGGCCCTGCCAGGTGGCGTGGGCAGAGCTCACGGAAGAGAGCTCGCCGGCTGCCTGTGAGTCAGGAGCTGCTTGATGGCCCCCACCCTGGGGCCCTCTCACCCTGAGGATGGGGTGGCAGCATGGCCTTGGTGACTGACACCACGGTGTCCACAGCTGCCTTGGAGGAGGTGCCCGGTGGTATGTGCTGAGAGAGCTCGCCGTCTGCCTGTGAGTCAGGAGCTGCTTGATGGCCCCACCCTGGGGCCCCTGGGAAGTCGCTGTCACCCTGAGGATGGGGTGGTAGCGTGGCCTTGCTGACTGACACCGTGGTGTCCACACCTGCCTTGGAGGAGGTACCCGGTGGTATGTGCTAAGAGAGTGCCTGGGAGGTTGGCTGCCCTCAGCCATCCGGGCTGAGGGTTATCTGGAGCCCCACAGGATCGGGCGGGTTTTTGCAGCCCCTCGCCCAAGCGTGGCCTTGCTGACTGACACCGTGGTGTCCACACCTGCCTTGAAGGAGGTACCTGGTGGTATGTGCTAAGAGAGTGCCTGGGAGGTTGGCTGCCCTCAGCCATCCGGGCTGAGGGTTATCTGGAGCCCCACAGGATCGGGCGGGTTTTTGCAGCCCCTCGCCCAATGGTGGGAGGAATGTGGGGCCCAGGCCGTCCCCTCGGCCTCGGGCCAGGCTCTGGCTGAGAGCCTGCTGCCATGAGCCCTGCCCTGCGGCCTCCTGGCTGCTGCCATGTGGGCTCACTACAGCTGGGGCTGCGCGTGCTCCTCTGAGAGCCGCAGAGGCTTGGGAAGGAGGGGTTCAAGTGGCCGTAACTCAGACACTTGCTAGAGGAAACAGAATGGTATGGTCATTGAGCAAACCCAGCAATGAGTTTGCATTGGTCTCCTGGGGTCTTGTGTGGTCTTGAGCACCATCATGCAGACCTCAGACATGGCTTGGCCTCAGACCCCACAGCTGCTTCCTCCCCGTGCTGCTATCCCTAGGGTGGTGGCTGGCCTGCACCCGAGCTGGGTGGCAGTTGCTTTGCTCTGCTGTCTTGATTATACATTTCCTTTTCTGTAACTAAAGGGGCTTCAAAATACCCACGGAGGTTAAATACTAAATAGAAGAATTTTGTTTGTTTTAAGGTCTAACTTTTTGCTTTGTTTAATTCATTATAAGTCTCACTTTCATCTTAAATTTAGGGTCTTCCCTGGTGGTCCAGTGGCTGACTCCATGCTGCCAATGTAGGGGGCCCAAGTTCAATCCCTGGGCAGGGAACTAGATACCACATGCCACAACACAGACCAGCACAGCCAAATAAACAAACAAATATTTTAAAATAAATAAATCTAAGCCTAATTATTGAAACATTAAAAATGATTTGCGTTTGGGTAACTCAGTTTATCATCTAGTAATTATTCTCCCCTAAGGATTGAATCTGGGCTTCCCAGATGGCACTAGTCGTCAAGAACCCACCTGCCAGTGCAGGAGACGGAAGAGATACAGATTGGATCTCTGGGTCGGGAAGCTCCCCTGGAGGAGGGCATGGCAACCCACTCCAGTATTCTTGCCTAAAGGATCCCATGGACAAAGAAGCCTGCAGGCTGCAGTCCAGGGGGTCACAGAGAGTCAGACACAGCTGACGTGACTTAGCACACAAGGACTGAATCTGTTTTTAACACTTCCAAAATTCTAATTAGCTCCTTGGAAATTTTTATATCTCTAATGTAGGCGGATTTATTACATAGAGTTGTCTGTTCCCCTCAAGTATAAGGCCCTAAGCTTCTAACCTTACCTTGGACCAAGCTGAAATGATCTTTGTATTTAGATATTTTAATAATCAGCATTTCCCGGGAGAGAGTCTGCTATGAGCTCATTCTTCTAGAGTTTTGTTGCAAACAGAATAGGTCTTTGTCACGAGGCTCTTGGGCCTTCCTCTCAGACTCGTCGCCAGTGTCCCTGTCACGGGGGGAAGCACCTGGGGCTGCAGGAGCCGCGCCGTCCGCGCGAGCCGAGTCTGTCCAGGGGCCGCGGGAGCCGCGCCGTCCGCGCAAGCCGAGTCTGTCCAGGGGCCGCGGGAGCCGCGCCGTCCGCGCGAGCCGAGTCTGTCCAGGGGCCGCGGGAGACGCGCTGTCTGCGCGAGCCGAGTCTGTCTGCACTGTTTGTGAGGACAGTGGCTTTGTGTCTAATAAAAGGAGCCAGTTGTGTGGATGTCAGATTTTATATTAATCTGATCAACTTGGTACTGGCTCACCAGTAACACTCCTCTAAGTTACCATAATATATGTGTTAAGTGAAAAATGTAATAATTTCAACTAAATTGTGTGATTAACAACAGATTTTCCCAACTTTGTTTCCAGTGAAGGGATTCTTTTATGTTTCATTGCTTCTCGGCATTCTGAAAGAGATAACTGGAAGTTCCTTGATGTGGAAAACAGACTCGGAGGAAGAGATCGCCGTGGTGTTTGACATGGTCCAGAAAGTATTTCAGCAGATGCTGGAGTGCATGGCGCGGAGCTTCAAGAAGCAGCCAGAAGAGGGTTTGCAGGTGTGGGCTCCTCCCTCGGCGGGGTTAGAACTAGAAGGGCAGCGCCCAGCTGGCGGCCCAGGGTGTGGACCCAGGCCTGCAGGCCCCGGAGCCCGTGGGTGCTGCTGGCGTCGCGGGCAGGTGCCATGCAGCAGGAGGCGGCTGCCCAGTGCCCCTTTCCACTGGTGCTGCCCCCTCTCCCTGGGGCAGCGTGCTCTGGGGAGGAGGCCAGGGGGCCAGGAGCCCACCTCTGAGCGCTGGTCTGGGGACCGTGTTGGCAGTTCGGGTCAGCGGGCCATTGGCTCAAGAGCTCTTTTGCTCAGCAGGACAGAAGCAAAGAACTAATTGCAGTAGCTTGTGAGTACTCAGCTGCTAGGAGTGAAGATTTAAAAGTGCTTCAATGGGAGGATGTTTATGAGTTATTGAAACTTTCCATTTTATTCTACCTTTAGCTTGTAGAGGTAATTGAAGGTCATTGGCCATATTTCTGTAGCCTAGTTCATATTTGAGTTAATTTGAAAAAGCCCTGTTTTTGAGAAATTCATTCAGGTGTCTGTGATCTGTTCACGTAATTTGTGCCAGAATTTTTTTTTCTCACTATTGGCTGTGCAGCTTTGTTCAGAACACATGGCCTCAGAGTGGGTGTCTTCCCTTAATCTCAGTGATATTTCTTCCTCTTTTGTTTTGAGAACTTTATTAATGTTGCTGATGCTCCTGTTCTCAGGGATTTTCTATGCTCGGGCGTAGAGTGTGTTCAAGGTACTGCCCAGGGCCTTCGGGCTGTGCGTCATC
Source organism: Oreotragus oreotragus (assembly GCA_006410675.1). Classification (NCBI taxonomy): domain Eukaryota; kingdom Metazoa; phylum Chordata; class Mammalia; order Artiodactyla; family Bovidae; genus Oreotragus; species Oreotragus oreotragus. Next base: position 124,762 of record SJYX01011868.1, read on the forward strand.
TCCAGCACCAGAGAGGAGGGCGTGGGCAGCAGGGGCGTCAGGTGGGACGGGCCTCAGCCCCATGGAGACAGGAGGAGGCCGCATCCCTGACGGCGACTGTTAAGGACTAACGGTGACTGATGTGTTTCCCGTAGCTCCTTTACTCTGTTCAGACCCCTCTGCATGAATTCATCAGCACCGTGCAGTCCTGGCACGTGGACACGCCCGTTCACCGGGGCGTGTTCTCCACCCTGATCGCTGCGTCTGTGGTTGAGATAAGCCACTGGCTCCAGAAGGTGCGTTGTCCTGAAGCTGCTGTCGTGTTTTGGCTACTGAAGAGGCTGTTTTCTGCTGGCAGCACGTTTTTGCCTTTCTCTAGGTTTTTTTCAGAGCTCAGGTACCGCAGGAGGTCCGCTTCTTCCATAACTGCACGTCACGGTTCCGTGGCTGGTTTGTGCTCACAGTCGTGCTTGGCGGTGAGCAGGGTGTGAGAGTGCCCTGGTGCTGTTTGTGGAGCAGCTCACATCTCTGACTGCCGTGCGATACATAAGCCTTACTTTTTCTTTTAAGCACAGGAAGTTTGAATCTGTAATGTCAGTTTAGACAGTTTGTTCCTGGTCCATAAAGGACTGGCCAGTTCCTGGCAGGAGCCTGTTTCATATGATTAGGCTGCTTGGTTCAAGGCTGACATAATCAGGATGATAATTCAGCTCACAATAAAGCACGCTCTGTCATGGCCTGGAGTCCTGATGCTAGTGTGTGAGGGCATGCGACAATGCCTCAAGACAGTAAATAGTGGTGTTTTCTCTCAGTATGGAAAGGAGAAATCTGACAGGAAATACCATCAAAATATACAAATGCAAACATATAATTTGTACAAATTTTGTATTATGAAATCACAAATATTAAAAAAGTTGACAAAATTATAGGACATTAACAGAATTTTAGGCCCTCCTGAAAGCTTGAAGGAAGATGATTCTGGTTTAGGAGCGTGATTCCTGGCCTATACACAGCCTAATAACTGGAAGTTACTCAGGCCCGTAAGGCACACAGCTGACAGCTGTGAGTCCATCAGTGGCTTGTGGGCCACTGTAGCCCATTTATTTACATTTTTTTCCTATGGCTGCTTTGTGCTGTAACAGCAGAATTGAGTATTTGTGGCTGAGATCATTTTGCCCACAAAGTTTAAAATGTTTACTATTTAATATTTACTATTTTACTGCTTTATAGAAAAAGTTTGAGTTGAGAAAACCTGATCTAGGCTAATAAGAATAACAGTTAAAGTTGCTTAGTGTAGAAACACATTGTTGACAAAAGTAGATAATCAAAGAGTGCTTGACAGGGCTTGTCAAGTGACATGTGTCTTTTTTCTTCTGTCCAATTGATTGACACCACTGTGAATCATGATTATGATAGCCATTGCAAAAGTTAACAAAAATAATTATTTTGGGTTTCTGGAAAGCCTTTTTCAAGTTTGTAAGAAAGTTCAGAGAAGTATAAAACAAGTGATCAGCCCAGTCTCAGTCTTGATTCATGTTACTAACTTGACTTTTTTTTTAGGTTTCTGATATGGAAGAGCTTACCCCGCCAGAGGGTCTTTCAGCCCTTCCACCATTTTCAAGGTGTTTAATAGGAATAATAATAAAGTCTCCAAATGTAGTCAGGTAATCCTTTTCTCTTTACTGTCTTCTTACTCCTGTGGCTGTAAGCTCTCAGTAACTTTAGCTCTACTCCCTTTACTCTCAGGATATTAGCATTATATTTCCACAAAGAGAAATTGTAACTTTCTGAAAGAAACATTCGTCCACATAGTCTCTGGTTATGCTTATCGTAACTCCCGTTCATTCAGAGGGAGACATTTGTGGCGTCACTGTGCCCCGCAGTGCTTCTGACAGTGGGTGCTTGGTTCGGCTCCGTGTGGCTCTCGCTGGGTGCGTGCTCATCTCTCCACGTGGGCATCACCTGGCCTGACTCCAGGGTGTCTTGTGCACAGGCAGCACTGATGGGCCACACGAGGGAGAGCCCTGCAGACGGCTAATGCCTGTGGACCTTCAGCAGTGGATATGTTTGCTGCAGACTTCAAAAGCATCATTTCAACAGCTGTGAATTATCTTTCAATAGCACATTAAATCTTTCTTGTGATATTATAAGGATGCAGAGGGCTTCATTCACTTACCAGAACATCCCTGTTCTCTTTCTAGCAGCATCATCTGATTTTAGTGTCTCACCTGTATGATTGGTCATGCTTACAGTGAAGAGTGTGGAAAGACTTTAATCATCCCATGTTACTGAAACGTGGTATTTCCCATTCTGTGAAATCTGGAATTCATGGTGGTTGATGAATCTGACAGAATGTGGTCCACTGGAGAAGGGAATGGCAAACCACTTCAGTATTCTTGTCTTGAGAACCCCATGAACAGTATGAAAAGGCAAATTGATAGTATACTGAAAGGGGAACTCCCCGGTTCAGTAGGTGGCCAATATGCTACTGGAGATCAGTGGAGAAATAACTCCAGAAAGAATGAAGGGATGGAGCCAAAGCAAAAACAATACCCAGTTGTGCATGTGACTGGTGATAGAAGCAACATTCGATGCTGTAAAGAACAATATTGCATAGGAACCTGGAATGTCAGGTCCATGAATCAAGGCAAATTGGAAGTGGTCAAACAAGAGATGGCAAGGGTGAACGTCAACATTCGAGGAATCAGCTAACTAAAATGGACTGGAATGGGTGAATTTAACTCAGATGACCATTATATCTACTACTGCGGGCAGGAATCCCTCAGAAGAAATGGAGTAGCCATGATGGTCAACAAAAGAGTCTGAAATGCAGTATTTAGATGCAATCTCAAAAACGACAGAATGATCTCTGTTCATTTCCAAGGCAAACCATTCAATATCACAGTAATCCAAGTCTATGCCCCAACCAGTAATGCTGAAGAAGCTGAAGTTGAACGGTTTTATGAAGACCTACAAGACCTTTTAGAACTAACACCCAAAAAAGATGTCCTTTTCATTATAGGGGACTGGAATGCTAAAGTAGGAAGTCAAGAAACACCTGGAGTAACAGGCAAATTTGGCCTTGGAATGCGGAATGAAGCAGGGCAAAGACTAATAGAGTTTTGCCAAGAAAATGCACTGGTCATAGCAAACACCCTCTTCCAGCAACACAAGAGAAGACTCTACACATGGACATCACCAGATGGTCAACACCGAAATCAGATTGATTATATTCTTTGCAGCCAAAGATGGAGAAGCTCTATACAGTCAACAAAAACAAGACCAGGAGCTGACTGTGGCTCAGATCATGAACTCCTTATTTCCAAATTCAGACTTAAATTGAAGAAAGTAGGGAAAACCGCTAGACCATTCAGGTATGACCTAAATCAAATCCCTTATGATTATACAGTGGAAGTGAGAAATAGATTTAAGGGCCTAGATCTGATAGATAGAGTTCCTGATGAACTATGGAATGAGGTTCGTGACATTGTACAGGAGACAGGGATCAAGACCATCCCCATGGAAAAGAAATGCAAAAAAGCAAAATGGCTGTCTGGAGAAGCCTTACAAATAGCACTGAAAAGAAGAGAGGCGAAAAGCAAAGGAGAAAAGAAAAGATATAAGCATCTGAATGCAGAGTTCCAAAGAATAGCAAGAAGAGATAAGAAAGCCTTCTTCAGCAATCAATGCAAAGAGATAGAGGAAAACAACAGAATGGGAAAGACTAGAGATCTCTTCAAGAGAATTGGAGATACCAAGGGAACATTTCATGCAAAGATGGGCTCGATAAAGGATAGAAATGGTATGGACCTAACAGAAGCAGAAGATATTAAGAAGAGGTGGCAAGAATACACAGAAGAACTGTACAGAAAAGATCTTCACGACCCAGATAATCATGAGGATGTGATCACTAATCTAGAGCCAGACATCTTGGAATGTGAAGTCAAGTGGGCCTTAGAAAGCATCACTAAGAACAAAGCTAGTGGAGGTGATGGAATTCCCGTTGAGCTGTTTCAAATCCTGGAAGATGATGCTGTGAAAGTGCTGCACTCAATATGCCAGCAAATTTGGAAAACTCAGCAGTGGCCACAGGACTGGAAAAGGTCAGTTTTCATTCCAATTCCAAAGAAAGGCAATGCCAAAGAATGCTCAAACTACCGCACAATTGCACTCATCTCACACGCTAGTAAAGTAATGCTCAAAATTCTCCAAGCCAGGCTTCAGCAATATGTGAACCGTGAACTCCCTGATGTTCAAGCTGGTTTTAGAACAGGCAGAGGAACCAGAGATCAAATTGCCAACATCCGCTGGATCATGGAAAAAGCAAGAGAGTTCCAGAAAAACATCTATTTCTGCTTTATTGACTATGCCAAAGCCTTTGACTGTATGGATCACAATAAACTGGAAAATTCTGAGAGAGATGGGAATACCAGACCACCTGACCTGCCTCTTGAGAAACCTATGTATACAGGTCAGGAAGCAACAGATAGAACTGGACATGGAACAACAGCCTGGTTTCAGATAGGAAAAGGAGTGCATCAAGGCTGTATATTGTTACCCTGCTTATTTAACTTTTATGCAGAGTACATCATGAGAAACGCTGGGCTGGAAGAAGCACAAGCTGGAATCAAGATTGCCGGGAGAAATATCAGTAACCTCAGATATGCAGATGACACCACGCTTGTGGCAGAAAGTGAAGAGGAACTAAAAAGCCTCTTGATGAAAGTGAAAAAGGAGAGTGAAAAAGTTGGCTTAAAGCTCAACATTCAGAAAAAGAAGATCATGGTGGTCCCATCACTGCATGGGAAATAGATGGAGAAACAGTGGAAACAGTGTCAGACTTTATTTTTTGGGGCTCCAAAATCACTGCAGATGGTGACTGCAGCCATGAAGTTAAAAGACGCTTACTCCTTGGAAGGAAAATTACGGCCAACCTAGACAGCATATTCAAAGGCAGAGACATTACTTTGCCAACAGAGATCTGTCTAGTCAAGGCTATGGTTTTTCCTGTGGTCATGTATGGATGTGAGAGTTGGACTGTGAAGAAGGCTGAGCACCAAAGAATTGATGCTTTTGAAGTGTGGTGTTGGAGAAGACTCTTGAGAGTCCCTTGGACTGCAAGGAGATCCAGCCAGTCCATTCTGAAGGAGATCAGCCCTGGGATTTCTTTGGAAGGACTGATGCTAAAGCTGAAACTCCAATACTTTGGCCACCTCATACGAAGAGTTGACTCATTGGAAAAGACTCTGATGCTGGGAGGGATTGGGGGCAGGAGGAGAAGGGGACGACTGAGGATGGGCTGGATGGCATCACTGACTCGATGGACTTGAGTCTGAGTGAACTCCGGGAGATGGTGATGAACAGGGAGGCCTGGCATGCTGCGATTCATGGGGTCGCCAAGAGTCGGACACAACTGAGCGACTGAATGAACTGAACTGATGAATCTTGGCTATTATTTGTCTTTCTATAATGTATTAAGATATACTCTAGAGTAATTGCAGTTGTTTTTTACTTTTTTGCAGGTCATTTTTAGATGAATTGAAGGCATGTGTCACTTGTGAGGATATTGAAGGCATCGTATGTCTCACAGCTGTTGTGCACATTATCTTGGTTATTAATAAAGGTTGGTTAAGTCTCCTCTTGTATTGTTTGGTATACTGCTGAGCGTGTCTCACAATGATCCATTTTAGCATGTTTGGACACGCATCCCCTGCCAGTCAGGCTCTCAAGGCGCTCTCTCCCAGCTTTCCATGTGCCACACGTGTGCTGTCTGCCTGGGCATCTGCTGTGTAGCCGCCCTGTACCAGCATGAATCGCAACAGTTCCCTAACGTGGCTCCTGTCCACTCTTCCCAGGACACATTATTTCTCCTTCTCTGTATCCCAGACCAAGTTTCTGTTGATTTGTCATTTATTACCTTTATCTTGTATGTTTAAAAGTCAGAATCGTTTTTGCCAATGATAGTGTGTTTTGGTATTAATATTTTACGTATCTGTGTTTAGCTTAACTGTGTGTACTCTGAGTGTTATAGCCGGTTGAAATACTATTGGAAAAATAATTAGAGATACCTCTGAGTTACTTACCAAAGTGTAAAATAGAGTAATAACTCTGCAAGTGACTACTGTTGTGTTTCTATATTTTTTGACAAGTTTTATTAATGTTGAAATTATTTTCTAAGGTATTATGCATAGGGTGCTCTTCGCAAAACAGGTTATCCCCATAAGCATGAATGCATAGTATGCCTGCAGATTCGTGACAGGAATCTGTAGCTAGTGTGACCCCAGCCGGGAATCCGGAAAGACTTGCCTGAGGGCATGTCTCCTGAGGGCCAGTCAGCAAGGTGAGGGACGTTCTCCACGTGGAGGTTATGAGGTGAGTGAGGAGAGTCTGCGGGTGAGGGACGTTCTCCACACGGAGAGTGTGAGGTGAGTGAGGAGAGTCTGCGGGTGAGGGATGTTCTCCACGTGGAGGGTGTGAGGTGAGTGAGGAGAGTCTGCGGGTGAGGGACTTTCTCCACACGGAGGGTGTGAGGTGAGTGAGGAGAGTCTGCGGGTGAAGGACGTTCTCCACGTGGAGGGTGTAAGATTGAGACTGAGGAGTGAATGAGCACCTAGTACTTAATAAGTACTTAGACATTCGCCAAGCAGATGATGATTCTGAAATGTGTTAGTTTCATTACTGTTGAAATGGTTATGATGAAGTCTGATGGCACAGACAGCAGAATGGGATCATGCCTTTGAGAACTACCTCAGATGTGGGAAAGTGTTTTTGTAATCCCTTACTGGATCTTGTAGCATCCCTTTAAAGGGGTTATTTCTCTTCAACAGGTCAGTGATGCACTAATGTAGGCGAGGATAGGAGGCTTTGTCTTAACTAAAATTGAACCTCCATTGAAAAAGTACGTGTGCTTTTTGATTGATTGTGTTCGATATTTTTCCGTCTTTAACAGGTAAACATAAGAGTCCGAAAGTGAAGGATGTTGCAGCTAGTATTGAGAGAAAACTGAAGACATTCATGGAGATTACTCTGGAGGAGGATAGCTTGGAAAGGTAAAGCATCAAGTATACACCAGCTGTGATCATCTGAACTCCACTAGGTTTTCCTTAATGTATATTAGATCTCACTTTCATTTCTGCTGGTTGCAGGCAAGTAGAGAACTAGGGATTGAAGGGACAGAAATCTTTCTGTTGGCAAGACCCCTTGTGCATGTTTTGATTGCTTCCCCATTTTGTTTAAAAACAAAAGCAAAACTGTTATTTATGAGATTCTACCCTAGAAAAGTAAGGGCGTACAAACTCACTTTGTATGATTGTAAACCTAAGCAGATTATATTTGGTGGTTTGCTATATTTTTGAAACCGGGAATCTTTATAGGATGTAATTGTCCGTTTACAAGTGTACATGGTGGGAGTGGGGAGGTCGCTCCAGAGACTGGAGAAACGCACACTGTTGTCTGCTTTCCGGGTGGCCCACTGCTGCCACAGGGACTGGTGTCTAAGAATGCGTTCATTGCTCTGTTTTTCCCACCAAGTGTTTCTGTTGCCATGTACGGCTTTTGACATGCTGTGCAATTTCCTGTAGTCTCTTTTCTGAATTGTGACTGACTCTCAGGCCAGCCACAGAAGCAGTTCGTCCCTTCTATTTCTGAGCACCATATGGTTAGGAGTTACAGGGCTTTGAACCAGGTAATTAGTTTTATATAAGCCTGGGAAATAAACCCCTTTCCAGATCTACTTTCTCCTTAGAAGAAAGGCTTTCAAAATCCTAAATTGCTCACTTTTAACAGAGATAGCCTTGTCTTCTTCTTGCCAGTCTGTAGACCTTTCTTTACTTTTCTTACCTTACTGCATTAGCTAGGGCTTCCAGTACAATATTGAAAGGGAATGGTGAAAAGAGCTACTTGTCTTATACAAGATTTTAGTGGGAAAGCTTCCTGTTTCTCACCATTAAGCACAATGTTAGCTGTAGACGTTCTTTATCAAGTTGAGGATATTCCCGACTACTCCTGATTTACAAATAGTTCTTATCCTAGTGGGTGTTGGACCTTGTCAGAAACCTTTTCTGCATCTACTTACAGGATCATATCATTTTTCTTTTTGAGCCTGTTGATGTGATAGGTTACAGTAGTTGATTTCCAGATATTAAACCAGCTTGGCATATCTGGGATAAATCCCAGTTGGTCATGGTATATAATTTTTTAATATACTGCTGAGTTTATGTTTTATTGAGTGTTTTTGATCTGTGGGGTTTCCCTGATAGCTCAGTTGGTAAAGAATCCGCCTGCAATGCAGGAGACCCTAGTTTGATTCCTGGGTGGGGAAGATCCCCTGGGGAAGGGATAGGCTCCCCACGCCAGTATTCTTGGGCTTCCCTTGTGGCTCACCTGGTAAAGAACCCACCTGCAATGCGGGAGACCTGGGTTTGATCCCTGGGTTGGGATGATCTCCTAAAGAAGGGAAAGGCTACCCATTGCAGTATTCTGGCCTGGCGAATTCCATGGACTGTATAGTTTGTGGGGTTGCAAAGAGTCGGATATGNCCTTGTGGCTCACCTGGTAAAGAACCCACCTGCAATGCGGGAGACCTGGGTTTGATCCCTGGGTTGGGATGATCTCCTAAAGAAGGGAAAGGCTACCCATTGCAGTATTCTGGCCTGGCGAATTCCATGGACTGTATAGTTTGTGGGGTTGCAAAGAGTCGGATATGACTGAGCGACTCTCATGAGAGAGATCATTTTGTAGTTATCTTTCCTTGTAATGTGTTTGTCTGGCTTTGCTACTAGGGAAATGCTAGCCTCATAGAATTGAGTTAGAAAGTATTCCTTCCCTTTCTTCTGAAAGAGACTGTAAATAATTGGTAAACTTGTTCCTCAAACATTTTGCAGAATTAATTCATCAGTGAATCCATCTGGGTCTGATGCTTTGGAAGGTTATTAATCATTTATTCAATTTTTTGAGATCTTGGTCCCATTCCTGGGTCAAGAAGATCCACTGGAGAAGGGATTGACTACCCACTCCTGTATTGTTGGGTTTCCCTGATGGCTCAGCTGGTAAAGAATCTGCCTGCAATGTGGGAGACCTGGGTTCAGTCCCTGGGCTGGGAAGATCCCCTGGAAAAGGGAACGTCCACCTGCTCGAGTATGCTGGCCTGGAGAATTNTGGCTCAGCTGGTAAAGAATCTGCCTGCAATGTGGGAGACCTGGGTTCAGTCCCTGGGCTGGGAAGATCCCCTGGAAAAGGGAACGTCCACCTGCTCGAGTATGCTGGCCTGGAGAATTCCATGGACTATACAGTCCATGGGATCGCAAAGAGCTGGACGTGACTGAGTGACTTTCACTTTCTGCTCACATTGTCTATTTCTTGAAGTAGTTTTGGCAGACTGTGCCTTTCGGGAATTTGGTCCATCTCATCTAGGTTGTCAGCTTTGCGGGCAGAGCATTCTCTAACTATCTTCTACAGTGTCCATGGGATCTGTAGTCATGCCCCCCTTTCATTTCTGATATTAGTAATTAGTAGCAGTCACCCTCAGCCTGACTAGAGCCTTGTTGGGCTTTCCTAGTGCCTCAGTGGTAAAGAATCTGCCTGCCAAGCAGGAGACCTGGGTTCCATCCCTGGGTGGGGAAAGTCCCCTGGCAAAGGGAATGGCAACCCACTCTAGTGTTCTTGCCTGAGAAATCCCATGGACAGGGGAGCCTGGTGGGCTTCAGACCACGGAATCACACAGGAGTTGGACACAACCCAGCCACTAAACAACAACAAAGAGGCCTGTTGGTTTTATTGATCTTCAAAAGAGCCAGATTTTAGTTTCTTTGATTTCCTCTATTGATTCTTTTTTTAAATTTTTTTGCTTTCTGTCCTAATTTTTATTTTTATTTTTTCTTTTGCCTGCTTTGGATTTAATTTAGTCTTTTTTTTTTTTTTTCTGGCTTCCTAAGGTAGAAGCCTAATTACTAATTTTGGATGTTCTTGCTTTTCTAATATATTCAGTTGGTGCTATAAATTAGTATTACCCATTAAGCATTGCTTTTGCTGCATGGCACAAATTTCTATGTTACATTTTCACTTAGTTAAAAATATTTTAAAATTTCTCTTGAAATTTCTTCTTTGCTTTGTGTGTTCTTTAGAAGTGTATTATTTAATCTCTCAATTTTCCAGTTATTTTTCTGTAATTGATCTCTAGTTTAATTCCATGTTATCTGAGAGAAGACACTGTATGGATTTCTATTCTTTTAAATTTATTAAGGTGTGTTTTATGGCCTAATATGTGGTCTGTCTTGGTGAGTGTTCCATATGAGCTTGAGAAGAATGCATGTTTTGCTGTTGTTGGGTGAAGGCATGTCTAAATGGCAGTTATATCCTGTTGGTGGTGGTGAGTTCATCTCTGTCTTTACTGCTTTTCTGCTTGCTGGACCTGTCTGTCTGTTTTTGATAGAGGGGTTTTGCTTTATGTATTTTGTTATCCTGATATTAAGAGCGTATGAATTTAGAGCTACTATATCTTCTTGATGAGTTGACCCTTGTACTTTTACGAGAGGTCCATCTTTTTCTCTAGCAATGCTTTTATTCGTAGAATCCATTGCTTTAGTAGTGAGACAGCTCCCGAGCCTCGCTTGGTGCACGAGTGTTGGTGGTGTTTAAGGAGGCAGGGAGCCCGCAGTAACAGGGCCCCCTGAGCCCCAGGTCGAGCTCCTGTCAGGTGCCGGTGTGATGGGCCGGGGCTGGTGAGGGCTACAGTGAGCGCTGACGTGGGCAGGAGCCACGCTCCCACTGCGGAGCCCGAGGCTGACCCTCACTCCCGGGAGGGCGAGGCCCTGCGGCCGCCTGGGGGGACGCTGCCCGTCTGGTCCCTGGGAGCTCAGGGGGCCCGCGCACGCAGCGGTGCTGAGAGCTGCCGGGCCAAGTGAGCCTCGCCGCGCCCATGTGCTCCCCCAGCTGACAGGCACCGTGGAGGGCCTGAAGGGCGGGGGCCCGCAGTGCCGCCCCTGTGGTCCTGCCTCCCGGCGAAGGTGGGGCCTGGTGGGGAGCCGTGCAGTGGCCCTGCCAACCTGCTTGGCACCGTGCCTCGGTGACAGGCCGCCGGGCAGCGGAGGAGGGGGCTGGAGGGCCCTTGGCCATCCGCCAAGCACACGTGTTCAGCTGCATGCTTTGTTTTGGAAACTGCTGACTGTCTCCTGTGCAGTTTAAGAAGGATCTTTGAGGGAGAAACAGCAGACTCTGTGTTTTATGACCCTGTTTTATTTCTGTCTGTGGGGAAGAGGAGCGTGAGCCTCTGACGTGGAGGAAACAGGAGAGAGTATGTTTCTGAAAACACTGTTGCCATTAGTCGCTCGGCCGTGTCTGACTCCTTTGTGACCCCACGGACTGCAGCCCACCAGGCTCCTCTGTCTGTGGGATTTCCCGGGCAAGAATGCTAGAGTTGGTTGCCGTTTCCTTCTCCAGGGGATCTTCCTGTCCCAGGGTTCAAACCCTTGTCTCTTGCATTGGCAGGCAGACTCTTTACCACGGAGCCGCCTGAAAGCCAGGAGAGGGAGGCAAAAAGCCTACAGCACCCGGTGCCCCCAGGTGACCCCCTATCCAAGTACCAACCAGGCCCGATCCTGCTTAGCTTCCAAGAGCAGACGAGATCGGGCGTGTTGCAGGTGGTGTGGCTCTCAGCAGCTGGGCAGTACAGATATTCAGTAAGGCTGTGAGAGTTACACACCAGACAGTGACGAGCAGTTGTCATAGGACATGCCGTCGCCTCAGGAATGCGAGCCTCTTACCGGATCTCTTGGTTAGAAATACTGTCTGTAAGCACAGTTGCTTTGAAAAGTATGGCATGAACTGCTCTGAGGGACGTTCTCACTTGCACAGACGTGCAAGGCGAGCACTGGAATTGCGCTGTGAGTTAGCACTGACAGAGTAAAGGCCCTAGAAGCTCAGGACTTGCGCCGTGGACAAGAGGAGAACACTCGAAGGACTTGAAGACAGGCGTGTAATGTTTGGAGGGCTAATGGCTGCACCCTTGACAAGAATCACGAGGCAGTTGGACTCAGGGACTAAACAGCAAAATGTGAGGTTTCGTTTATTCATTGTTTCCAGAACTACATGCAGTTTCCTCTGCTGAGCTGATACACAGATGGCAAGAAAGAATTGCTCCCTTTAAGGAGGAAATGTCCTAAAAAAGCATATAGGTAGGGGCCGAAATACTGGCTTCCTTCTTAAATATTCAAGAAGCACACTATAGAAAAACCGGTGTTTGAGGGAAAAGAAGAACCTAAAAACCGAAACATAAAGATCAATCTAATGGAAGATGTGCGTTAAGATTTAAGACTATATTTTTAAATCTTATTTATTTTTGTCAGCATAGAGACATTAAGGCAGGTTTGCCTTCAAGGCTCTCGGAGCCCTTTGGTCTAGTTAGAACTGAAGGCAGTGGGGCGTTAATTGGGAAGTGAGTGTTTTCTGAGCAGACACCCCGGCTGTCTCTGCAGTGGGGTCTGTGTTTTGTTGACTGGTCCTTCGGGTGCTGTCTCGTTGCACCTTCAGAGCCTCGCCTGCCGGGAGAGCCGGGTGGGAGGGGCGCTGAGGCACCCGTGTGTCCCGGGAGCAGACACCTGCGTGCTGTTTTGCTGGTGGTTTCCGTGGGCTCCGTGCTGCCCACCGCCTGCTGTCTCCACCCCCGCAGCATCCCCAGGGCGCAGACGCGTGTGACGGCACGTGTGCGGTTGTGGAGCAGAGAGAGAGACAGGCAGGCAGCCGTCGGTGAGGCAGCAGGGCTGGGCCAGCCAGACGCCATAGGAGTCTCTAAAGAAGAGGTCAGCTGCAGCCCGAACTAGCAGCCCTTCATTGGAAATGCAGCTGGTGAGCCAGAACCTCAGCTCCTCGGGGGTCCAAACGGCCTCCATGCAGGGCAACCCAGAGCAGGACAGACGCCGCTGTGGAGGAGGGTCCTGGGGAGGCAGCCGAGCAACCACCGTCTCGAGAGGGTTTTCATGGCAGGCTAAAGACATGTGCACTTGTCAAGGTTCTTTTTTGTTGTTGTTTCTGTAAGTAAACTTCAGGTGAGACTGGAAGAAAAAATGACCTTAACAGAAGCCCGCAGGCCCACGCACAGCGCAGCCAAGCAACACCGAGACAGCGGTGTGCGGGGCAGAGGAAGGGTCGTGGCGGGGCCACGTGTGGAGATGCGTGGCTCCTGCCACAGAAACCCCAGACTCCCCGAAACCTGTCGGCAGAGCCCTTGTCTAGGCAAGCGGAGGGGATGTGGTTGGCTGTGGCAGACTTGTCGGCGTCAGATCCTTTGTCCTTGAGGTTGGGGCACGGTCAGGTAGCAAAGTTCCTGTAAATCTCCACCGCACGAATGTTCTTCTCTGTTCTGACAAGAAAGGGCACGGTCCCAGGACACTCATGTCACCCTCTGAGGTCACAGTCCTGGCTGAGGAGCAGGGCTCAGCCGGCGGCTCCCTCAGGGCTGGGCCATTCCCAGACCCTGCTCAGCTCTCATCCCCGAGAGAGCCAGGCACTCGGGACCCAGTGACACTCGACTCCTCATGCGGCCGACACGGGGGCAGTGGCGGGGGGCCAGTTCCTGCAGACTGCATCCATGCAGACCACCACCGCCGTGAGGGTGTAGACACAGGCGTGGGCGAGGCTCACCACTGCCTTGAGGTCTGGGCCACGGCTGGCGGGCAGCCTTGGCCAGGGCTTTGGAGCCCCAGATAACCTGCTGGCCCAAGATGGGGTGAGTCGGGGCACCAGGGACAAGGCCGGGGCCCGCCTCTTGCCTCGCTTGCCACCCAACAGCCACCATCGACAGCTGGTTGAATCGGCACTAATGGTCACTCACGGACAGGTCGTCCCTTAAGGGAATCGCTGCGGTGCCAACCAGTGGTTGGGCAGGACCACTCACCATTGGTCACTGACAGTTGATCGCTGTGGGCAGAGCCACTGCGGCGCTGGCCAGCGGCCGAGTGGGACCACCAGTGGTCGCGTGCTAACTTGCCTGGTAATGGGGGCAGGTAATGGCACACAGCAGTGGCCATGTGCCAGGGGCGGCCCTCCGCCACAACATCACACCCGAGCCTGAACCAAATTCCTGAATTTTGAGACAAAGAAACATCTTAAAAACTTTCCTGTGTTGGCCTCCACGTGGCCCCTTGTGAAAACTGGGACACGTGAGTCTTACTGGAGATGCGGCCCTGCTGTGGAAACGCACAGGCTCCGCTGCTGGTGTGCAGGGCGTCCTGAGCTGCGATGGCAGCGCTGTGCTGGTTCCAGGCCAGCTTCCTTCAGTGTATGGAGTTAGGTAAGACGCGCTGTTGGCTGTTGGACAGCACAGGTCTGCACCGTGTGAACCACTTGTATGCAGCTATCTCCGGGGTGAATACTCCGGGACTGCCTTGTCCTGGCTGGCTGAATCTGTCTATGTGGGGAGCCGCGTTCTCAGAGGGCTAAGTTATATTCAGATTTTCCACTTCGCAGAGGGTTGGCATCCCAAACCCCTGTGTTGTTCAAGGACCACCTGTATTTCTTGAGTTTCACCTGATGTCTCCTGATCTCTCTGAACGTGACTACTAGAAAATGTCCAGTTACCTGAGCCTGTGTTGATACTGTTTGGGGCAGGACTCAGGCAGGCCCAAGTATCCGTGACAGCTCCAGGCTGAAGGGGGAATAAGCTGAGAGGCCATTTGGGGCCCAGATCGTGCCTCGTGTCAGCAGGGACGCAGAGGTTGGCTGGCCCACACCCTCTGAAGGAGCTCAGGGAAGGGAGAAGCAAGGCGAGGGGCTGACAAGCTGCCGTGCATCTGTGAGCCCCCAGCAAGCGTCACCGGGGACGGGGGTGCAGGGGTGGGAGGTGAAGGGTGTGCGGGTCGCGGGCGATAGAGGAAGTGGTGTGCGTCATGCGCTGCTGGGGAAGCGGGCCTCATTCACCGGCGCGCAGCGGGCCGCTGACCATGCGCTGGGAGGGGCGCCCAGGCCGCACTGCTTGCCGGAGCGTGTCGGCACCCTGAGCGGGGCCTCCTGGGGCCAGGGCGCGGCCTTGTGCGGGACGGAGTGCGCGCCGGCGAGCGCGGGCTCGTGAGGTGCTCTGTCTGTCTGTCCTGAGGTGAGTGTGGGCCCTGTGAGGTGTTCTGTCTGTCCGTCTGTCCTGGGGCGAGTGTCGGCCCTGTGAGGTGCTCTGTCCGTTCGTCCGTCTGTCCTGGGGCAAGCGTGGGCCCTTTTGAGGGTGTCTGTCTGTCTGTCCTGAGGTGAGCCTGGGCCCTGAGAGGTGCTCTGTCTGTCTGGGGCGAGCATGGCCCTGTGAGGTGCTCCGTCTGTCTGTCTGTCTGTCTGTCTGGGGCGACGCACCCGGACACTCCACGAGCGTCTGTCTGTCTGTGGCGAGCGCGGCCTGTGAGGTGCTCCGCCTGTCCTGGGGCAGGGCAGCTCCCCCCAGGAGGCCTGGCCCGGGCCTCACTCCGCCTCCTGCGGGGCCCTGGCTGCCCCGCCCTCGCTCTGTCTGCTGGAGGCCGTGGCGCACCCGCTCTGCGGACGTGTGGGCGCGTTTCTGCCGCTGATGCTCTCTCTCTCTCTTTCAGGTTTCTCTACGAATCCTCATCAAGGACTTTAGGAGCACTTTTGAATTCATAACCAAACCAACGTCTTGGTCGTGTAAAAATAGAGGAAAAGGACTTTACAGAAAGTGAGATGACTGTATTTTTCTAGTTTTTTTAACGTTAATAACCCGTATAATAGAGAAGAGGTGGGGCTTCTTTTGGGGTGGGTATGAGTAGAAAACTCAAAGGTCTTTACACTTTTGTGGACTGCCTGCACAAAGGATGCATTTAATTTAACAGGTTCTAGGTGTCATTGGTGCAAAAACCCCCACTGCATGGAAAAAAAGACAAATTTCTAGCAAACCCAATTGTTATAAAAATGACTTTTATGTATAATATTGCTTGCAAACTCTGAGTAATAAAGTGGTGGCAACTTTTTGTGCACTTGATTAATAAATACTAGTGCGTGCTTTCCCCTCCAGGGACAAGGGCTGAGTTCTGGGCCAGGCCTGGCTCTCCGCCAGGGGCAGTGGTGAGACCCATGGTGGGGCCAGGTGGGTGTTGGGAGGGGGCCACTCGGGGCCTGCCGCAGCCGCCCCCTGCCCCCCAGGCATGGACGAGGCCCTGAGGCTCTGTGCACAGCACACAGACCCAGTCATCCAGCCCAACGCTGAGCCAGCTTTTCTTCCCAAGAGCCGTCCTGGCTGCATCCTGCTGACTGCATCTCAGCACCCCTGTTACTGGGGTCTCTGCGTTCAGGTCCCTATGGCCCTGGCTCGGTCCGAGTCCGGCAGCCTGCATCCTGCATCCTGGGCGCTGCGTTGAACACACGCACATTCGCTCTCAGCACCTGCAGTAAGGTGGGCAGTTCCAATGGCTCAGGGCCTCTGCCCCTCCAAGAACGGCCTGTGCAGCGATGGTGCTGAGGCGGGGCCTCCCCATGGGGCGTCTGCAGGCTGAGGTGGGCTGCTTGTCGCAGCTGACTCTGAACCTGAGACCCTGAACACCTTTGCTGCTTAACTAAGCCATGGTTTATAGTGGTAAATGTCCTTTCTTTTCTTTTTCGCCCTTGATTTAGTTTCTAGAAGAGTCGAGCCTCATAAAGTGAACTGCGGAGTGTTCTGGCTTTACTCCAGGGAGAGTGTGTGCAAGATGGAGAGTAACTCTCAGGGTTTGTGTAGCACTGAACTCTAAAAGGGACCTTGGTGTTGGTTTTCCTAGTGGGAAGAGGGTAATTTGCTTTTTAATTCATATGTAAGCCTTCAGTCAGGTTTTCTTTTGTGTGAAACAATGTGTGCAGTAATGCAGTTTGTGGAGAAATATAATTCAGTTTTTATTGGGTCAAAATAGTTTAGAAAGTCCTGGTGTAAGCATACGCCCTAGAGAAATTCCTATATGTGTGCATGGAAGACAGGGAGGGTCTCAGATGGGGAGCATGGGGCGCTGAGAGGGTGGGGCTTCACGAGAGGAGCAGGTTTAGCACACACAACACTGAACACTGTTCACTCACGCGTGACGCTAGTATGGGGGTGAGCAGGACGAGAACACTGAACACTACGCTCACGCGTGACGACAGTATGTGGGTGAGCAGGACGAGAATGCTGAGGACTACGCCCACACGTGTTACAGTATGTGGGTGAGCAGGAGGGGAACGCTGCACACTATGCTCACGAGTGTGACAGTATGTGGGTGAGCAGGAGGGGAACGCTGTACACTATGCTCACGAGTGTGACAGTATGTGGGTGAGCAGGAGGGGAACGCTGCACACTATGCTCACGAGTGTGACAGTATGTGGGTGAGCAGGAGGGGAACGCTGAGCACTACGCTCATGCGTGTGACAGTATGTGGGTGAGCAGGAGGGGAACGCTGAACACTATGCTCACGCGTGACAACAGTATGGGTGAGCAGGAGGGGGAACGCTGAGCACTATGCTCACGCGTGTGACAGTATGGGTGAGCAGGAGGGGAACGCTGAACACTATGCTCACACGTGTGACAGTGTGGGTGAGCAGAACGGGAACGCTGAACACTATGCTCACGCGTGTGACAGTACGTGGGTGAGCAGGAGGGGAACGCTGAACACTATGCTCACACGTGTGACAGTGTGGGTGAGCAGGACGGGAACGCTGAGCACTATGCTCACGCGTGTGACAGTATGTGGGTGAGCAGGAGGGGAACGCTGCGCACTATGCTCACGCGTGTGACAGTATGTGGGTGAGCAGGAGGGGAACGCTGAGCACTACGCTCATGCGTGTGACAGTATGTGGGTGAGCAGGAGGGGAACGCTGAGCACTACGCTCACGCGTGTGACAGTATGTGGGTGAGCAGGAGGGGAACGCTGAGCACTACGCTCACGCGTGTGACAGTATGTGGGTGAGCAGGAGGGGAACGCTGAGCACTACGCTCACGCGTGTGACAGTATGTGGGTGAGCAGGAGGGGAACGCTGAGCACTACGCTCACGCGTGTGACAGTATGTGGGTGAGCAGGAGGGGAACGCTGAGCACTACGCTCACGCGTGTGACAGTATGTGGGTGAGCAGGAGGGGAACGCTGAGCACTACGCTCACGCGTGTGACAGTATGTGGGTGAGCAGGAGGGGAACGCTGAGCACTACGCTCACGCGTGTGACAGTATGTGGGTGAGCAGGAGGGGAACGCTGAGCACTACGCTCACGCGTGTGACAGTATGTGGGTGAGCAGGACGGGAACGCTGAGCACTACGCTCACGCGTGTGACTGGGTGAGCAGGAGGGGAACGCTGAGCACTACGCTCATGCGTGTGACAGTATGTGGGTGAGCAGGACGGGAACGCTGAGCACTACGCTCACGCGTGTGACAGGGTGAGGAGGAGGGGAACGCTGAACACTATGCTCACACGTGTGACAGTGTGGGTGAGCAGGACGAGAACGCTGAGCACTATGCTCACGAGTGTGACAGTATGTGGGTGAGCAGGAGGGGAACGCTGAGCACTACGCTCACGCGTGTGACAGTATGTGGGTGAGCAGGAGGGGAACGCTGAGCACTACGCTCACGCGTGTGACAGTATGTGGGTGAGCAGGAGGGGAACGCTGAGCACTACGCTCACGCGTGTGACAGTATGTGGGTGAGCAGGAGGGGAACGCTGAGCACTACGCTCACGCGTGTGACAGTATGTGGGTGAGCAGGAGGGGAACGCTGAGCACTACGCTCACGCGTGTGACAGTATGTGGGTGAGCAGGAGGGGAACGCTGAGCACTACGCTCACGCGTGTGACAGTATGTGGGTGAGCAGGAGGGGAACGCTGAGCACTACGCTCACGCGTGTGACAGTATGTGGGTGAGCAGGAGGGGAACGCTGAGCACTACGCTCACGCGTGTGACAGTATGTGGGTGAGCAGGAGGGGAACGCTGAGCACTACGCTCACGCGTGTGACAGTATGTGGGTGAGCAGGAGGGGAACGCTGAGCACTACGCTCACGCGTGTGACAGTATGTGGGTGAGCAGGAGGGGAACGCTGAGCACTACGCTCACGCGTGTGACAGTATGTGGGTGAGCAGGAGGGGAACGCTGAGCACTACGCTCACGCGTGTGACAGTATGTGGGTGAGCAGGAGGGGAACGCTGAGCACTACGCTCACGCGTGTGACAGTATGTGGGTGAGCAGGAGGGGAACGCTGAGCACTACGCTCACGCGTGTGACAGTATGTGGGTGAGCAGGAGGGGAACGCTGAGCACTACGCTCACGCGTGTGACAGTATGTGGGTGAGCAGGAGGGGAACGCTGAGCACTACGCTCACGCGTGTGACAGTATGTGGGTGAGCAGGAGGGGAACGCTGAGCACTACGCTCACGCGTGTGACAGTATGTGGGTGAGCAGGAGGGGAACGCTGAGCACTACGCTCACGCGTGTGACAGTATGTGGGTGAGCAGGAGGGGAACGCTGAGCACTACGCTCACGCGTGTGACAGTATGTGGGTGAGCAGGAGGGGAACGCTGAGCACTACGCCCACGTGTGACGACAGTATGTGGGTGAGCAGGACAGGAAAGCTGAGCACTACGCTCATGCGTGTGACAGTATGTGGGTGAGCAGGACAGGATGAAGATACTTCCTGCCAGTCCTCCCCGCTCGTTCCTGCTCCCTCACTCACAGAAGGCCTCCGACCCGTCATCACACATGGAGTAAAGGCAGGTCCCTTCACTGGGGCTTCGTCGCTCCCAGCGGGAGGCCCTTCTTGCTGTGCCCACCTCTGGGGCTCTGGAATCCTCTGAGTGCCCAGCCCTCTCGTGCTCACCCCGAGTGCTCTGAGCTTTGGGGTGCAGGTCCCGTCTCCCACTCTGGGCTGTGCCCTGGAGCTGGCAGGACTGTGGGGCAGAGCTGTCCCCTGGGCAGGACGAGAGCACACTGGGGGCAGGCAGTGGTGGCCCATCCTGAGCTGAGCTGGGCAGCCTCTGCAGCAGCAGGATGGGGAGTGTTCCTCCCGCCTCGCGGGGCTCTGAGGGGGTCACAGGCTGGCAGCCGCAGGCCCATTAGAGGCGTCTCTCCTGGGGGTCTGGCAGCCCACCTTCTCTCCTGGTGGAACCAGGAGCGTCTGATGACTCACACTGGGTTCACGGTTCAGACAGACCCAGGCTGTGTTTGTGCGATGAAGACCTGCCGGCTCTGACCGAATCCGTCTACAGTTCAGATTTCGTCACGGCTGAGCAGAGTGTCAGCCAAACTAAGGCAAGTAACTTGGGGCTGTCTGTCACTGCTGCTTCAGGCACCCGCCAGCACACGGGTGGTCTGCTTCCTGAAAGCCCACTCCACTGCTGTTGCTTCGGAGAGGGGTCCTGGCCGAGGAGCAGCCCAGCGGGCATCCCAGCTTAGCACACCGGGCACCTGCCGACACGAGGGAAGACCCCGTCAGTGCTGCTGACCCGGCTGAGGGCCTGGGCTCCACGAAGGAGCCTCCTCCCAGAGGCTGCCACACTACTGTCCCGGTGGATGCCCCACAGCTGGGCCATGTTCTCCACACAGAGAGCGAGAGGCCTGGCTCCCCATCCTGATAGCTCTCAGGAGCCAATAACGTCATGGTTAGGCTGGTGGGCTCTGAGCAAGTCCAGAGCACTGGCTGACGGGTTTGCCAGCCATCTCCTCTGTCTCCACTCGGCAGTGCCAAGGCTACGGGGCTGGGGTCTGAGCCCCACTCGTCGGGGGAGTCCCCCTCTGCTTCGTCCTCAGCTGGGCAGGAGACCCGAAGGGACATGTGGCTCGGGGGCATTGGAAATGTTTGGAGAGTCATTCCTTGACCTGTGACTGCAGCTGTGTTGTTACTGTGCAGCATAGGACTGGGCCACACACAGGCCCGCAGGCGTGTCAGCAGGAAAGGCACAGCGTGAGTGCACGTGGGAGGCACCCACCCCACCCGAGGGGCTCAGGAAGCGAGCGCGTGTGGGTGTGCGCCACACACACAGTGGACAGACGCGCGCGTGTCACCGTTGACAGCAGGGACGTGCGCTCACACACCCATGTCCTCGTCTGCACCCACACGCGTCTGTCCCCAGGCATCAGGGCCCGGCACAGGCTTCCTCTTGTGACCACCTGCCCGGTGGCACCCGAGAAAGGGCTGTGCGCAGCTGTCCCGCCTGCGGGAAGTCGGGCTGCCTCGTGGCTCGCCCTGTTCTTGCCATGCGAGGTTTCCTGCCCTGCTCCCGCCCCAGGTCCCCTTCTGCCCCAGGAGCTTCCTCTGTTCTGCTCCCAGTGGCAGAGTACAGCTGGAGCCAGGTGAGGCAGGGCCCAGCACGGTCGGCCTGCTCGGATCCCTGCCCTCCTGCGGGTCCGCGCCTCTCCCCGTGGGCTGTGCCTGCAGCTTCCCTGCGGTCCCTCCTGTGGGTCCGGTCCCCACGCTCCATTTCGGGGGCCTTGCCCTCTGACTGTTGCTGGGACTGTCAGTCCTAGAGCTGGCCCCGGGATGAAGCAGGATGTGTTTCTGGAAACCACCGTTTGCAGCACCCAGGCAAACAAGACAGGAAGGAACAGTCCCAGGCCCTCCCTGAAGCCCGTGTAGCCACACGGAGGGGAGTGCCACAGCCCCAGAGGCCAACACCCACGGGGTGTGGGCTGGGAGTGCCTGGCTCCCCTGGGTCCTTCACCATGGCCTGCCTGTACGTGCCCTTGGATTTGCTGCTGATGGAGGCCCGTCCACGGGACAGGTGGACCTAGGCCCCTTGGCGTCTTGAGGATGTTGCTGGACACTGAGCGGTAAAGACTCCGCCTGCAGTGCGGGAGACCTGGGTTCGATTCCTGGGTTGGGAAGATCCCCTGGAGAAGGGAAAGGCTTCCCATTCTAGTGTTCTGGCCTGAAGAATTCCACAGTCCATGGGGTCGCAAAGAGTCGGACACGATGGAGCAGCTCTCACTCTCACTCATGCTTCAGAACCACTTAACTCCTGTCACCAATGCGCTCTGCCTTCTACCCGCCCTGGTCTTATTCTTGTCTTCTCCATGTTTCTCTCAGCGAGTGTGTCACAGCCGGCTCTCCGGACATCAAGACAGGTGTGCCTCCGGCCCCCGGGGGTGGGTCTCAGCCCTGAGAGATCCCGCGGCGGCCGTGGGGTGCTCCGCGGGGCTGAGGGACACCCCCTCGAGCCTTTCACCCCAGAGGTGCGTCCAGCGGCGGATGTCGCACGGGGCTGACGCAGGCCTGGCTGCAGAGGATCGCGAGTGCACTGCCGCCCCCGAGAAGCCCACTCTCCACGCTCTCTCCAGCCTCTGGGGGACGCACAGGAGGAGGGAACGGTGCTGGGACCACAGTGGGCGCGTCCTGCGGGGGGAGGAGACCCCTGCAGGCAGACGGCACTCTCGGGGGCCACCCCGAGGCCGCCAGGTCAAAGATAGGATAGGACTTAGGCCTGGCCTCCTAGGCCAAGGGGACAGATGCGCTACCTCTGGGCATAGGCGTGGGGTGCGGGGGGAGGTGGACGGGCCAAGCACTCAACCCCGTCCACGGGGCCGGTCCAGCTGTTGGCCACCCCGGTGCCCACACAGCCCCGCCTCGTCTGGGCGGGGAGGCTGAGGGGAGGGCCGTGGGCACAGCTGACCCGGGGCCAAACCAGGGAGCCAAGGACGCCGAGGGCCAAGCAGGCAGTGTGTGAGGGCACAGTCAGCCACACGCACGCACGCTCACACCTCACTGCTGACACACCCAGACACGCATGTACACACCTCACTGAGTATACATGCAGACACACATGCACACACCTCACTGCTGATACACGCAGACACGCATGTACACACCTCACTGAGTATACATGCAGACACACATGCACACACTTCACTGCTGACACACGCAGACATGCATGCACACACGCAGACACGCACACACATGCCTCACTGAGTACACACATAGACACCTCAGTACAGAAGCACACACACACATACCTCATTGAATACACACGCAGACACGCATGCACACACCTCACTGCTGACACACGCAGACAGGCACGCACACACCTCACTGGTGACACACACAGACACGCACGCACACCCCTGAGTACACACACAGACACACATGCACACACCTCAGTACAGAAGCAGACACACACGCACACACCTCATTGAGCACACATGCAGACACACGCGCACACACCTCACTGCTGAGAGACATACACACCTCACTGCTGACACACAGACACATATGCACACACACATCTGAGTACACACAGACATGCACACACCTCACTTCTGACATACACAGACATGCATGTACACACATACTTCTGACAGACACAGACATGCACGTACGCACACACCTCACTTCTGACACACAAAGACACGCACACAGCCCATCTCTCTCTCACACAGATACACACACATACACATACACACACCTCACTTCTCTCTGACACAGACACATATGGACTCACACAGCCCACCTCTCTCTCATACACACACACACACACATGCACGCATGCACAAAGCCAACCTCTCTAACACACACACAGACACACGCACAGCCCACCTCTCACACACAGACACAAACACGCATGCACACAGCCCACCTCTCTCACACACATGCATGCACACACCTCACTTCTCTGACACACGCACACAGCCCACCTCTCTCACACACACACACATGCACACAGCCCACCTCTCTCACACACACATGCACACACCCTACCTCACACACACACACACACACTTCTCTCTGACACACAGACACACACTCATGCACACACCTCACTTCTCTGTGACACACACACACACACAGAGCCCCCATCTGCTGAAGGAACCCCACACGCGGTATCCAGGTCTTTAGAGAGAAAGCCTCCTGGGGAGGAACACACGGTCCCCAGCGCCCCCTCCGGATCCCAGGGAGGAGGGACGAGCCTCCGGAGACTCCACCTCGGGCTGGGTTCCTGTTGTGGAACCCCGACCTGGCGGACCGGCGCGGCTTCCGGGGCCGCAGGCCCGTCCCCGCTGACCCCCAGGTTAGGCTCCCACGGCCTCTCAGTCCCAGGCTGAGGACCCCCACAACCCCTACACGGCGCCCCTCCTCGAACCCCGGCCCCCTTCCGGGCAGGCCCGCGCTGCCTGCGCTGCAGGCGCTCCGACCCAGGCCCCATCGTGGGGTATGAGGGGGGCGGGGGTGGTCCGCAGGCCGGGAGACGCAGCGAGGAGGCGCAGGGGCCCGGAGCTCTGAGCTCGTCTCAGGGACCCCTTCTCGAGCCGGGGTCGGGGAGCGCGGGCAGCGGGAGGGCCCGGGGCGGGGCGGGGCCGGGCGTGTCGTGGGGCGGGACCGGGCTCGG
>SJYX01011868.1:149318-181688 GCA_006410675.1 Oreotragus oreotragus
GAGGCGGGTCCGCGGGCTCCGGCCCCGCGCCCCTGGGGTGAGAGGAGCGCCTGTCGCGGGGCTGCGGGCAGAGCCGGCCGGGGCCTCGCCCCGCCGCCCCCCGGGCGCCGCCGTCCCAGAGACCGCGGACTGCCGACACAGGTGGGCACGGCCGCCCCAGGTCCCGGGCCCTCAGCGCCGCCCTGGCCTTCCTGGGCGCGCACGCAGCCCCGGCCTGCGGACAGCGAGCACGGGGAAGGCCAGCGCCACCCGGCAGGTCCTCGCCTGCCCGGGAGGTCCTGAGGGGAACAGCGAGGCTGGTCCTCGCACCTGGCGTCCCCGTCGTCCAGCCACTTGCCCCCGAGCCACCCCGGGCCCAGGTGAGCCTGCCCCGCCGAGCCCCGCCCGGGAGCCTCGGGCCCCCGCCCCCCTCACTCTGCCTTGCCCTCCAGGACCTTGCCCCAGAGCAGCCACAGAGGCCTGGCTGTGTGCTGGTCAGCCTTCGCTGGGCTGTGCTCCTTCCTTCATCTGGCCGGAACTGGCATGTCACCTCCTGTGAGAGCTGTTTGCTCAGCTCTCCCGACGCCGCCCTCCACACACACGGTCAGGGAGAACCAGGGTCAGCTGACACTGGCCACTGGGTGTTCCAGGGAGGGCAGTTTCCGTGGGATGAAGGCAAGGCTGGTCCTCAGCTATTCTGTTTCCATTGTAACTGCCCGTTCATCGCAAGCTGAAAATCTCTACCACTTTGAGAAATGGTAGAGAAAGGAGGAAGGAGGGGGTGGCTCAGGGAGCGAGCAAAGAAAAACCCAAAGGCAGACGTAAGTGAACAGAAGAGAATCGCTGAGCTGCCTGGGACAGCGCGGCCCGACACAGCAGTGGTGTTCTGGCTACAGCAAAGTTGACTTGTATCGTTAAGGAGAGCCTTATTCCCCCTCTGTTCTTGATGTGCTTCTAGGCAGCCTCCTGAACTCAGTCTGGGTGTGGGTCAACCTTAGGGGCCCAGACCTTTTTGAGCTGTCTCAGGGACTCCAGCTGATCGCTGCAGGCTGCTGGATCCGGGAATGATTGGACACTGCCAAGGCGGGGTGCACAGATAGCCAGATGGAATTGTCGTCTCCCCACTGGGGGACCCATCCTGGGGCTGCATGTAGCCACGCCCACCCCCACACACTCCCAGCGTCCTGTGCGCTCAGCCTTCTCCCTGCACCACCCTCACCCAGGGGATGCTGCTGTGTCCTCAGGTTCACAGGCACAGTCTCCGGATGGTGCAGGGAACCATGGTCACCCATGAAAGGCATATGCTGCCATGCTTCTCTTTCTCAACTGTCTGGATCTTGTACATAACAGTCACAGCAACTGCAGTGTTCCAAATAACGATGGACAAGGAAAGATGTACCCAGAGACCGTAGATCTGGTCCCAGCCACGTCACTTATACCTATTTATTTATTTAACTGTTAACACTCAGCTTCAGGATAAGGTCTATAGAACATATGGCTCAAGGCGATACACATTTTGCCTCCTCAGTTGAGTCCTAGAGTCTAGGACTCACCAAGATCCGAGGCCAGCTCTTTCTGCAGAGGATGCCTTGCCTTGAATTAGGGGCCTTTTCACATTTAGACAGTGAAGGAGCTCTTGTTGAAACCCTGGATTGACAAAACTACCACGTCCGAGTGTATGTTCATTGCTCTGAGCCACGTGCCACAGTCCACAGCAACTGTTGGCAGCATCTCAGTGACCGTGGACATCTCACCACTCCCTTTCCTCAAGAGCGCCCTCTCCCCCTTAATCACGTTAGCCTCCTGGCCTTCAGCACCTATTCTGCCCGTGTTTTCTGGTGCAGAAGGCTCCCTTATGGCATATGGTGGCCTATTATTTATGACACGGTGATCAGAGGTGCATGGGGCAGGAATAAGGAGCCCCTTTTCAAGGCTCTGACTCCACTCTGCTTGCGGCCAGAACACCACTGCTCTCAGGTGGCGCTGTCCTGGGCAGCTTAGCAATTCTCTTCTGTCTTTGGGTTTTCTTTCCTTCTCGCTCTGCCATTCTCTGTGATTTTAGGACATCCTTTTGTTCGGGTGCTCAGTACTTTTTCCATTATGCTGCTGTGAACTTGAGCCTTTTGTCTTTAAATCATTCTTCAGTTATAGGGAGGCTAGTTTGTGAACCTGCTCTGGCAGCTCCCACATTTAAAGGCAGTCATACATATTAAAGATCTTCCTATTTTGCTAAAGAAACACGAATTTCATTTGCTAAAGGACAGAATCCACCTTTTGTGCAAATTTAGCTTGGAGGATGCAAAGTCAGACCTACCTGGCTTTGAAGATGGGCGCCTGTTTCTTTTTCTCCTTTGTCTTTGCCTCTGGATTTGCCCACGTGTGTTTCTCACTCACCAGTGAGCCCACACAGAGCTGAGGAGAGCGCTGCCAGGAGCAGTCGGCATGCTTTGTCACCTAGATGGCATGATGTTTATTTTTAAATCAAAGCGTTCTTCCTGCCACAAGAGCACAGATCTGTCTTTGCTTCTTGGGGTCCAGAGCTGTTGGTTTTGCCTCTTGTATGGTGGTGAGCAGCCTGCTCCTCCCCCGAGCGAGAGCCCCGCTGCCTGCGGCCTTCTCTCCAGCTGTGAGCCTTTTCTCTGCCGGTGGTTTCCGCCTCCTCCTGCTCTGGCCCTGCAGCCCCAGGTACTGATTGGTGTCCCTGTGCGGCGGGACTGGGCCACAAGGAGAACCTCAGGCTTCCCGGAGAGGGAGGTGCCGACAGTTGGTGCCCCCACAGGTGCAGGGGCATTGAGTGGGGTGGTGGGGTGGCTGTCTCCCGTGTCCAGAGATGGCAGTTAAATGTATCAGGCTCAGGAAGAATGTGCAGGGAATGAATGCGGTTCTCACATGGCTTCCTCTCTGTGCGAAGCTCAGCTGTGCATCTCGGCATCTCTCATCTCTCCTTTTAAACCCTCATCTGGTTTCGCACCTGGTTACCAAGATCATCATCTGTGTGTGCACCGGGGAGGTGCGGGGGTGTGCTCAATTTGTCATAGTCCTCTTTCTGTTTTCCTCGGTGGTGGTGCTGGCCCCCACTGACAATTTCTGAATGCCATGAAATGTGCAGGCTTGGCTGGAGCCCCGGCTTTCCCTGAAGAAGGGCAGCAGGGTGTCCACAGCTCAGGCAGGGTGCAGCCCCAGGCTCATCGTCCCGGGGCACGTGGTTTGATGAGTTCTGGGGCAATCATTGGTTCTTTTACATGATAATAATTTCTACATTCTGAGTTTATTTTGTTCTGTGTTTTACATGTAGTACTACCTAACTTGCAAATGCAGTTATTCACCCCTTTCCTTAGGATTTTTGGAAGTTAGGAATATGGAGTGAGGTAGTGAAGTATGGAGAGATGGGGTCAGCGGAGAAGGCGATAGCACCCCACTCCAGTACTCTTGCCTGGAAAACCCCATGGATGGAGGAGCCTGGTAGGCTGCAGTCTGTGGGGTCACTAAGAGTCGGACACAACTGGGCGACTTCGCTTTCAGTTTTCACTTTTATGCATTGGAGAAGGAAGTGGCAACCCACTCCAGTGTTCTTGCCTGGAGAATCCCAGGGACGGGGGAGCCTGGTGGGCTGCCGTCTATGGGGTCGCACAGAGTCGGACACGACTGAAGCGACTTAGCAGCAGCAGCAGAGCTGTCATTACACACAGTCTTATTAAGAAGGGTTTCCATTACCACAGCCTCTTTGAGCAATACCTTAGAATTTCAAGATTTTTAAATGAAAACATGTTTGTAATTAAATGGGACCCAAACTGAAAAGAACCCTCAGGCTTTGGGTGGCAGATATTTACGATATGCCTGTGTATATGCAAATATTGCTAGTTTAAGGATGTTTAATGGGTGGAGAGGCAGAAAAAAGCTTAAGGAGTGGGCGGGGCTTTCATCTAGATGTGTGTCGGTAGAGGCAGGCCTGGCGAGGCTCAGCTAACTAAGAACCTATCTTATCTCTTCTGACTAGATGTTCCATTTCCGGAGAAAGCAAACAGTTGAATTCATGGCAGATAACCCTCTGTGCCATATAAAAGCACCTGGCAGCTGTTTTCACATTAGTCTAAATTGACCTTCATAAATGTAGACCCAGCTGGACTTATTTTTCACATCTTGGTTGATAGGAGGCCAGAAAACCGGAGAAGCAGAAAACAGTCAATGCTCTTTTCTGCTGGCTGGAAACAGAGCTTGTAGGAGGACGAGGAAATTTTTAGCTTGGCCACAACCACTGTTTAAGTATCTAGGGCAGAAAGTGAAAAGAGGTGCGGTTCTCCTGGAAACACTTATGTTCACATATTAAGTAACATTTTTGTTTGTTAGTCAGCTTCCAAGCTGATAAGTGAGTGACTCCCACATTAGTCTAAGCAACTGGACTTTGGGCTTGGAGGTGCTGACGTGAGGAACATCAGGGTCCGTCTGTCTTTGAAATGGCCTTCATGTGAAGTGTGAAGAAAGGGGGAGCGCACTGAGGGTCTTCAGTGGTCGCTGGGTGTTGACTCTCCTGTGTGGAGGTGGGTAAGGGAGCGTGGGGCTCACTTATTCTGCCAGAGCATCCGCTGTAATTCAGAAAACGCAAGGACATGCCCTCTTAACCTCACATGACTAGTAATGGTTCCCATGAGGGCAGTTCAGAGTGTGATGGGCTGGAGGAAATGAGCTAATAGTTATCAAACGGACTGGGGCGATTTCTCTATCTATTCAATTAAAAATCATCACACGTGAAATGGAGCTTCTCTTTTGGTGTGTGTTCTGTGTACAGGTTCCAGTGACAGGAGGCAGGACAGTCCCGTAACCCCAGCCCTGCCTGTGCCTTCCCTCAGCAGCCCCTGGAGTGCCCTGTGTGTGCTTACCTGTTGGCCCCAGAAGAGCTCTGGTGGGCACGCGTTTCTGTCTGAGTCCCACAGGTGGGGAGCCTGAGGCCCAGAGCAGCTGAGAAGCACGCTGTGGGGCGCCCAGTGCTGGGACTGGGTCCTGGGCTCTGGCCCAGGTTGGGGCAGGGCCAGCTCCGAGCATGCCGGTCCCGGCAGATGACCTGTGTGCCCTCAGAACCTGCCCCTCCAGTTCCCAAGAACAGGACGTCTGTAGGAGGGCAATGATGTTCCAAACTGGGCTTTGTTCTGGCTGTCGGATTCAATTATCTAGTTGCCCTTTCAGAGGGAATTTTGATGTTTAGAAACAGACGACTTGTTTTTGGACACCTAGCCTTCCCAAGATGGCAGGAGTGCAATGCCACCATAGCATTCACAGATCCCTGTGTTCATGCCCTCTGCTCAGATGCCTCTCTGCTTCCGTCAGATTTTTTGAATGTAGCAATACAAACACTGAAGAAGCTAGCTTTCACTTCAGACTCATCATAGCAAATAATCTAATTCAGAGTAAGGGAGGAAGGAGGGGTTACTTTCGTAAGAAAAAGTTAAGAGTGGTTCCATCTAAGTTGACGTTTAGAGTAGCAGACAAGTAAGGGAGGGTGCCTTCTGATCAGTCCTTATTCTTGCCTGAGGATGTGAAAGAATGAAGCTTCCCTTGTGTGATGTGGGCAGTCTTTGTCCCAGGTGATTCTCAAAGCCCATTTTGCAGTCTCCTAATGTACAGTATAAAGGATGTGTTTGGAAGTTTGTTTGGGGGGAAGAATTTTCAGAAGAAAAACTGACCTGGTTTCCAAAGGGGAAAGGACTTCACATTAATGGTGCATGTCAATTCTGACTCCAGCAGCAAAATGTAGTCAACTTGTAAGTGGACGGAGCAGCCCCTGAAGTTGGCCCTGGGAGGCTGACGCCTTTTCCATCTGGGTCTGTGGCTTTAATCCAGCTCAGAGCAGTAATTAACCTGAGGTGCGGCTGGAAGCCAGTTCTGCGACGTGCGTGTTTTCTGAAGTAGCTGGTACTTTAGTGGCAGCGGCTGAAGCAGACCAGGGAGAGGAAGCACAGTCTCTCCGTGGTGGGCGGGAACGGGGACTTGGGTGCAGAAGCAGCTTGAGCTGCGGTCCACCAGCCTTCCCGCCTCGAACCGTCTTCCATCCCGGAAAGGCACATCTGCTTTGTCAATACTGCGGGTCTTCTTGAATCTCCTTTTCTGGTTTTGCCTGAAAATAGGCCGAGGGTCAGATCACCACACTTGCATCTGAGTTAAGCGTTGTCTGAGCAAAACACGAGGAAGTACCAGGGTCAGTTCTGGGCGACCAGGGCTCACCCTTGTGACTGAGCCTCCCCCGCCTGGTAGCTGTCTCACCAGGGCGCTCTGGTCCTTGATCCATGACACGGTCAGTGTGGAGACCAGAGAGGATTCCAGCAGTTTCCAAACACGCGGTGGGGGCTGAGTGGGTATGAGTCCAGGACACAGATCACGTGAGAAAGGCTATCATTTCGGGGCGGGGCGGGCATGTCGATAGACTAAGAAGCTGCCTCATCTTTCTGTCTGCATTCACAGTGGGAGTCGAGAGAAATGGAGGGCTTCCCCTGAATCTCTCTGAATTTATACCCCGAGCGAAATGCCGATCTTTCTGTGTGTTTTTGAGAGAATTTTATGAGATGGTGGAAGAATTCTTGATAATGTCAGTCCTAGTTGTAACCCTAGTTATTTTTAGAAGCTGTAGGTTTCTCCAGCTTGGTGGCCTGACACAGTGGAATATTGTTATTATTGAAAACAGTGTTACTTTGCTGAGTCCAAGTCTCAGCTGAATTGACTACTGAGGTTTCTTTAAAAAAACATTACCATTTAAAATAGTAATATCAGAAATTCCCTGGTGGTCCAGTGGTTAGGATGCTGTATGTTTGTTTCTAAGGGCCTGGGTTTGATCCCTGGTTGGGGAGCTAAGATCCCACAAGCCATGTGGTGCAGGCAAAGAAAAAAAAAGGTCAATATTATTTATGTTTTCTAATAAACATATTTAAAAACTTGTCACTAGTTCAACTAACTAGAGTGCAGGCCGGATTATGTTGTAACAATGGAACAAGTCGTGGTGATGACATGTCTGTAGCTTATGCCATCCCTTCAAAGAGCATAACGCCCCTGAATAAAGGAAAGAGGGTTAGATAATAGTCATACAGATTTTACTCATTTGAGTGTAAAGTATTCTAAAGGGAGATAGTACATTCTTTTTTCAAACGGTCAGATTCAAAAATCAGAGCACCTTTGGGGGTATATTTGACATGTCTAATCTGCACTGTTTTTGAGTGTCTGTATTTTTGCCTTATCTCCAAAGTGTAAACAGTAGAGACCAAAGCCCTCATGTGTCTTGTGGAAGCACTGGAGGGGTCACACCAGTACTTGGCACCCACGCGGGGCTCCCGAGGCCACTGTGGTCCGCACCACTTGCCTGGGCGGGTGTGAGGACGCCCCCGTCCTGCTGGTGAAGATGGCCGTGATAGTGGGAGTGGGGTGCGGAGGCTCCCTGCCCCCAGGTCTGAGGACCACAGCATCTCTCCGCAGGATCCAGCTTCAGACCTTGATTTCCGACCGAGGGTGTGTGGGCGGGGTGCCAGGCCCCCTCTGGGTCTGGTAGGCACTGCAGTCCGTCCCTTGGGCCTGTCTGTGTGGCTGCAGGAGGGAGCTAGTGAGCCTGGCTGGTTGCCTGCCCCTTACCTACAGTTTGAGGGGCTATTCGTGCCCCGTGTTGGCAGGCCTGCCCCCTCCCTGGGTTGCTGGGTTCCTGCTGGGAGCCCCACTGGGCTCGGGTCAGTGCCCGTTCCCCGTGGTGCACACCCCGCATTCACCTCTCCTTCCCCGCAGCCTTCCTTGTGGAGAAGGGCTTCAGGCAGAGTGCGGGTGGGAGGGAGAGACGGCGGTGTCAGAAGCCGAGGCACCCATTCCTTGCAGCGCCAGAGGTGGGCTGGACGCCTCTCTGGCAGGGTGCCCTGGTGCCTGGCTGTGCACGGCCCATCTCCCTGGAAGTGGCCACGGCAGGCTGGGGTCTCCCGTTGGCTTGTGTCTTGTTTGGGGCGAGCACTCCAAAGGGTGCGTGAGGGGCAGGTGCTGAAACCCCAGAGATTGCTCTCCTACATGAGTTTGTCGTTGCTGGGAGTTTAAGCAGAAGGAAGTATTTGGATGACTGGAGTAAAGAAACCTTTAAATGAAAAGAATATTTTTCAGAATAAAGATTGGATTCTCAGTCTGCTAAGAAGCAGCATCATTCACTTCCTGATATCTGTGATCGTCTCTAATGGCTCTGTATCCCTAACATGTCATAATGAACTTGACCTTTAATTTACCCTCATCATAGAGAGCACGGGTACATACATACAGATTTATAACCAGCACGCGTAGAGGGTATTGCCAGTGTGCTGAAAACCGTCGTGCAGAATTCATCGGACAACTTCGTGTCTAGAGGAGCAAACTGGTGCAGTATCAGAGGAGCAGCCTGGGAAGGGAAGCTCTGTCAGTAAAGAAGACTGCACGTGCGCACGGGGTAAAGAGCGCCAGTGCTCAGCGGTGAGCTAGGTTCTGCTTCGTTACATCTGTTCTATCTGAGGAGAAGCAGTTCTCAAAGGATATCTTGATTTAGCACTATCCTGAGAAGATAAAAATGTGCAATCTGTTAAAGGCAGAAACTTGGATATTCTTATACATATGCCTACTCTTGCTCGTTTGTGTTTACATATGCGTTTATTCATTGGGCTGCCTCGGGTCTCAGCTGTGGGCCTCCACTGCACCAGGCAGGGTCCTCTGTCACAGCGCAGATGCTCACTGCGCCTCCCAGGCCCAAGAGTTGCAGCATGTGGGCGTGTTAGTCGCTCCGCGCCACGGGGATCCCAGTTCCCTGACCGGGGATCGAACCCACGTCCCCTGCATTGCAAGGTGGATTCCTAACCACAGGACCATCAGGGAAATCCTTCTGAACATTCGGAGGGAGTGAAATACAGATGTCAAACTAATTTTAGTGTTCCAGGAGACTACATGCTCGACATATCAGTATGTTAACTAAGAAGTCTGTTGGTGACGTTGAAAAGTGATATATTCGATCTGAATTGATACTGTTGAATATGTTGCATTTGTTTAATGATTAAATGTTTCCCTTAGGAACTCTGAAAGGACATCAGACATCCACGGTGTGTTTAAAGTCAAGCACTAGGGAAAAAGAGTGATCGACATTGTTAGAGGAGATCTTACAGGAAATAAGATGTTTCACAATGATTGTAGGAGACTGAGTGGGTGCTAGCTCCCAAATCAAAGCCTTAACTTGAATGTGTCTATGCGGGTAAGGGTATATGTGTTTCAAGTGCTGTCATAGTTCCTCCAGGATATCACAGGATGCTGCTTTGCTGTGTAAAATAAATGACTAATGGAGGAAGAGTATGTCCTCTGCAGACAAGATGGAGGGCTGTTTGAAGAGGCCCCTTGAAAATGAGGTGCTGAGCCCCTTTACTAGCTCAGTGGTCCTCCGCCGGGGTCTGGGCTGCCGTGGGGACATTTCTGGTTGTCTCAGCTTGGGTGGGAGGCGTGCTGCTAGGGTCTCCAGAGAAGGGGTTGGGGTGCTGGACAGCCTGCAGTGCACCGGGCGCCCCCACCTCAGAGGGCTGGCTAGACCCCTGAGGAGCCCTGCTGTAGACGGGGCTGGGAGGAGCTGCTGGCTGTGTGCTCACATCCGGGGGGAGAGGCGGGCTGAGAGGGCGGCAGGACAGCTGTAACAGAAAGAGGCTTGCCTCCTCCCCATGGCCCTCCACTTCTGGTGGGGTGACCATAGACCACCCTCGAGTCTGACTCTGTAACTGTTCTGCGAGAAACCTGGCCTGCGCCACGTGTATGTGTGCACGCATCGGTATACATGTGTGTGTCCATGGATTTGCAAATCACATATGCTTTACTGAACTAACGCTTATTATAAAACTAAACACCAATTTAGAAAGAATGGGACAACGCGGTTGTTGTTCAGTCGCTAAGTTGTGTCCGACTCTTTGTGACTCCATGGACTGCAGCACGTCGGGCTTCCCTGTCCATCAACATCTTCTGGAGCCTGCTCAAACTCATGTCCATTGCCTCGGTGATGCCATCCGGCCATCTCATCCTCTGTTGTCGTCATCTCCTCCTGCCTTCTATCTTTCTCAGCATCAGGGTCTTTTCTAATGAGTCAGCTCTTCGCATCAACTGGCCAAAGTATTGGAGCTTTAGCTTCAGCATCAGTCCTTCCAATGAATATTCAGGGTTGATTTCCTTTAGGATTGACTGGTTTGCTCTCCTTGCAGTCTCAAGAGTCTTCTCCAACACCACAGTTCAAAAACATTAGTTTTCTGGCACTCAGCCTTCTTAATAGTCCAACTCTCACATCCGTTCATGACTACCGGAAAAACCATAGCTTTGACTATACTAACCTTTGTTGTCAAAGTGACGTCTCTGCTTTTTAATACGCTATCTAGGCTTGTCATAACTTTTCTTCCAAGGAGCAAGCGTCTTTTAATTTAATGGCTGCAGTCACCATCTGAAGTGATTTTGGAGTCCAAGGAAAAAAGTCTGTCACTGTTCTCATTGTTTCCCCATCTATTTGCCATGAAGTGCTGGGACTGGATGCTATGATCTTAGTTTTTTGAATGTTGAATTTTGAGCCAGCTTTTTCACTCTCCTCTTTAACTTTATTCAAGAGGTTCCTCTTTGTTTTCTGCCCTAAGGGTGGTGTCATCTGTATATCTGAGATTACTGATATTTCTCCTGGTGATCTTGATTCCCACTTGTGCTTCATGCAGCCTGACATTTCACATGATGTACTCTGCATATAAGTTAAATAAGCGGGGTAACAATATACAGGCTTGATGTACTCCTTTCCCAGTTTGAACCAGTTCATTGTTCCAAGTCTAGTTCTAACTTTTGCTTCTTGACCTGGATACAGGTTTCTCAAGAGGCAGGTCAGGTAGTCTGGTATTCCTTTACCTTTAAGAATTTTCCCCAGTTTGTTGTGATCCACATGGTCAAAGGTTTAGCGTATTCAATGAAGCAGAAGATGTTTTTCTTGAACTCTCTTGCTTTTTCTATGATCCAACGATGTTGGCAATTTGATCTCTGATTCCTTTGCCTTTTCTAAATCCAGCTTGAACATCTGGAAGTTCTCGGCTCATGTACTGTTGAAGCCTGGCATGGAGAATTTTGAGCGTTACTTTACTAGCATCTGAGATGAGTACAATTGTACAGTAGTTTGAACATCCTTTGGCATTGCCTTTCTTTGGGATTGGAATGAAAACTGACCTTTTCCAGTCCTGTGGCCACTGCTGAGTTTTCCAAATTTGCTGGCATATTGAGTGTAGCACTTTCACAGCATCATCTTTTAGGATTTGAAATTGCTTAGCTGAAATTCCATCACCTCCACNTTGCCTTTCTTTGGGATTGGAATGAAAACTGACCTTTTCCAGTCCTGTGGCCACTGCTGAGTTTTCCAAATTTGCTGGCATATTGAGTGTAGCACTTTCACAGCATCATCTTTTAGGATTTGAAATTGCTTAGCTGAAATTCCATCACCTCCACTAGCTTTGTTTGTAGTGATGCTTCCTAAAGCCCACTTGACTTCACATTCCAGGATGTCTGGCTCTAGGTGAGTGATCACACCATTGTGCTTATCCGGGTCACTAAGATCTTTTCTATAGAGTTCTTCTGTTTATTCTTGCCACCTCTTCTTAATATCTTCTGCGTCTGTTGGGTCCATACCATTTCTATCCTTTATTGTGCCCATCTTTGCATGAAATGTTCCCTTGGTACCTCTAATTTTCTTGAAGAGATCTCTAGTCTTTCCCATTCTGTTCTTTTCCTCTATTTCTTTGCATTGATCACTGAGGAAGGCTTTCTTATCTCTCCTTGCTATTCTCTGGAACTCTGCATTCAAATGGATATATCATTCCTCTTCTCCTTTGCCTTTCGCTTCTCTTCTTTTCTCAGCTATCTGTAAGGCCTCCTCAGACAACCATTTTTCCTTTTTGCATTTCTCTTCCTTGGAGATGGTTTTTTTTTTTTTTTGGAGATGATTTTAATCACTGCCTCCTGCACAGTGTTATGAACTTCTGTTCATAGTTCTTCAGGCACTCTATCAAATCTAACCCTTGAATCTAGTTGTCACTTCCACTGTATAATTGTAAGGGATTTGATTTAGGTCAATCCTGAGTGGGGCGGTGCCATCCAGCCCGTGACTTATCCAGCCAGCATCTCTTATGGTGTGTTCTGCATGATGTACACGGCTTCCCAGGTGGCGCTAGTGGTTAAGAGCCCTCTTGCCAATACAGGAGACGTAAGAAATGTGGGTTCAGTCCCTGGGCTGGGATGGTCCCCTGGAGGAGGGTATTGCAACCAGCTCCAATATTCTTGCCTGGAGAACCCCAAGGCAGAGGAGCCTGGCAGGCTATGGCCCATGGGGTCGCAAAGAGTTGGATGTGACTGAAGCACGCACAGCACGCACTCTGCATGTAAGCTGAATAAGCAGGCTGACAACATACGGCCTTGATGCACTCCTTTCCCAATTTTGAATCAGCCCATTGTTCCGTGTTCAATTCTAACTGCTGCTTCTTGGCCTGCATGTAGATTTCTCGGGAGGCAAGTAAGGTGGTCTGGTAATTTTCTTCAAGATAACATTGCCAATGATTAATTATTGTTGTTGAAAATCAAAAAACTTTTGTACTCATTAATATTAATATTGTTTCAGATGGTTAGTTTTTAAATGTTTTTTCAGTCTCAGTGGTTTCAGGGTATACTTATCTACTGTATCAAGGCATCATATGCAGTTTTAAAACAATGTCTACTATTAATATGTAGAAATCCATATTTGAAAAAGTCTGAAGGATGATTTTAATCTTCCTGACCGCTTTCTGGTTGGGTCTGATTAAACTGCCATTCCTTTGACCTCGTGTCTGAATAGTTCCCACTAGGACAAGTATCAGCTCAGCTCATTTTCTATGTTACTGTCATCATTAACAATCTATGATTTCTTTGCAAAAATCCTTCAGATCTGACTCATTGTGTTTAGTTAAAGTTGATCATAAACCGCATCACTGGGCACACATGAGTGACAGCACACTGAGAGGACTGGTGGAGGTGGAGGGTGGTCTACCCTTCACCTCCTTCACCAGGACTCATGGGCCTACTTGCCGCAGACCTAGTAAGGCTGCAGAGTGAGCCCTTAGTTTGAGTCAGTGTAATGGTGAGTGGACAGAGGAGCCTGGCAGGCTACAGTCCACGGGCTTGGAAAGAGCTGGGTGTGACTTAGCAACTAAACAGTGTATACCCTCAGTCATTTTTGCTGATGAATGGATGAGCCAAATATATACCTTCAGAGCTGGAAGCTTCCCTGGTCCACTTTCATCAGTTTTTCTTAGTGTTAGTCTCTCAGTTGTGTCTGACTCTTTGCAACCCCATGGGCCTGCCAGGCTCCTTTGTCCACGAGATTCTTTAGACAGGAATCCTGGGGTGGCTTGCCATTCCCTCCTCCAGGGTATCTTCCCAACCCGGGGATTGAACCCAGGTCTCCCTTATTATAGGCAGATTCTTTACTGTCTGAGCCACCAGGGAAGCCCAGATTATAACTTCTAAGTGAGGAGATTCAGACCTGAGGATGTGGTGATCACAAAGCCTCCCAGACTGACCCAGAGAGACACTGAGGTCCTCTTGGTCTGAAAGTCTTCAAGGAAGTTAATGAATATGGC
Source organism: Oreotragus oreotragus (assembly GCA_006410675.1). Classification (NCBI taxonomy): domain Eukaryota; kingdom Metazoa; phylum Chordata; class Mammalia; order Artiodactyla; family Bovidae; genus Oreotragus; species Oreotragus oreotragus. Next base: position 162,932 of record SJYX01011868.1, read on the forward strand.
CATGAAGTCTGGGCGAGCCTTGCTCAAGTCGGGATACGGGCCCAGTTATTCTTCCAGAATCCTTCCAGTTATTCTGGATTTGGACTCTTCATTTTCAAAAGTGATAGTAAGGGATGATATTTTCCCACAAATATACATTGCCTTGATTTGAACATTGCTTGACTATCTGAACATCTCTTCTGGCCTCGTCAGCATCCAAAGCTGACGTTCTGTGTGTTTCTAGGAAGCAGAGTGCCTTTCTTGTTCCCTGCCTTGTTTCTCTGGGTTGGTATAAAAGGTCAGTGAATTACAGAGGACTACTGATGATCAGATGACTAATTCCTATCAAGTGTTTTTGTAAAAGTGGGATGAGGGAGGAGGCGTCTGATCTCAATCAGATTTTCTTGCTGCTGTTCTTCATGCATCACTGTCTCCTCCAGAATACGTCATAAAAACTAGATTCTCATTCTAAGAACATTTCAAAATGAGTGAATGGCTCATCTTTACCTTAGAAAATGTCAGGAAGTGAGATTTACTTATTCACTTGGAATAAAATGTAAACATTCAGAAAGTATTATAAACTCTTATTGGGACCTTACTCTATTGGCACCTGTCAGTGGGCTGAATGACCCATATCATGGTCTCATTTTCATTTAGAAACCATTTTTATGTCAGCTTAATCGCTTTCTACTAAAGGACAAAATCTAAAGCTATTTCAATGCCAAAGACCCCAGAGGCAGTTCCATTCCCATCAGCGGTGGATGGAGGCATTTGACTAACCCACTAGAACACGAGAGAGTGTAGGGTGGGAGATAGAAGAAGAATTGGAGTGAAGAGTTGGGGGGAACTCTAGGAGAAGGTGGATCAGAGCGTCAGCCAGCTCTGGGGAGGGCTCCCCACTCCCCAGGCCGGGGTCCTGGTAGTGTCTCTGAGGTGCTGTTTGGGACCCGAGTGGGTTGTGGATGAGAAGTGGTTCAGGGGAGAGAGGACAGGCCTCGCAGGGTCAGAGGCCCAGCGTGAGCCGTCTCATCTTCGCCAGATAAGGTGTCGGGGGCCTTGCCTTTGCCTCCAGCTGGAAGCAGAAGTCAGGCTTCTCTGAGGAAGATGACATCCCCAGAAATTACAGGGGGCTCCAAGTTCACGTCTGTGCCCAGGACACAGACAGCAATCCACCCGTGAATGGCACGGGTTTGAACTTATGTATCTGTGTTTTTCCATTAATACGTTACACTGCAGTCTGAGGTTAGTTGAATCCATGGATAAAGAACCACAGATACAGATATGGGACTGTAGCATCCATGGATCTGGTGTCCATGGTGGGTTCTGGGACTAACCCCATGTATACCAACGGACAACTGTATGTCTTGAGGAAAATTCAGATATTTATCCTTTGTCAGGTTTCTCTATTCTCATTGTGAACAAAGAGTGTCAATTTTCCCTTGAGCTATACAATAGTCATATAATGCGCTGAGCACTCACGGAGTGCCAGGCCCTGTGCCAGCACTGGACAAGCAAACACGCCAGCATCCCTATCCCCCAACCCTCCCTTGCCTCCAGAACCTTCCCTGCCTGCAGAACCTTCCCTGCCCTCCAGAATCTTCCCTGCCCTCCAGAACCTTCCCTGCCCTCCAGAACTTTCCCTGCCCTCCAGAACCTTCCCTGCCCTCCAGAACTTTCCATGACCTCCAGAACTTTCCCTGCCCTCCAGAACTCTCTTTGCTTTTGAGAACTTTACAGAACTTTCCATGACCTCCAGAACTTTCCTTGCTTTTGAGAATCTTTCCTGCCCTCCAGAACTTTCCATGGCCTCCAGAACTTTCCATGACCTCCAGAACTCTTCTTGCTTTTGAGAACTTCCCAGAACTTTCCATGCCCTCTAGAACGTCTCATGATCTTCAGAACTTTCCATGACCTCCAGAACTTTCCGTGACCTCCAAAACTCTCCTTTCTTTTGAGAACTTTCCATGACCTCTAGAACTTTTCATGATCTCCAGAACTTTCCATGACCCTCCAGAACTTTCCTTGCTTTTGAGAACCTTCTAGAACTTTCCCCGGCCTCCAGAACCTTCCTTCCCTGCCCTCCAGAAGCTCACCAGGGCCCCTCTCCCGTGCATTCCTAGTGCTTGTCATACAGTGAAATTTTCCCACGTGAGAAGACGTTCCTGTGTAAGTACTGTGTTTTTCCTTCTGTGGATAGTTATTTTGTTGTGCTTCCTAATTCTTGCTAGGAAATGCGGATAACACTTGTGAAGTTGCCTTTTACCTTTTGGGACCCTGAAGGAATAGATGTTTCTCATTAGCTTTGCTGATGAACATAGGCTTTATTTTAAAATAATAGCATGCCTAAACAAACAAAAATCCCAAACCCTGCAACAGGCAGAATAAAATAAATGAAATATGGCCCTAGTTTGAACCTGGAAACTCAGCAGACAGAGCTGGTCCAGGTTGAAAACACACCTTGCAAAATGCTTCTGTGTGAATGTGGCCCTGGTGAAGCAGGCATTTGGGAAGGCAGGCCTTGCTCCCCACCTCCTCCTCCACAGCCTTGGTTATTTGTTGTTTGGGTCCTTTGGGGCTTGGCATGGGGTAGATGCTGAGATGAGAGAAGAAAGCCCTTCTGTGAACCCCTATTCGAGGAGCTGTCCCTGAAAAGATAGAAAGGTCACAGCTGTGCTGTGAATTGTTTCCTTAGGCACTGTTGGCCTCGATCTGGCAGTTTATGCGTGCTCCATGAGTCAGCCCTGGGTGGCTGAGAGGGGGCCCGCAGTCTGCAGGTGCCTTGCTGGCCGCTCCAGGGTCTGTGAGCATGCTCTCTGTTTCTCTGCTCTGGGCTCTGCATGGCTTGGGTTTGGAGTTGACCTTCGGTGGCTTCTCTGGGCCGTTTCCTAAATTAACAACTAGGAGAAACTAGAAGTGAGGTGATTGTGGAAAGGACGCAAGAGTGAGGAGGAAGGACCCTTGCCTAGATTTGCACACTTGGTGGTGCAGGCAGGGGTGTGAGCATGCTGACCTTGTGTGATGCTCGGCCAGTCGTGATCTTCCGGACCCACGGCCCAGGCTGTGAGTGGACAGCACTTGAATCTGCTGTCACTTTGTGGTCAGAGCTGCGAGTTTGCCCTTTCTGGTAGCTCCAGCTTGCCTCAGCGCTTGCATGTTCGTTGCCTCAGAAGCTCCCCTGTTTCTGTATTGGGGTTCCAGGGGTCAGGGCAGCACCCCTGTAGTAAGACCTGGCAGAGCAGCTCCAGTCCTGAGATCTGGAGGTCCTGAAGCCAGAGAGGGCGGCAGGGGTCGGAGAAGAGGCGGCCTCCTGCTCGGCGCCGGGCAGAGGCCTGGGGGTTAGGCTTGGCACCCAGGCAGGAAGGAGACCAGACTGAGCAGGGGGCTCTGAGCAGCTGAGGTGAGCTTTCCCTCCACGCTGGTCCTGGGCTTCCTCATTCTGGGCCTGGCGCTCTGCCTTTCCTGACGGGGTGAGTGCCTAGCGGTGCCGGCAGCCTGAGAATTCAGACTGGCGTGTGTGCTCGCTGCTGGAAGGAAGGGGCAGCACGGTCGTGGCCGGTGGAAGGAAAGGCGGCCCACCGCAGCCTCCGTGGTCTCTCGATGTCTTGAGAGGGCGGCCCCTCCATGGGAGAATGGGGTGCAGCTGCATCGCGGGCCCTCCAGCCCTCCTCCTGCCGACGCTGGTTCTCCTCCTGTTACTGTCGGTGGCCAAGTGCCTTTTGTGGGCAGCGCTGAGGCGGGTGCTCACCCCTGCTACACCCAGCACTCCGGGCTCACCAGACCGCCCTCACCCAGCTCTCTGGCTTCCGCGCAGCCTGCAGTGGTCAGCGTGGCATCAGGCCACCGTGTGTCAGTGCTGTGGGCGGGGGTGCGCCCTCTGTTTTGGGAAGGCCCGACTCGATTTCTTGCTAGGCTGCTCAGTGATGATTCAATTCCAGGAACTCAGTCCACACTCCTCACCAAGCCCGATCTGTAACCCACAGGTCAGCACAGCACCGGGAGGGGTGGGGAGCATGTGCCCCAGGCAGTGGCATGCCCCAGAGATGGGCTGCCCCCTGGAGATGGCGCACAGACCTCGCATCCCGCATCCCGATGGCAAAGGGGCGAGACCTCGCGTCCCGATGGCAAAGGGGCGACCTCTTCACCTCGAAAGACTTAGAAGATCATACTCGCTCACTTTAAATACACAGTTGGATCAGCCACTTTATGTCCGGCGGTGCTGGGTCTCCGTTGCAGGGTGGGCTCTTTCTAGCTGCGGCGAGTGAGGCTGCTGCCCGTTGCAGTGCTGGGCCTCTGCTGGCTTCTCGTCGTGCGCGTGGGCTGCAGGGCTCGACAGTCGTGGGGCGCGCGGGCCTCGGTGCTCCGCGCCTGTGGAGGCTTGCTGGATTAGGGCTCGAACCCGTGTTTCCTGCATTGACAGGCATATTCTTTACCACTGAGCCGAAAGGGAAGTCCTCTTTTCTCTTTTTCTGATGCTTGTGATTTTTCTAAGACGTGATTGTGACAGCAGCTGGTAGGGTTTTTTCTTTAAGCATTGTAAATTGGAAATGTAAAGATTTGGCAACTTTGTATTGGTTCTCCCAATTTGAAAAAAATGGTTACTAGTTTGTGGGATTAAAAAAATGCAGACTGATATTTTAAGGAATAGTTATGTTTTAAATTTCAGTTTTCTTGTATACAGCTGACATACAGCACTGTGTAAGGTGTACAGCGTTATGACTTGACTTCCATTTATCGTGAAGTGATTACAGTAGGTTTAGTTAACTAACATCCACCATGTAGATAACAACAGCAAAAAAAAAGGAAAAGAAGTTTTTTACCTTGGGATGAGAGCTTTTAAGATCTACTCTCTGGGCGACTTCCGAATGGTCTGCGTGAAGCTTCCGAATGCTCTGTGTGAAGCGCCCCTGCACCGCTAATGCGGTGTTTCTGTGCGTGTGATGGCCGAATGTCTGCTCCTGGAGCTTTTCCAGGCATCTGTGGTAAGTATCACAGTGGGTGCGGCGTATACACCAGGCATGTGACTGACAGCAGTATTTGAAGACCTCCTTTCCCTGCAGATCCCCTTGTATGTTGGAAAAAGGAAATCTAGTCTAAACGTTGTTTTTCCTCCCAGACCAAGGACCCCAGAAGGAATGATTTAACGCCTCTGTCATGTCTGTGAGTAACAGAAAAAAGGATGGGGCTTCGTGATATGAGCGACTGAACTCTCTACTCTGGGGGCCTCAGCTTCCCTGTCTGGCTAATGAGGAAGTTGAGCTGGATGTACTCATAGTATACAACTTGTAAACACCTGTTGTTCAGTTGCCCGGCTGTGTCCGACCATTTGTGACCCCAGGGAACGCAGCGCGCCAGGCCTCCCAGCCCTCACCTTCTGCTGGAGTTTGCCCGAGTTCGTGTCCGCTGCATCACTGATGCCAGCCAGCCGTCTCGGCCTCTAACGCCCTCTTCTGCTCTCAGTTTTTCTAGCATCAGGTACTTTCCCAACCAGTTGGCTCTTCACATCAGATGACCAAAATACTCGAGCTTCGGCTTGAGCATTCCAAAGAGTATTCAGGGTGATGCCGCTTGATATTGACTGGCTTTACCTCCTTGCTGTCAAGGGACTTTCGGGAGTCTTCTCTAGCACCACAGTTTGAAGGCGTCAGTTCTTCGGTGCTCTGCCTTTTCGGTCCAGCTCTCCCAACTGTGTGTGACCACTGGGAAGACCATAGCCTCGACTAAACAGACCTTTGTTGGCAGAGTAATGTCTCTGCTTTTTAACACCACCCAGGTCTGCTGTAGCTTTCCTGCCAAGAAGCAGCTGTCTTCTGATTTCAAGCCGCCGCGGTGCTTTCGGAGCCCAAGAAGAGGAAATCTGGCACCACCTCCACTACGCCCTCTACTTGCCGTGGAGTAATGAGGCCGGATGCCAGGATCTTAGTGTTTTTAATGTTTAGTTTAAACTGGCTTTCACCGTCCTCCTTCACCCTCAGCAAGAGGCACCTTAGTTTCCCTTCGCTTTCTGCCACTGGAATGGTATCATCCACATACCTGAGGTCGTTGATGTTTCCCCTGCCTATCTTGATTCCTGCTTGACTCATCCAGCTGAGCATTTCCCATGATGCTCAGCATACAGTTAAACAAACAGGATGACAGCAGGCAGCCCTGTCGTATCTTGAACCCATCAGTTGTTCTATATGGGGTTTTAATTGTTGCTTCTTGACCTGCATACAGGTTTTTCAGGAGACAGGTAAGATTGTCTGGTATTCCCATCTCTTTAAGGGCTTTCCACAGTTTGTTATCATTCACAGTCAAAGGCTTTAATGTAGTTAGTAAAACAGAGGTAGATGTTTTTCTGGAATTCTCTTGCTTTCTCTATGATCCAGTGAATGTTGGCAATTTGATCTCTGGTTCCTCTGCCTTTTTTAAACCCATGCTGAACACCTGGAAGTTCTTGGCTTGCATAATGCCTAGCATGCAAGATTTTAAGCATGACCGTTACTCGCATGGGAGACGGGTGCAATTGTCCAACAGTTAGAATGTTCTTTAGTACTACCCTTCTTGGGAATTGGGATGAGGATTAACCTTTTCCAGTCCTGTGGCCACTGCTGGGTCTTCCAGATTTGCTGACACAGTGAATGCAACACCTTGGTAGCATTATTCTCCAGGGCTTTCAGTGTCTCTACTGGAATCCCACCACATCCACTAGCTTTATTAATAGCAGTGCTTCCCAAGGCCTACTTAACATCACAGTCCAGAATGTCTGGCTCTGGGTGGTTGACCACACCTTTGTAGTAATCCAGCTCATTAAGCTCTTTTTGTACGGTGTTTCTGTGTGTTCTTTCCATCTCTTCTTGATCTCTTTAGTATGTCATAGATCTCTACCATTTCTGTCCTTTATTATGCCCATCTTTGGGCGAAATGTCCCCCTGATGTCTCTCATTTTCCTGAAGAGATCTCTGGTCTTTCCACTTTTGCTGTTGTTTTTTCATTCTTCTGGTTTTATGCAGTGTTCATTGAAGAAGGCCTTCTTGTTTCTCCTTTTTATTCTCTGGAAATCTGTGTTTATTTGGATGTACCTTCCCTTTCTCCCTTGCTTTTCACTTCTCTTCATTCTTCAGCTATTTTTCAGTTCAGTTCAGTTCAGTTCAGTTGCTCAGTCATGTCTGACTCTTTGTGACCCCATGGACTGCAGCACGCCAGGCCTCCCTGTCCATCACCAACTCCTGGAGCTTACTCAAACTCATGTCCATCAAGTCGGTGATGCCATCCAACCATCTCATCTTCTGTCGTCCCCTTCTCCTCCTGCCTTCAGTCTTTCCCAGCATCAGGGTCTTTTCCAATCAGTCAGTTCTTCACATCAGGTGGCCAAAGTATTGGAGTTTCAGTTTCAGCATCAGTCCTTCCAATGAACACCCAGGACTGATCTCCTTTAGGATGGACTGTTTGGATCTCCTTGCAGTCCAAGGGACTCTCAAGAGTCTTTCCCACTTCAAAAGCATCAGTTCTTCAGTGCTCAGCTTTTTTTATAGTCCGACTCTCACATCCATACATGACTACTGGAAAAACCATAGCTTTGACTAGACTGACCTTTCTTGACCAAGTAATGTCTCTGCTTTTTAATATGCTGTCTAAGTTGGTCAGCTATTTTTAAGCCTCCTCAGATAACCATTTTGCCTTCTTGTTTTTCTTTGGGATGGTTTTATTCGCTGCCTCCTGTACAATATTATAAACTTCCATCCATAGTTCTTCAGGCATCCTGTTTACTAGGTATAATCCCTTGAATCTATTCATTACCTCCACTGCATATTCATAGGGGAATTTGATTTAAGTTGTTCCTGGCTGGCCTAGTGGTTTTCCCTGCTTTCTTTAGTTTAAGCCTGAATTTTGCCGTGAGAAGGTGAAGCTCCAGGTCTTATTTTTGCTGACTGTATACAGCTTTTCCATCCTTGGCTACAAAGAATGTAATCAATTTGATTTTGGTGTTGGCCATTCGGTGATGTCCATGTGTAAGCACCAGTTTTCAATACATAAAGGAATCGCCTCCCTTTGTTCTGTCTCAGCTGATGTAGCTGGCAGTGTGCTGGTCATCTCTGCGTCTGGGACAGCTTGCTATCCATCCTGCACCTTGGGGCTGGGCACGTCCCCTCGCCGAGAGTCCTTCATCTCTGCTCCTCCTCCCCGAGCACTCGCCACAGGAAGCGCCTGCCTCCCCCCTCTGTCCTGGAGGCCAGCCCTCCTCCAGCATTTCCAACCTTTAATTAACTTGGACGTTGGGTTGCCTGCTTTCAGGGGTTGGCCAGGCCGCCCAGCACAGGTCAGGAATGTGTGTGTGTCAGATAACGAGTGAGCCTGGAGGTCTGGAGGGAGCCCACGGAGTCAGCCTTGACATTTTACGTCGCCATAATGAAAAGCCTTCCTAAAATACACGCTGCCTGGGTAACGTCTGATCGTTTCTGCTCAGAGGGTGGAAGTGCAATCACAGGCAGCACGGCCTCAGCCAGCCTGGTTGCCACAGTGACAGGACAAGCTGGCGGGAGCCCAGAGAAGCTGGGAAGCAACCCCACACGTATCCAGAGACGTGCAGTGGAAGGTGCGTTTCATTCGTTCAGCTGATGAAGGCCTTTCGGCCTCCGTTACCACCGGGTCACTTCTCGGCTTTAGTGCTTGCTCACGGACCTGCCACGGACAGCGCTGTTATCACCTGCGAGGACCCGGGAGCTGTGCTCTGTGCACCGTGAGGATGAAAATCCTTTCCTCCCCTGGAGACGTGCGAAGGGAGGGAGACTGGGAGCTCAGAGAGGACCCCAATGGTGCCAGTCCAGGGTCCCCCACCTTTGAGGTCGCAAGCCCAGGGATGTCAGCACCCTAGGTTGAATTCAGGCTGCCCTGCGGGTGAGCACAGGCGTGGGCAGGGAGGCAGGCCGTGGGGTCGCAGGCAAGCCTGGAGGCTCTGCAGCGGGCACTGAGCCTCCATCTGATGGGCTCGGCGTGCCGTGGTCAGGGGCTAACAGGACTTTCTGCGCCCTCTGGTTGGGCTTCAGTGTCTTCAGACCAGTCTGTAATCTTGGGAAGAGGTTTTCAGGAGGAGGAAATGGCTCGGACAAAGACCTCTTGGGGTGCTGCTGTAGTCGATGAATGGGCTTGGGCTCAGGTGAGGGGAGGCAGGCCCCTCACCGCCTCCCCCTGTGGTCCTGGAAGGCGCGCTTTGCACAGACACTGGAGTCGGATTGTTCGTGTTTGTCGTGAGGAGTCATGATGTGGCAGAGCGAGTCTGCTCCGGGGGCTCCACTTGGACGCTTGGCTGAGGATGGGTGAGTCGCACGTGCAGTCACGGGCCCTCACCATGCTGGGTTTCCCAGGGAAGCTGCACTCCTGTGGGCACGGCCACTTAGTGCTGGGCTGGACGGAGCCTGGTGGCCCCTGGGTGGCGGTGACTGGCCGGTGGAGGTGGCTCCGTCTCCTCCTCCAAGTGGGACTCTGCCAACGGCAAAGCTCCCCTTGCAGATGGCGGTACTGGGAAGGTGCTTATTTGGCTCTGTTTTGACTGTCTGTGTCTTGTCGTCGCAAACACTGCCTGCATGAACTGTATTTGCAGTTAAAAGGTAGCCCTTGCTGCAAGTACAGTCAGACCCCATTGCTTAGACCCCAAGCAACATGGGGCGCCTTTGCTTGTGGGACCCTAACAGTCTAGAATGGGGAAGCCTCCTGCCATTTGGTCTGGGAGCCTCCATATGGCACGTCCTGGGGCTGCTCTCTGTCCCAGGGCCCGGTGGCTTCTCCCAGATGCAGAGCCCGGGGAGAAGCAAGAGCTGGCGTGAGGGGCAGCGTGGCCCTGCTGGCCCACAGCACAGTTCTTCTCAGGCTCGCGTGTGCTTCTCTCTGCTCAGCAAGACGCTCCCTCATCCTCCTTTGTGCTTCTGGCTGACTGAAGGCACAGAGCCTGTTCTGGAGTGAAGGACTGGTCTGCTGGCTGGGCTGGGCCTCAGCTGCCCTGTAAGTAAACACGTGCAGGTGAAAGCAAAGCAGAATGGATCTAAACGGAGGTGGGGACACAGTTGGGGTAAGGGGATCGGGGAGGTGTCCCCAGGGCGTCTGTCGCTGGGACGGCGCAGCCACTCCCAGCTGGGTCTCTGCTCACGCGTCACCCTGGGCTCGGGGGCCGTTCACGTTCTTGTTCGGTCTCCACGCCTCGCAGAGCACGAGGGTGACTGGTGGGGGCGTGAGGGTGCCCTTGCCTCTTCACTCCTGGTGGGAGTGGGGTCGCCTTAGCTTCTGCACAGATCTTCACGTGCACAGATCTTCACGTGCACAGATCTTTGCAGCTGCATTTTTCTGTTACAAAATTGTCCTGGAAACAACTTCCTCTTTGGAAGGAAGTTGAATGCGTGCTGTATTCATACCGCAGAATCTGCAGCTGTTGGAAAGAATGGGTGGACGAGTCTTTGGATATGCAGTGAACAATCCTCGGAGGAAAGTTGGCCCCTGGAGAGCTTGCCATGGGCCTGCGCCACCCTGCCCTCTGTCCCCACAGTCCGCTGTAATCCTCGCCACTGCCCTGTGCCAGGGGGGGCTCCTCTGACGGGTGTTCTGTAGACACACTCAGGCTTCAGCTCTCAACTGAGCCAGTGAACGTCAGGTGTGAAGAAGCACCCCACTCCAGGTTCTGAATATATATACATGCTGCCTGTAAGTAGAAAAGACTGCTCATTAAAAGATGGGAATCTTTTCACAGTTTACTGGGGAATGGAATGAAGGGAGGGAGGTGAGGCGGGCCTGTGGAGCCCCCTGGGGTCTCAGGCCCCCTTCCCCTTTTCCTGCCAGGCTGGGCCTGTTTCAGGCTGTGGGGCTCGCTGAAGGCTGTGGGCCCATGCTGACAAGGATGCCCAGATGCCAGAGGCAGGAGCACAAGTCCGGCGCTCCTATTCAAGCGGTCGGGTGTGGCTGAATGCTGTGTGATTAGCTCGTCTGGGAGGGGTGCTGGTTGCCATTGAGGCGCGTTTCCGAGGTTTCGCAGCCCTGTTGTTTCTCCAGCCTGCACCAGCTGGGTGTCGGCACTGCCTCCCCCAGACTTCAAATTAGGGAACATCAGGCCAATTTGCACACTGCTGCATGAATGTGGCTTGCATTCATTATGCTTCTGGTTCTTCCTGAGCCCCCCTGTGTCCGTTACATTTGAATCCTTCTGGTGTCACACTTCAAGAAAAGGGCACTGGTGGGTAGTTAATGCTGGATGATCCATCAGTGATTCAGCCTTTTCCAAGAAGCCACTTCAGGAAACACTGTCCCCCACCCCAAGCCTTCAGCTGTGAGTCTGTGGTCCTGCCCCTGCCCCCCCCCCCAGACTTCAGCTGTGAGCCTGTGGTCCTCCTAGACTTCGGCTGTGAGTCTGTGGTCCTTCCCCATCAGCAGAGGTTATGGCCCTCGTGTTGCTCCATCCCAGGTGCCTTCCCTGTCTGCATGAGGCAGAGGATGCTCCTGTGCATGAGGGTTTGGCCATGGTGGGCCGCTCCTCTGCAGCAAGGAGGAGCACTGTCTGCCTCCGAGAACAATTGCTGTAGGACACACAGGAATACCAGCACTTCCAAACCGGAGCCCGCTCACCAGACGCACAGCGAACCAGCCTATGACATGAGGCTGTAGTGAGTGGAAGTTCAGTGTTTAATTCAGGGCCAAGCATGGAGACCGGCAACTCAGGCTCAAAGACCCAAACTCCCTGATGGCTCTCAGGGGAGTGGCTTTAAAGACAAGGTGAGGGAGAGGGTCCCAGGGTTGCAATCAACCTGTGCACACTGATTGTTGGTGGTGACGGAAAGGGTCCCAGGGTTGTGATCAGCCTGTGCACACACTCTGACTGTTGGTGGTGAGGGAGAGGGTTCCAGGGTTGTGATCAGCCTGTGCACACTCTCTGTTGGTGGTGAGGAAGAGGGTCCCAGGGTTGTGATCAGCCTGTGCACATTCTCTGACTGTTGGTGGTGAGAGGGTCTCAGGGTTGTGATCAGCCTGTGCACACACTCTGACTGTTGGTGGTGAGGGAGAGGGTCCCAGGGTTGTGATCAGCCTGTGCACACTCTCTGCCTGTTGGTGGTGAGGGAGAGGGTCCCAGGGTTGTGATCAGCCTCTGCACACTCTCTGCCTGTTGGTGGTGAGCGAGTGAGTCCCAGGGTTGTGATCAGCCTGTGCACACTCTCTGACTGTTGGTGGTGAGAGGGTCCCAGGGTGTGTGGTCAGCCTGTGCACACTCTCTGACTGTTGGTGGTAAGGAAGAGGATCCCAGGGTTGTGATCAGCCTGTGCACACACTCTGACTGTTGGTGGTGAGGGAGAGGGTTCCAGGGTTGTGATCAGCCTGTGCACACTCTCTGTTGGTGGTGAGGAAGAGGGTCCCAGGGTTGTGATCAGCCTGTGCACATTCTCTGACTGTTGGTGGTGAGAGGGTCTCAGGGTTGTGATCAGCCTGTGCACACACTCTGACTGTTGGTGGTGAGGGAGAGGGTCCCAGGGTTGTGATCAGCCTGTGCACACTCTCTGCCTGTTGGTGGTGAGGGAGAGGGTCCCAGGGTTGTGATCAGCCTGTGCACACTCTCTGCCTGTTGGTGGTGAGGGAGAGGGTCCCAGGGTTGTGATCAGCCTGTGCACACTCTCTGCCTGTTGGTGGTGAGGGAGAGGGTCCCAGGGTTGTGATCAGCCTGTGCACACTCTCTGCCTGTTGGTGGTGAGGGAGAGGGTCCCAGGGTTGTGATCAGCCTGTGCACACTCTCTGCCTGTTGGTGGTGAGGGAGAGGGTCCCAGGGTTGTGATCAGCCTCTGCACACTCTCTGCCTGTTGGTGGTGAGCGAGTGAGTCCCAGGGTTGTGATCAGCCTGTGCACACTCTCTGACTGTTGGTGGTGAGGGAGAGGGTCCCAGGGTTGTGATCAGCCTGTGCACACTCTCTGACTGTTGGTGGTGAGGGAGAGGGTTCCAGGGTTGTGATCAGCCTGTGCACACTCTCTGACTGTTGGTGGTGAGGGAGAGGGTCCCAGGGTTGTGATCAGCCTGTGCACACACTCTGACTGTTGGTGGTGAGGAAGAGGGTCCCAGGGTGTGTGTTCAGCCTGGGGACACTCTCTGACTGTTGGTAGTGAGGAAGAGGGTCCCAGGGTGTGTGGTCAGCCTGGGGACACTCTCTGACTGTTGGTGGTGAGGAAGAGGGTCCCAGGGTGTGTGATCAGCCTGTGCACACTGATTGTTGGTGGTGAGGGAAAGGGTCCCAGGGTAGTGATCAACCTGTGCACACTGATTGTTGGTGGTGAGGGAAAGGGTCCCAGGGTGTGTGGTCAGCCTGCGCACACTCTCTGACTGTTGGTGGTGAGGGAGAGGGTTCCAGGGTAGTAATCAGCCTGTGAACACTGATTGTCGGTGGTGAGGGAAAGGGTCCCAGGGTTGTGATCAGCCTGTGCATACTCTCTGACTGTTGGCGGTGAGGGAGAGGGTCCCAGGGTTGTGATCAGCCTGTGCACACTCTCTGACTGTTGGTGGTGAGGGAGAGGGTCCCAGGGTTGTGATCAGCCTGTGCACACTCTCTGACTGTTGGTGGTGAGGGAGAGGGTCCCAGGGTTGTGATCAGCCTGTGCACACTCTCTGACTGTTGGTGGTGAGGGAGAGGGTCCCAGGGTTGTGATCAGCCTGTGCACACTCTCTGACTGTTGGTGGTGAGGGAGAGGGTCCCAGGGTTGTGATCAGCCTGTGCACACTCTCTGACTGTTGGTGGTGAGGGAGAGGGTCCCAGGGTTGTGATCAGCCTGTGCACACTCTCTGACTGTTGGTGGTGAGGGAGAGGGTCCCAGGGTTGTGATCAGCCTGTGCACACTCTCTGACTGTTGGTGGTGAGGGAGAGGGTCCCAGGGTTGTGATCAGCCTGTGCACACTCTCTGACTGTTGGTGGTGAGGGAGAGGGTCCCAGGGTTGTGATCAGCCTGTGCACACTCTCTGACTGTTGGTGGTGAGGGAGAGGGTCCCAGGGTTGTGATCAGCCTGTGCACACTCTCTGACTGTTGGTGGTGAGGGAGAGGGTCCCAGGGTTGTGATCAGCCTGTGCACACTCTCTGACTGTTGGTGGTGAGGGAGAGGGTCCCAGGGTTGTGATCAGCCTGTGCACACTCTCTGACTGTTGGTGGTGAGGGAGAGGGTTCCAGGGTTGTGATCAGCCTGTGCACACTCTTTGACTGTTGGTGGTAAGGAAGAGGGTCCCAGGGTGTGTGGTCAGCCTGGGGACACTCTCTGACTGTTGGTGGTGAGGAAGAGGGTCCCAGGGTGTGTGATCAGCCTGCGCACACTGATTGTTGGTGGTGAGGGAAAGGGTCCCAGGGTAGTGATCAACCTGTGCACACTGATTGTTGGTGGTGAGGGAAAGGGTCCCAGGGTGTGTGGTCAGCCTGCGCACACTCTCTGACTGTTGGTGGTGAGGGAGAGGGTTCCAGGGTAGTAATCAGCCTGTGAACACTGATTGTCGGTGGTGAGGGAAAGGGTCCCAGGGTTGTGATCAGCCTGTGCATACTCTCTGACTGTTGGCGGTGAGGGAGAGGGTCCCAGGGTTGTGATCAGCCTGTGCACACTCTCTGCCTGTTGGTGGTGAGGGAGAGGATCCCAGGGTTGTGATCAGCCTGTGCACACTCTCTGCCTGTTGGTGTTGAGCGAGTGAGTCTCAGGGTGTGTGTTCAGCTTGTGCACACTTCTCTGTTGGTGGTGAGGTGTCAGGGCGATATTTTGGGAACCTCAGTCACCAGCCTCTGGTTTCAGCTGGCCCAGGGTCTGTGTGCTGGTATCAGCATTAGCTCCTTCTCCTGGTGGGCTCCCCATCTCTGCAGAACAGCTCCTTTGGTTCAGGATAGTATCTACAGCCTTTGAGGTCCTTGACTTTGTATATGTCTAAACTCTTTACTGTTTTGTCTTGCTTGATTGTTTTTGTTTTTGCATTTTCTCATTTTCTGATTACATTTTCTCTTTGCAACTTGGGGAAGACCTAGAGGCTAAACCTTCTTTTAGAAACAAGAGGTGGGGATGTAAGGGGGCTCTGTCCCCAGGAAGGCTCTCCCAGTGTCCTGCTCAGTGTCACAGCCTCTGCCGCCCACTGGTGCCAGGACAGACCGGGGAGATGCTCCGTGCCTTTGAAGGAGACGGTGCTCAGAGTGAGGAAGGCGTTTATGTCTCTGGTTGGCACTAACCTGCTCTGTCCACAGAGCTGGCGCCTGTCACATGCTGGCGTGGCCCTGCGCCCCCCTCGCGTGCTCCAGCCTGGATTCCTGCTGCAGGCCTTCCAGCCCCGAGGAAGAGGCAGTGGCGGCATAGCAGAGGACGGGCTCTGTGAACTATTGAGCCGCTGGGGACTGAGGTGCCTCCTGCTCATGGTGTTGCTCAGCCATCATGGTCCCCCCAGCCTCCCGGGCAAGCACCAGCACATGCTGTCAGCCCTAAATGCCCGAGGGTGAAGGGAAATGTCCCTCGAGCTCTGGTTCCGTCTGTGCAAGGTGGAGGGGGCCCTCATGCAGACAGGCTCTGGGTGTGGCCGTGTGGACTTGGTTCACTGGTCCCTTTTGGGTGAAGGTAGGTGGCGACAGGGCTCACGCCCCTCTCCATCTTAGAAGACGGGGACGGGGGTCAGGTGGTCTCAGGAGGACTCATGTACATTGGCCTCCGTGCTGGCTCCCATGGCCCTAGACCTACGCTCACGGGTCTCACTGTTGAGATGTCCAGAGACTTCCATCTGTGCACAGCCTTCAGGTTGCTTTCTCAGTGCCCACACTCACCCAAACTGTGGAATCCCCGCTGAGGAATCCCATGTGATCTCAGGAGTGGCACATTCACCACAGGGACGCCCCCTTGGCAAGCAGCCTCTGTCTCCACAGAGATTCTCCACCTGAGAGGTGATTGAGTCATTGGGGGATGCCTTAGAACGTGGCTGCAGGTTTGGAGCCGCGATTCCGCATTTCTAGGGCTGCATCTGGAGAGGAGGAGTTTGTGCTTGTAAGCTCTGTGCTAGGTGGGAGGAGCCGCATCCTCTTTCTGGTGATGTGTTGGGGGTTTCCTCGTCTGACGGTGGGGCGGGCGGCTGGAGTGCACCCACGGTCTCTTGGGACTCGATCCGGCACCTGGTCCCGGGTGTGCAGAGGGCAGGCCCTGCTGTTCCCACTCACTGAGCTCCGAGAGCTTGGCCCCTAGTTGGCACTCAGTAAATACCAGTTCTACTTTCCCCTGATGAGAAACTAAAGGCAGCCCTGTATGTTTCCCCTTACTGGGTCAGAACATTTACTTATCATTCTGTCACCTCATTGGAAATCACGTAACGTAAACATGAACATTGCCCCTTCTTATATCCAGA
Organism: Oreotragus oreotragus; assembly: GCA_006410675.1. Lineage (NCBI taxonomy): Eukaryota > Metazoa > Chordata > Mammalia > Artiodactyla > Bovidae > Oreotragus > Oreotragus oreotragus. The sequence goes on from SJYX01011868.1 coordinate 179,248, forward strand.
ATTACTGAAGGCAGGGCTTCAGAGAGATCCTTGATGTTCACACCAGCATTATTCACCAGAGCCAGACTGTGGAAGTGAGTCAAGTGCCCATCGAGGGATGAGTGGTCCTTCCACAGGCTGGAATATTAGTCAGCCTTGATCTGAACTTGGAGGACATTATGCACAGGGAGGTGAGCCAGTCCCCCGGGGACAAGCGCTATGACTCTCTTGTAGGAGGCCCCTGGCGCCATCAGACATGTAGACAGAACGCAGAAAGGTGGGGCCAGGGACTGGGGTGGAGAGTCTGTGTTCCGTGGGGACAGAGTTTCAGATCTGTAAGATGGGAAAGTTGGAGAGGTCTGTTGCACAAAATGTGCAAATACTTAACACTTAAAAATGATTAAGGTGGTAAATTTTGTGAAATATGCTTTTTCTCACATTGAAAATGTTAAAATGGATACATGGGAAGAGAAGAGCAGGGAGGATTCAGTTTTGAAGTGGCGTCCTCGCTTGGTGTCGTGTGGAGCCCTGCGCCCCACGCCCCGGGCTGCAGCCGTGTGCAGTGGCTGCGCGCACACCTCCCTGCCGTCCCGGCGTGGGGAGGTAGGGGGCCTGCTCTGACCGGGTCGCCGTGAGAGGCCGTCCTCGCCCCTTCACCGGGGCCATGGCCGCCGCGTCACCCGTGCAGTGTGTTGAGGCTGTTTTCCTCCTCCGCGTGACAGAACAGCCATCTTCACAAACCTTCACGGGCGGTGACTGTGGGGGTGAAGCATGTCCCCGGGCGCCCGGGTGCCAGGCCGTCCATGCAGCAGGCGCCATCCTCGCCACCGCAGCTCCCAGGAGTACTCTGGTCCTCTGCGTCTTCCTCCCAAGTTCCGTTCTCACCTACAAGACCGAGGCTTCTAGGCTTCCTCCTGAGAAAGACACACGCCGGGATGTTCCTGCCGGCTCTGCGGCGGCCGTCAGGGTGCAGGGCCGCCACGGGAGGGTTGGCAGACCGTGGGCAGCCTGCGCGGGCATGCCGCGTGATAGCCCACCCCAGCCAGCGCCAGGCAGAGCAGCTCTGCTTCTGCCCTGCGTGGCTTTGAAAGGACTCAACCTCCACTTTACAGACAGCAGGCGAGGACTGGGGCCCAGGGACAAGCCCCTTTCCCAAAGCCCATGCCCAGGCGAGGGTCTCTGAGCAATGCGTCTTCCTAATCAGGCGCTCCTGGGCGCGAGGCGCTCACAGCTGGGATCTCAGCGTGGCTGCGCAGCTCCGCCCCGAGGGCAGGTCCGCGGGCCAGCACAGGCGCCTCCGGCGGCGAGCTCTTCCTGGGCAAGAGCCGCGTCCTAGGAGCAACCCCAGGGACATCCCGGCTCCTGCCAGAGGCCGCGCAGGCCCGAGAGGCAGGGCCGGCACGCCTGCTGGAGTGGGGTTGGGGGTTCAGGGCCACGTCTGCCAGAGGGGCCTCTGGGGGGTCCCTGGGTGCAGAAGGGGGCCGTGTCTAGGACTTAAGGACGATGCTTCCTTCACACCATGGCCCATGCTCTCACGGGAACCCCGCAGCCGAGCTCCCTGTGGCTTTGGGGGCGCAGTGGCAGGCCCCCTCGGGCCTGTACGGGGGGCATCCAGCAGGGCTGCTCTATGGGGCTGGCGGCCGGGCCCGCCCCGGACTCGAGTTTGGCTCAGTGCTGTGTCGTAACTGACACCAGTCGGCGTCTTGTGCCCTCTGGGTTCCTGCCCTGGACTCCAGCTCTGCCGGCCTCTGTGGATCCACTGCCCTTGCATTATTCAAGGAGGAACTGGATCCACACAGGAAACCCCAGGGGAGGAGCACAGTGGTGGTTATCTCTGCCTTCTGAGGGCACACACAGGGTAAAATGAGGCTTGTAATCAGGGACCACAGCTTTCCTGGGGGCTCGGTGAGCCTTTATTTGTTCTATAAACTGGTGCACGGAGCCCAGTGCAGTCCTGGCAAGTGTGGGGGGCGGGGTCAGGGGTCACACCTTCTCTCCCCAGGGCGTGCACAGTGGTCACAGGTCACACATCTCCCCAGGGCACATGCACGTTGAGTGGCTACCTGCTGGGCAGGAGGGCAGCCTTGCGTGTCCAGTGCCCCCTCCCCGCAGAGTGAGGCCACGGAGCAGGTGCAACGGGCAGGCTGTCAAGCAGCTGGAGATTCACAGAGCTGCCCTCTGGCCTGCACTCCTCTCTGCGTACCTCTGTCCACCGTCCCGCTCAAGCAGGGAGAGCTGACTTTTTTCAAGTAGCTTTATTCTTGCTTCCTCTTATGGAATACCCAACCCCCCTCAGAATGGTCTTCAGGTGGGTCAGACAGCCTATTTCCCTTGGAAATAGAGGACCCTTACTGCAGAGTCCTGGAAGCGCTGAGTTCATGACAGCAGCCAGCCTTCCCTGAGCGCCTTAGCAGCTGCCAATCCAAGACCACCCACAGCCTCCCTTCCCACCGCCCCTCCCC
>SJYX01011868.1:189597-203583 GCA_006410675.1 Oreotragus oreotragus
CTGTGGTCATGTATGGATGTGAAAGTTCGACTGTGAAGAAAGCTGAGCACCGAAGAATCGATGCTTTTGAACTGTGGTGTTGGAGAAGACTCTTGAGAGTCCCTTGGACTGCAAGGAGATCCAACCAGTCCATTCTGAAGGAGATCAACCCTGAGATTTCTTTGGAAGGAATGATGCTAAAGCTGAAACTCCAGTACTTTGGCCACCTCATGCGAAGAGTTGACTCATTGGAAAAGACTCTGATGCTGGGAGGGACTGGGGGCACAGGGAGGGATTGGGGGCAGGAGGAGAAGGGGACGACGGAGGATGAGATGGCTGGATGGCATCACCGACTCGATGGACGTGAGTCTGAGTGAACTCTGGGAGATGGTGATGGATAGGGAGGCCTGGCGTGCTGCGATTCATGGGGTCGCAAAGAGTTGGACACAACTGAGCAACTGAACTGAACTGAAACAATCATGTGCCTAGTGGCAGGAGTATGGATAATCCTGTCACACAAGCTAGTTTGCCAGCAGAGAGATTTGACCTAAGACACCCTTGTCCCACCCAGGGCAGGGAATTAGCAGCAATTATTGGCACAACAAATGAAAAAACCCTTCACCAATATAATTTCCAACCAACCCACTATACTAATAATTTCTAACTTCCCAGAAGAATTTGCCTTTAGTAAGTCTAAAACATCTTGTGCCTCTCATGGTCGGGAGGCTGTAAACCATCACATGCAGCCGGACGAACCTATACAGGCAGGCTAGATAACCTTCAGAGGAGTTCGTAAGTCGAAACACTCTTGTCACGCCCAGGGATTTTTATTGCCTTGGAGCTGCATGTTTACTCCTTCTCCAAGAGAAACAGTTATGGGGGAGAGCCCCCCGTAAAGTACTCTGGTTTTGGGGTTAGATGCGCGGGAACAGGGGGTTTCCTGAGGCTTGATCACGCCTTTGCGTATGCCAAGCTTCCTTCCTTATGACCTTTGCCATGGGCGGAGTTCCTCACGCTGGCCCCCGGCAATATTTCACTTATTTCTCCAGGGACAGAGGCTGCTTCTGTCCAGCGAGCATGTGCTTTCAGAGAGTGACCTTGGAGAGCAGCCAGTGGACGCCTCCAGGCTGTGTGCACGTTGCCAGCAGCGACTTGTGAAAGGTCCAAAGCTGTGCTCAGAGACTGTGGCACAGGAATCCCCATCTCCAAGGCGAGTGGGACTCAAGATGCTGGCATGTTCTCGTACGTGGAGCTGAAGCTGAGTCCTCTGTGCCCCTGAGCCAGGAGAGTGTGTCCATGGCCATGATTCCTGCTGCTTTCTTGCTCGCCCCCAGGACACACCCCGACCCCGACTCCTCACTTACTGTCACCATGCCCTGATGGCATCCCAGAGTCCCCTAGAACGTGACGCAGGCTGGACTGAGCCTCTGGCTGTGTTGCTGTCCAGTTTGTTGAGGGCTCTCCTGGGGTGATGATGAGGGGTCAGGCCTGGCTCTCCTGAAACCTGCTGGACGTTAGGGTAGGGCTAGGAGTTCCTCCGAGAGTGAGAGGGTGACATGCCTCTTGCACACTTTGCATTTCTGCATCTCAGTTTCCTCGAATGTAAAGTGGGCCCTGCAGTCTGTGCCCCAAGGGCTGGGAGGAGTGACTGAAACGCAGTGGAGCGCATCAAAGCCATGAAGGCACTTGGGGGCTGGACCATCGCTGACCTCTCCCTCTGCAGCAGGCCAGCTGGGGATCAGTTGCCAGCTGCTCAGGGGCAAACATTTTGGTAAAGGTCCAGCGTGCAGATGTTCCAGTGAAAATGTAAATGCTTTGCTAACAGATGTGACACAGTTATGTCTTAATAGTGAAGTGAGCTCTGAGCTTCCCAGCAGCCAAAGCAAAACCAAAACCCATCTGACCCCACAGCTTATAGTCACAGATCAAAGGAAGCATCGCAAAGGAGCTGTGCACGTTTGTTTCAGCAAAGGCCCCCCCAGGCACAGAATCACCTTTAGCTTCTCGTGAGAAAGAGTTCAGAACCGGGCCCTGAGTGGGAGGTGTGTTTCCGGTTGGACAAGGGGACAGCGAGGGTGCCGAGGCCAGGTCCAGCCTCGCGTCCTGCTCCTGCTTCCAGCGGAGCTTGCTGGCTCAGCGGGTGCGGGGTCTCCCTGGTGTGGTCTCCAGCTGTAACTGGTCCTCGGTTACATCTTGTAACATTTGGGAGTCTTGAAGGACGAAGGGGCATGAAGCGATCCCGCGGGACGGCAGTTTAGAGCAGAGAGTGCCTGATCACCTGCTGCTTGCCTGGGGGCCCTTGCTTCCCCTCCACGGGGTCTCTCCAGGGCCCCGTGTTGCATCTGCAAGGCTCCAGTAGCTGGTGCGGGGCTCAGGAAGCAGCTCCGTGGTGCTGTTTTCAGAGGGCGCTAATTTGAGGTCCTGCAGATGCCTGTCTGGGCTGAAAGTGACTGTCTCTGTGCTGGGAAGGGGGTGGGAAGGGAAGGGACTGACATGTGCATGTCACTGGAGGGAGGCTGGAGGCTTTACGTAGGAACTAGAGGACTTCCAGGCTTTATGTGCTCTGACAGTTCTCGAGGGTAGGGAAGGTTCGATGGAACACTGACGTGGCCAAGCTGTGCCCCACCCGCCCCCTTTTGGACCTTTGTTGGCTCTCTGGCATTGCCTTGGTGTTGCCAAGAGCCCGGAAGCACTGGCATTGGGGTGGTGTGCAAGTTCCACATGCTGTGGCACCTTCTGGAAGAATCCTCTTGTGGATCACTGCGGTGTGACAAAGGCCATCAGGATGCGGGATGGTGGTGAGACTGTGATGGAGGGGATCGTGGGGTTGAGCGTCGAGCTGAAAGACAGGGGCTGGCGCTGCCCTTCCTCGTGGGCACTAGAAAGCAGGTGTGGGCACCTTCCTGCTCCACGCTCTGCGCATCCTCACCAGAGGGCAGGGACCACGCTCAACCGAGTGTGTGGTTCTTGGATGTTGCGGACCAGGCTGAGAAGTCAGTAAGAAAGTAACAAATGTAAGGGAGCTGATGAGAAATCTAGAAAACATGTCCAGTTCTATTGTTTATGAAGAATGGAACTAAGGCCAGACAGACCCACTTTTGCATCTGTTCTTCCTTAGGGCTCTTATTTGATGTGTGTGTGTATATATATTGGAGAAGGCAACGGCAACCCACTCCAGTGTTCTTGCCTGGAGAATCCCGGGGACAGGGGAGCCTGGTGGGCTGCCGTCTGTGGGGTCGCACAGAGTCGGACGCGACTGCAGCGACTCAGCGGTGTATATACATGCGTGCTAGTTAGCACGTCCGTGGGTAGTTGAAGGTGGATGCTGGTAATGCAGCAGCGTCTGTGGTCACAAGTCGGTAAGCCAGCTTGCTGCACGAATCAGTTTAACGAGCGCAGTGTGGTGGCCGTCCCGCTCCCTGCAGGTGCCGTGCGGGCTGGAGCCTGGCTGCTTTGCGCTCCTCTGTCTCGGTTTCTCCACGGGGCCCCCTTCCTCCCAGCAGCCCCCTTTTGCAGCGCTGCAGCTGTTTCCATTCTCAACCGTGTCGCGCGTTAGTATTCCGACCTTCTTTGACTCCCTTGCTGAGCCCTGAAACGCTGCCTGCTGCGGTCCTCCCTGCTCCCCTTGGCAGAGTCACAGCCAGAGTGTGCAGAGCTCGGGGCGCGGGGGCCCGGCGGCCACGGGCCAGGCTCGTCTGGGCGGCGGCACGTTTCCTGGCTTGACGACGTGCTGGGTGCGAGCTCGCCTGGCTCAGCCCATCGCCCGTCTCTGTGGTGGTGACACGCGGGTTGCTCAGCACGATGGGAGGAGGGGGCACCTGACCCTGGGGTGCAGCAGGACTGGGCGAATGACTGCTGCTTGTCTGGTGTTTTGACTTGAATTTTTAAAAACAAGTTCCGTTTGCTGTGGGCTTCCCCAGTGGCTTAGCTGGTAAAGAATCTGTGCAATGCGGGAGACCTGGGTTTGTTTCCTGGGTTGGGATGATCCCCTGGAGAAGGAAAAAGGCTACCCACCCTAGTATTCTGGCCTGCACAATCCCATGGACTGTAGAGTCAACGGGGTCACAGAGTCGGAAACGATTGAGCGGCTTTCACTCCATTCGCTGTGCTTCTGGGCAGATCAAGCCGGTGGTTCCCTGCCATTGCAGCCCTGACTCTGGGCACTTCAGGTGGCATGTGGCGAGGGAAAGTCCTCCAGAAGTCCCAGAGTGCCTCCCCAACACTTGCAACCAAACTCTGCCCTCTGTCTCCCAGAGGAGGGGCCGGTGGATGCAGGCTGGGAGGACTGTGCACTCTGAGGGCAGGTTTGCTTGGGGGTTTGCGGCCGGATGGCCTCAAGCAGGCCTGGAGTCCAGCCCCCGCCCTGCTGCTGGACGAGCAGCCTCAGATCGCTCAACGTCTCAGAGCCTCTGTGTCCTCATCTGCAAAACGGGAACTTCTGACTCACAGGTTGTCGTGAGGATTAAATGAGGTCATTACTGAGAGCACTCTGCGGATGGGACTCAAGAAGTGCTGGATAAATGTGACATATTCTCACTAGACGTCAGATGACCAGAACTGAAGGTATAGCCCTGCAGATGGATGCAGGCGCAGAATACTCTTTGGTTGATCCAAGTGGAAGGAAAAGCTGGTGAGATTTTGAGAGTGGACGAGGCTCCAGGGGTGGGGAGCTGTGTGAGCAGCCCCAGGGGTGCAGAAAGGCCTGGGGCTGCCCCCTCCCCAACCTGCCCCAGGTGCCTGATGCTGGAGGAGGGCGGGAGCTCTGCTCGTCGTCCCTGGGCGTGGGGGAGGCCACCTCAGAGACCCCAGCCCTCACTGTTCCCGGGAGATGGGGGTCACACAGCCTGGCCCCCTCGCCCACGGGGCCCCCCGGCCACCATGGCCTGTGCTATAGAGTCGGGTGGGGAGCCAGCAGCCTGCACAGCCCCAGGAAAGTGACTCAGCGCTGGAGTCTTCTGTTTGGGGCCAAGGGCAGTGACTTAGGCATCGGTTGGAGGCCCTCTGTAGGGAGATGGCAGTGACCCTGGAGTGGGCCCCGCAGCAGGAGAGGGCAGGAAACACAGACCCGGGCAGCGGGAGCGACGTGTGGCGACAGCTGGGGTGAGCGCCTTCTTGACGGCGGCGGGCACGGTGCTGCGGGCGCAGCTCCACGCGGTGAGGTCCGGCACGCCTCCAGCGGACGCTCTGCGGCGCAGGGCCCAGGTCCAGAGCAGACGGTGCGGAGACGGCCCCGCAGAGGGCGGTGGCAGAGGCCCGACCTGGCCAGCACTGCAGGCGTGTTCTCTGCAGGCCTCTGGGCCTCTCCTCCTGCCAGCGGCGGCCCTTCGGACACCTTCTCCTCCCCTCCCAGAGGCGGGAGTCCAGCGCCCTCCAGGCCGGGGCAGGGTTTGCTCTGTGGACTCATGTGGGGGTGGTGTCGGCCAGGTTCCGCGCTCCCACCTGAGGTGCTGAGCTGCTCAGGGTGACTTCTCAGTGGAAATGAAACACCTCTTTTAAAGGAGCATCCCCTAGGCTGTTTGAAAGGCAAGCACCTTGCCAATTTTGGGGTAAATCTGTAAGTTAAATGCAGACAACCAATATCACTATTAGTTGTGGCTTAAAGCACAGAAAAACGTGAATAAGATAAATAGTAAATCCACATCTCAGTACATTTGAATATAAATTTCAAAAGATTCTCAGGCTCATTTGAATTCATAGTCATATTTTTAGATGCAATTTGGAGAAATATTTCATGGGAAAATGTGCCAGTTTCCTAGTTTGTTAACAGTGTAAATCTTTTCAGCGTCTAACTGTGGAGAATTACAGCTAACACCCAGGAACAAGGTTTTCCTTGGATCTGTGCTTCCGTTCCCTCCAGAGCTTTTGGAAGCTAAGGGGCGATCACCCCCCTGAGGTTGGAAAGAGTGAGGGCATGGGCTTGGGGGTGAAATCTTAGGGTGCAGGGCCGCCAGCCTGCCGCCCTCTGTCTCCTCACCTCTAAGATGAGAGTGGGGTGCCAAGTCTGCGTGATTGAATTTCCAGGTGAGGGTGAGTGCTGGGCCCGGTGCCCACACGCGGCCTGTGTCCATGAACAGTAGCAGCCGTCCCTCCCAGGCCCAGCCAGCCTGTCCCTGCACCCTCCTGCTTGGACCACACAACACACACTCCTTTCTGGAGCACAGCATGCCAGCAGGCTCAGAGCCGCAGAGGGCCCGGCTCCGCCTGTGCTGCCCTGCCCCGGCACGCAGGGACCCACTCCTGGTGCTCAGGGGCACCGCGGAGCTCAGGGGTCATCCCATCTGTTCCTGAAGCAGGTGTGTCAGCCGCGTTGAATGCCTGGGACACGCACGTCCTCTGGGAACTCGAGGTGTGCCCTGGCTGGTGTGGGCATGCAGGCACTCAGATGTGAGGCGTCCACTAGTGGGATTCCACGGATGCCTTAAGCACCACAGCAAATGAGTGGCTAGGAGGGAAATCACAGAAAATTAAGGCCTATAAATGTGCTCATTAACTACGGGGCAAACAGAAGGAGAGCCTTGCAGACTGTTCCAGAGTAAGAGTCGGGCCCCAGCCCTGGCCGTTTGCTTTGCAACGTGTGAAAATAAAGCAGCCCACGGGCTCCCGATCCAGAGCCGCCTGTGCCGTGGCGTTTAGTCGCTGTCCAGAGCAGAGCTCCGCCACGGCCCCAGGGGGAGCGTGACATTCCCTGGTGTTTTACTCACTGCAGCACTTGGGAAACCAGCGTTTTGCTTCCAGAACTAGAAGAAATAAATTACGAGCAAACCCAGTGTTTCTGTCCTCAGCTTTAAAGTGTCGGCTTTCCGGCATTTTTAAAAGCAATTCTGCTGCTAGAATTTGAAACAAATTAAATTTATGAAGTCAAGGTGAAACTAGCAAATATAACAAGGAAACGAACATTCATAAATAAAAATGAAGAAGAGACAGTCATTTATTAGAGAGCTAAATAAGAAATGAGCTGAGAGTGCTATCAAGCGAAAATGTTCGTATAAGGGTAATTTAGCCCAACATTCAGATTTTTATGCAAGAAATAAGAGTTTGGCAGAGGAGCCCAGGGCAGGCTGTTTGCTCTGCTGGCAGGATGTGCTGGGGTGTGCTTATTCCCTCTGGGGTGCTCCCCTCTCCTGTCCCCTCGAGCCCCTCTGGGGTGCTCCCCTCTCCTGTCCACTCGAACCCCCCTGGGGTGCTCCCCTCTCCTGTCCCCTCGAGCCCCTCTGGGGTGCTCCCCTCTCCTGTCCACTCGAACCCCCCTGGGGTGCTCCCCTCTCCTGTCCCCTCGAGCCCCTCTGGGGTGCTCCCCTCTCCTGTCCACTCGAGCCCCCCTGGGGTGCTTCCCTCCTGTCCCCTCGAGCCCCTCTGGGGTGCTCCCCTCTCCTGTCCACTCGAACCCCCCTGGGGTGCTCCCCTCCTGTCCCCTCGAGCCCCCCTGGGGTGCTCCCCTCTCCTGTCCACTCAAACCCCCCTGGGGTGCTCCCCTCTCCTGTCCACTCAAGCCCCTCTGGGGTGCGGGCCTCGTAACTCTTGCCGGCGGCCCCGGGTCCCCAGGCAGCGGGACCCCTGCAGGCGCTGGGAGGAGCAGGGATGTCTGGGGTCTCCTCCTCAGAGCCCTCCCAGTCTGCCCTGTCCTGGGCCTCGAGTCACTGCCCCCACAGCGTCTTCCTGCCCGGGTGCCAGCCTGGAGCTCCCGCAGAGCCCTCCACACACCCCTATAAGCGGTCCCTCTGTTAAGCGTGCTCCCTGTGACCGTAACTTGGCTGAGCCCTCTGTCTTGGTCCCTTTGGACTCCTGTGGTAAGATACCACGCAGGCATCTTACGCAGCTCACATGGCAGACGTTTGTTCCTCGCGGCTCTGCAGGCTGGAAGCCCACGGCCAGGGTGCAGTACCGCGGATACGGAGCCTTGTGCACTGAGCGCTCTCCCCCAGCCCGCAGACGGCCGCCTTCCTGGCGTGAGGGGGACAGAGAGGCGGGAAGCGCACTCGCGTCTCCTGCTACCAGCGCGCCGCTCCCGCCACGAGGCCCTGCCCGGGGACCCACCCGCAGTGTCACCTTGGGGCCCAGGGTCTCAGCATGAACTTGGGGAGGCAGCCATACCGTGCACAGCCCAGCCCCCTCACCGCCTCCCTGACTCAGAGGACGGCCTCTCCGGCCTCTCCCGAGTGCTGGCTCAGCCGTGGTGGAGCTGCACGCCCACCAGCCCAGCCCAGCCCAGCCCAGCCCAGCCCAGCCCAGCCCAGCGGGTCTCTTACGGACTGGGTATAGAATTCAGACGTCGCTCAAGCAGGCTCACTTACTTAGTTACTGCTTCCTGTTTGTTTTTCTCGAAAGTGTCATCAACCCATAAAGCCTCAAGGCTGAACTCTTCAGTTTAACTTGGCAAGGTGTCCCATCCCCATCTGGACCCCGGACGGGAGTGAGGATTCAGCCAACCTGAAAGAGAATTTCAGACCTTCCTGTTTCAATCCTCCTGTTGTCAGATGTATCATTTTAATTGGCTGATGAATGACATCTGGGCACTTTATCACCAACAACCACAATAAAAACTGATTGGGGACTGGACTGGGTGTACAGTTGCTTTAGAAAGTCTTAACCAAAATCTTATTTTCCCTGTGCATCTTTTCTAGGACTTGGCCTTTTAGATGATTCATTTTTGAAGTATTTTTCTGAAATAAAAATAACACAGGCTCATGGCAGAAAATTTAGACATTCTGTAAAGACACTAAGTACAGCCCCTGCATTAAAATTTGCTATACTTCTTTCCATCTTTTTTTAAATGAGTGGTTGAAAAAAAATTCATGGTTGTGGACATACTTGATGTACGGTTAGTACCCTGTTTTTTTCAGTTTGCATTGTGTGAGCGAGTTACCGAGTAATTGAAAACCTCTTTATTACCTCCTTTTTAATGGTTGCCTCATGAGTGTTTTCATATGCTTTGAATGAGGAACCACCTGAATGCTGTGAGAAGGCCCCCAGGGAAGAGCTGACCACCCCTCTGGCTTTTTCTGTCTCTTTTTTTGAATGTGCGTTTGACAGCAGTTCAGGTGCTGAAGGCAGGACTGCAGACACAGCCATGTGCAGGGAGAGCGAAGCCGGCACTGCCTGCAGGCTCCCACCCGCTGGTGCCCACGAGGTGGGGACCATCCGGTTCCCACTGCACAGAAAGGAGAACGGAGGCGCAGGCAGCGGAAACAGCCTGCCCGGGTCTCTCAGCCGGAAGGGATACGGTGGGGATTTAAGTCAGGTGTGTCTGGCCGAAGCCTCGGCTCCCCACTGCCCCATGTTGCCAAGAGTATCAGAGACCAAAGCTGCTGTTTTCTTTGACGAGATTGTGGCAGGAACATAAATTGCCTTTTCTAGAGAGTAACTTGGAGAGCAAATCCTTCCTCAGATTATGTAAGAGCCCCAGCACCCTGGAGACTTGACCTTCCCGGCCTGGGACTCGTCGGGGTGGCCGTGCAGGACCCGTCCGAGGTGCAGGCCCTGGGCTGGTGTGTGGGGTGGGGCTTTGAGGCGGCTCCAGGTCCAGACTGACGAGCCCTGCTTGCCGGCACGGTCGCCCTCTGTGGCTCCCATGCAGGCGTGCCTAAGTCGCACCCGTCTGCCTCAGTGGTGCAGAGAGGGGGAGCTGGGCATTGCCCCTGTGGTCCAGCAGCGCGGCTTGGTTGATAAGCTTCCTGGGAGGGCCGCGCTGCCTCCAGAGCCGAGGTCAGATACTGCTGCGGCGGCGACAGTGAGTGACATCGCTTAGCGTTGGCCTGCACGGTGAGGGCCAGCTCGGCAGAGGCGGCTGTGCAGGGAGGCACTAGGTGGCCAGCCTGAGCTGCGACCCCCTGGGCCTCCGGGGTGCCAGGAGTGCTGGGGAGGCAGGACAGGCCGAGCCCCCTTTCAGAAGTCCAGGGATGGGTCTGGGGTGCCCAGTGTAGCGCAGTGCTGGCCCTGACCACGCCCGGGGCTGGGGCAGCTATGACCCCACACCAGGCACTGGGCACTTGGGCCGGGCCGCAGCCTGCAGGCCTCTCTGGGTGAAGCGTCCCTCCAGCAAGGCTGCCATCCAGACAGGCGAGGGCAGGCTGGTCCGCAGCCAGGGGGTAAGCATCGCCATGGGTGCTCACGTGCTGCTCTGTTCTCTCCGCGGGGGGTCTTGAGAGGGGGTCCCTGGGATGCTGTGGAGAGCCCACCAGGGCGCCTTGGAGCACTTGGTTAGGATTTGTGTGGGGAAAACAGCCCCTGTTCTAGCTGGGAGTGTTTGTGACCCGTGGGCATTGGCTGGTTCCACATGCCTTAAAGCCCTGTGAACCTCGGTGCCCCTGTGTGTCTGCAGGGTGGGGAGCAGCGGGGCTGGGGTGAGCGCGTTCCCTTCTTCTTTCTGCTTCTGTTGTCTGCAGTTTTAATGCAGAAAACCCCATTTTAAGAGCAACATAAGCATGATTTATTATCGGTGGAAGAGCGTGCAGACTGGCTCTTGGCACCTGTGTTCCTGTGGACAGCTGGCCCGGGCACCTGGGCCCTTACCCCTAGCTGAGAGGACACGCAGCGGGTTTGCATGGAGCTCAGGCTTCCAGGTGGCTCTGCAGGGGTGGGGCTGACCTTGCTTGGCGGCCCGAGTGTGAGTGGGTGTGTGCTATAGAAGGGTGGTGGGAGGTGTACGGCCAGACGGTCTCTCTCTCCTCTCTACCCAGGGGCTGGGCGCCAGAGCCTGGGGCCTGGGGTGGGTGTTTGAGCATTGTTTTCGTCCTTAAGTTATTTCTCCACGGGTGGAGTTTTAAGAGCTCTTTGGTTTTATTCTTCGCTGACCTCTCTGAAGGCCAAGCCCCTCTTGGCCAGGACAGGTCCCTTTCACCTGCCCTTTCCAGGAGGCTGTCTGTGAAGCACACATATCTGCTCGCCCACTGCAGCACCCCGGGCCTTGGAGAGAGCCGCGGGCAGGCCCTTCACCGTCCCTGGGGTGAGCTTTGGCCTCGGTTCACAAGCTGCATCTGGATGGCCTCACGCCTGCTCCTGGCCCCCATGAGCATTCAAAGTGGTCACAGCCCGTGGGTGTGATGCGGCCACTGGCTGTGAGATGAGACTCGATGGGGTGACGTGGGGAAGGCTGGCATCCCTGGGCCAGCAGCGGGCAGCCTGGGGCGGGCAGGACCCGGGGCTGCCGCCTTGCTCGCTCCACCAGGGGCCCTGAGGGCCCACGCCGCCCTGTCCCGGCCGTGCCGCTGCTCTGCCTCTGGCTTGGAACAGCCTCGGTCTTGGTTTTGTTTAGTTTGTTGTTGGTCTTTTGGTGCTGACTAGCGTTCACGTGAGTTCCATCAGTGGACTTTGATCAGGCGGTAATGCTGACTTTGAGGAAAAATGAGCTCTGTCTGCAACTCTAAAGGTGCTTGTAGGTTTTTCCTTGATTTTTTTTTTTCTTTTTAAATAAAAAGATATCCTGAGACACAGAAGGCTCTTCAGCTCCTGGGTTCTGCTTGTGTCACGCGTGGAAGCAGCGGTGGTTAAGCCAGAGACGCGGGTGTGCCTGTGTGTGCAGCTGAGGTTATGCTCCTGTGTGCTTCCCCACCCCCTGCACCGTGGGAGACTCCAGCCCCAGCCTGCGCACACACTCTCCCTGCACAGCGCACGCAGACATTCACACCCACAGCCATGCACACACTCACCGCACACGCGCCTGTGGCTGTGTCCCCGTTTTTCTCTCCTGGTGGCCCAGGGTGCTTCTGTGTCCCCTGCTCACACCTGTGACTCACAGCTCCCACACTGCACAGCGCTCCTCAAGGCCGGGAGCCGTGTGAGTGGTCCTGAGGGGACGCAGTCAGACAGGAGGGGTGAGGGCAGGGGATGAGCCAGGGCCGTGCTGGAGGACCCCTCGCCCGGAAGGCTCCCGGGACCCCCAAGTCCCCTCCTTGTCCGCAGCCCGCGCTCACCCAGCTGGCCCCCTCAGGTCGTTGCATCGGCACTCAGGATAAAAATTTACTGGAACTTCAGTTCGATTTTTTTGGTCAAATTTTGTTGCATAGAGCATGTTTCCCATTACTTTTTATTGCAGATATGTAGTGCTTAAAGTGTTTTTTGTATTAAAAAGACTTCAGGGGTGAGTTGGGGGCCCCCTGTCTCCTCACACTGTCCGCTGTGCAGCTTCCCAGTCTCCTTCTGCCCGTCTTTTCTCTTTCATCCAAACTACACACAATCCTGACCTGCAGGACTCATGTCATTCCAAAGGACTGTTGTCCTTTAGGAGACGGAAATTTGCAGCTGTATCCGAGTGCGGTCCTGGGAACATCCATGCCCACCCCAGCGTCTTTTGTCTGACCGGTCTGTGGAGTACCCGCGCTGGGGCCGTGTCTGGGCCGTGCTTGCTCTGCTCGCCAGCTGTGGGTGGGTCAGGTGTGCGCAGGGCGGGCTCCCCTGAGGCCTGTGTCCTCACGCGCCCCCCCGTGTGTCTGTGTCCTGGTCTTGTGAGGATGCCGGTCACACGGGATCAGGACCTGCTCGTGACTCGTGGCTCTCACTCAACCACCTCTTCACAGCTCCCTGTCTCCAAGTGCAGTCACACCCCAAGGTCCTGGGTCAGGATTTCCGTATGTGAATTTGGGGTGACCCAGCCCAGCCTGCCACACCTACACACAGTAACGCGGTCCGCAGTGCAGGATGATGCAGTCAGCTTTCTGAGCCCTGGTGGGCCCCCTGGAGGTGGAGAGCTGGGAGGCAGGGAGAGGTGAGGCCAGAGCCGGGGTTCACAGCCTGTCTGCAGCAGGATGGGGATTCTTGTCCAGGGCCCGCAGGTGGGTTCAGGAGCACAGGTCTCATGGCTCACACCTGGGTGTCTCACGGGAAAGCCCTCTGGGTCCCGTGAGTGCTGCCCGGGACCCCTGACCACCCCCCCACACACAGCAGATCCTGGGCCCCTGGGCTGGCAGGGCAAGTCACGTCTCTGCGCCGTGTATCTGGGGCCCCTTTCAGAAGTCTCTGGAAGTTGTGACCCCCTCAGGGGCTCAAGGGCATGCTGGTCTCTGCAGAATCCTGGGGCGGCCCTGTGCGTTTGCAGGGCAGTGGGTCCTGAGCGGGCTGGGAGGGGCCTGCAGTCCACACGGGGAGCCTCGTGGGGCTCCTGCTGCTCCAGGCCCTGAGGCCGTGGCTTGTGCACCGGAGGGCTGTGCCCTGGCGTGAGCCTGGGTGTTGGGCTGGGCCCTTAGGGCACCGCGGCTCGCCAGGCTCCCAGGAGGCCTTCAATGAGCCATGGCCTCTCCCTCCCAGACAGGGAGACAGCCGTTGACCCTCGGGCCTGGCAGGAGCGGTCAGCAGAGGTCCACCTGAGACAGCGCAGGGAGGAGGGCCAGCCTGCCTCCGGAGCACCTCAGATGAATCTGTGCTCATGAGCAAGGGGAGTGCTGAAATTCCTGTCATTTGTTTTAATTACACCAAATAATAATTAAACAATTCACCTGTAACGCTCACATCCCTGGGGACCTGTAGCTGAGGCTCCTCTCAGGAGGGACAGGGGAGCGGGAAGCGTCACTTCCAGAGAACCTCAGCCTGGGCCCAGGAAGTGGCTGGGAGGTGGCCACCGGCTACTTCTGCAGAGGCGCCCCCACCACCGGCCCACTGGCTGCAGAGCAGCACAGCTTGGCCTGGAGGAGGTTCAGCCTGCGTGTCTGAGATTCCTTTTCCTCTTTCTTTTCCAAACCCACAAGAGGCTCAGGGGCCAAGCACACTGGGAGAGGGTGAGTGAGCTGAGGTCTAGAGTGGGAGCTTTCCTTGGGGTCCAGTGGGAGGAGGAGCATCCCAGACCCGCGAATATTGTGTGCAAAAGCAGGGAGGCGGCAGGCGCCCAGAGCTCAGGGAGGGGCCAGGACCCACAAAAGGGCCCTGTGGCTTTTATAGACGAGACTGGCCCCTCGTTGGGGGGTTCCTGTCGTTGGATGCAGTTCATCTGGTGTCTGTCTCTTATACACATCTGGCCCCCAACTCACCCCTCTGCCCACTCGGGGTGCTCAGGGAACAGTGTGAGGAGACAGGGCCATG
>SJYX01011868.1:229230-244112 GCA_006410675.1 Oreotragus oreotragus
AAAAAAAAAAAAAAAAACAACTGAGCAAAAACAAAGCCAAGTAAATAATAGTCTTGAAAGGGCCGGAAAGCATTCCATATCCTGATTAATAGGAGCATAACCGAATAGATTACCTTTAAGTAAAAGGTCACTGAAGGGAGTCACTGAAAGGAATCCAAGCAGATGCCCTTTCTCATGACCTCAGTCCTGAGAACTGTGTGCAGCTCTGCTCGTTCCTGTTTTCCAGGAACTGATAAGGAATAGAGAGTCCTTGAGAAATGGCACACAAAAGAAGAAAATAACATATTGGATCCCTTAAAGCTGAACGTCCCCTGACACAGAGTGATTATTTTGAGCATCAAATTTGATCAGAACCAGGGTAATATCTGTATGTGTATGAATCACATTTAACAGCTGTCATTACCATTTGCTACTGTTGTATTCAAAGAACTACATTCTGAATGTATCAAGCTTTCCTGTTTCCATGAATAAAATAGAAACACTTGTGTCATAACCCAGGATGAACTGTTATTCCATCAACACAGTTTTATCTCACTTCAGTACTTTGTAACAGCAGCTAAGAAGGCAGCATTAGGCTCTCTGCTGCTGCTGTTGCTTTAGTCGTGTCCAACTCTGTGCGACCCCATAGACGGCAGCCCATCAGGCTCCCCCATCCCTGGGATTCTCCAGGCAAGAACACTGGAGTGGGTTGCCATTTCCTTATACAATGCATGAAAGTGAAAAGTAAAAGCGAAGTTGCTCAGTCATGTCCGACTCTTAGCGACCTCATGGACTGCAGCCTACCAGGCTCCTCCATCCATGGGATTTTCCAGGCAAGAGTACTGGAGTGGGTTGCCAGGTTTAAATAAATCTAGAACAACTTCTTGTCACCATGGAATCAAACAACATAAAATTTGGGGGATACGTAGTCATAATTTGTAACTAAAGTTACTTTCTCTACACTCTATACCAGAACATTCATATGACTGTAATCTAAATAGCACAGCAGTGCATTTTAGACTGACTTCCATTAATGTGCAAAAATTTCATCAAATAAATTTAAAGGTCTAATTTGCTTTGTTTTTATTTTTGGCTGTGCTGGGTCTTCGCTGCTGCATGCAAGCTTTCTCTAGTTGCTGTGTGTGTTGGCTTTTGTTGTTGGGGAGCACAGCCTCCGGGTGTGAGGGCTCAGTAGTTGCAGCTCACAGGCTCTAAAGCACGGACTCAGTAGCTGCAGCACACGCTGTCAATTGCCCTGTGGCATGTGGGATCTTCTCAGATCAAGGATGGGACCTGTATCCTCTGCATTGCCAGGTGGATTCTTAACCACTGAACCATTGGAAAGTCCCTAATTAGCTTTATTCAATGATCAATGCATCGGGCAGAATTCAACCTGGTAAATGGGTGCATCAAGGAGCCTGACACAGTGGACAGTCTCAGGATGTTGAGGGTATTTTCATGTGCATTTTCATTGTGTATCACAGATTTTTGGCTTGTCCTTACTATGAAGTGTTTATTTAGATATGGACTGTTGGTGTTTCTTAGACTTGGGTGACTGTTTCCTTTCCACGATTAGAGTGGTTTCAGCTGTTTTCTCCTCCTAAGATTTTCCTGTCTTCTTCTGGGACCCTACAGGGCACATATTAGTGGCTTGTTGTCCCAGAGGTCTCTTAAAATGTCCTCCTTTTATTCTTTTTTATTCTGTTCAGGAGTGGTGATTTTCAGTGCTCTTTCTTCTAGCTCACTGATGTGTTTTCTGCCTCATTTAGCCTGTTCTGATTCATTTTAGTTTCTAGTGTTTTGTTTCATTTCATTTACTATATTCTTCAGTTCTGTTTGGTTGGTTGTTATATTTTCCAAGTCTTCGTTAAAGACTTCTCATTTCTCAGGTCATGCATTCTTCTCCCAAGTTCTTTGATCGTGTTTACTATCGTTACTCTGAACTCTTTCAGGTAGATTGTCTATCTTCACGTTACTTAATTCTTCTAGGGTTTTGTCTTGTTCCTCCCTCTGAAACATAGTCCTCTGTCACCTCGTTTTGTGTAAATTTCTATTTGTATTTTAATCTATCTGGTAGCATAGTTCGGGGAAGGCAATGGCACCCCACCCCAGTACTCTTGCCTGGAAAATCCAATGGACGGAGTAGCCTGGTGGGCTGCAGTCCATGGGGTCGCTAACAGTCGGACAGACTGAGCGACTTCACTTTCACTTTTCTCTTTCATGCATTGGAGAAGGAAATGGCAACCTGCTCCAGTATTCTTGCCTGGAGAATCCCAGGGATGGGGAGCCTGGTGGGCTGCCGTCTATGGGGTCACACAGAGTCGGACACGACTGAAGTGACTTAGCAGCAGCGTAGTTACGTTTCTTGACCTTGGAGAAGTGGCCGTCTGCAGAAGATATCCCAGGCATCCTTCTCCCGATCCAAGAGCCAGAGGACATCTGATCCTAGGGTGGTGTCCCACATGTATTTGTGGACTCGGTTTGCAAGCTGTGGGTCTCTACTTTTCTTGCTTTTGGTGTCTGCCACCTGCTGTGAAAAGCCAACTCATTGGAAAAGACCCAAATCCTGGGAAAGTTTGAGGACAGGAGGAGAAAGGGGCAACAGAGGACTAGAGGGTTGGATGACATCAGCGATTCAATGGATATGAGTTTGAGCAAACTCCAGGAGACGGTGAAAGACAGGGAAGCCTGGCGTGCTGCAGTCCATGGGGTCGCAAAGAGTCAGACACGACTGAGCAGCTGACCAACAACCCTGGTGGGTGAGGCTGGTCTGGAGGCTTGTGCCTGCACAGTGATGGTTAGAACTGGGTTTTGACCCTTTTGTGGATAGAGTTACATTGAAAGGCATGTGTACAGGAAGCCTTTGAACAGCCTGTCTGCTGATGGTTAGGGCTGCATCCTGGCCCTTTCATCCTTTGGCCTTAGGGGGCCCATTGCTGTAGCCTACAGGTTCTGAGTCGAGCCAGTGTTGGGCTAAGATGGAGACCTCATGCAGATGAGTGCTCACAAATAGTTCTGCCCTCAGGATCTGTGTCCCCACAGTGAGCCACATCCCACATCCCACATCCCAGAGATCCTTCAAGACCAGCAGGCAGGTCACACCATCTGGGATCCTAGCAAACGATTGTGTTTTGCTCTTCATCTCAGCTTTGTCTCAGTGTGCATGAGGCTTCGTCTGCCCCTGTTAAGAGTGGAGTCTCTGTTTTCCCCATTCCTGTGGGGC
Source organism: Oreotragus oreotragus (assembly GCA_006410675.1). Taxonomy (NCBI): domain Eukaryota; kingdom Metazoa; phylum Chordata; class Mammalia; order Artiodactyla; family Bovidae; genus Oreotragus; species Oreotragus oreotragus. The sequence continues at coordinate 232,433 of SJYX01011868.1, forward strand.
TCCTTTAATCAGGGCTCACTGGTCTTCAAGAGTAAATATTAAAGATCGCTATGGCCTTATTCATTGATTCATAGGTTGGTCAGCATCCCACCAGGTAAGTAAACAGGTGCTCCCAGAGGCTGTCTGTCCTCTTTACACCAAGGTATATATGAATGAGTGGGTTGTTTTCAAACTTTTGTAACCTGAATATGCTCATGAATGCCATGACATGTACAAAGTAGGCGTAGTGAAGAAGCTGAATTTCTTTAGGGGTGGAGTTCACTTCCATGAAAAAACTGAAATGGCAAAATGGTGAAACGAAATGTTTAATTTGGGAGTTGGCTGTGATTAGGTGCTAGAAAGTCAAGTGAGTAGAGTTGTACAAGCACACAGTGAAGGGAATGACTATGGATTCCAACTGTATTTTGTGATGAGGAAATAATCTCCAGTGCCAAATGCTTGCAAGCCATCCTCCCATTTCTCAGTGTTGTGTTCACATTCAGAGCCTGAAGATCTTGCAGAGAAAGTAAGATGGTTCTTTGTTCCCAACCAAATTTTACTGATGTTAAATTCGACTCAAAATCACTTTTATATCACAGTTTGAGAATCCCTGTTTTATTTATTTATTTTTTATTATATTTTATTTATTTATTTTTTTGGCTATTTCATTTTTTTTTTAATTTATTTTTTTACACGAACTCCCAAACCTGAACCCCCCTCCGAGAATCCCTGTTTTAATACTTTATGCATGCTATCTTTTTGAACTTGAATTCCAAAATAAGTACTGATGTTGTTTCTCATTTCCCATATGAAGGAACTTGAATGGAACAAAAGCACCCCATCCCAGGAAGTGGCTGAATCGGAGCTTGAATCCACATTGTCTAGCCTCAAAGATCTCTTCACCATGTTGCTACACTGAGGCCTAGGTTGTTGGCATGGCTACAGTAATTCTTGTTGCAGTGACAGGGCCAAGGTGCAGGCAGGCACAAAGCATGGGACGAGTCACCTTGTCCCAGTTATATTTCTGGGGGAACAGCTGAGGGGAGGCTCCCTGAGGTGGCACCTCAGGCAGCAGACCAGGTGCAAGTGGACTCTGCATATAGTAATTCTGAGAGAGGGCCATCCACCAGCTCTGTGCCCACAAAAATGAAATGCTGCTGGTCAGTTAGGATGACCTCAGTGTATTTACAAAGATCTGTTTGAAGAACTTAACAGAAAAACCTGAACAATAAATAAATATTTGGCCAATCCAATAAATATCTGTGTCCAGTGGGCCACCTCCCAGAAGAAAAAGACAAGGAATAAACTTTTCATTAATATATTTAGACTCTTTTTAAAGACATAATCCTGTTGCATAGCTTAGTCTGTAGAATAGTGAAAATGTAACTTTTATATGCACCATGTGTGTTTGCTAAGGTGCTTTAGTCATGCCTGACTCTTTGTGACCCTATGGACTGTAGCCCCTCAGGCTCCTCTGTCCATGGGATTCTCCAGGCAAGAATACTGGAGTGGATTGCCATGCTCTCCTCCAGGGTATGTTGCTGACCTAGGGATTAAACTGTTCTTTACCACTAGCGCCGCCATGACCCAGTGATAAGTGCCTTGTTGTGGTAGTCCAGAAACGAACCCACAATATCTGCAGACCACGTCTTTAGTTTCATTTCATCAGTCAGTGTTGCGAATGAATGTTTAAATAAGATGTAGGTACACTGATCGGGGAAGGCAATGGCACCCCACCCTAGTACTCTTGCCTGGAAAATCCAATGGACGGAGTAGCCTGGTGGGCTGCAGTCCATGGGGTCGCTAACAGTCGGACAGACTGAGCAACTTCACTTTCACTTTTCTCTTTCATGCATTGGAGAAGGAAATGGCAACCCACTCCAGTATTCTTGCCTGGAGAATCCCCGGGATGGGGGAGCCTGGTGGGCTGCTGTCTATGGGGTCACACAGAGTCGGACACGACTGAAGTGACTTAGCAGCAGCAGCAGCAGGTACACTGATTACCATATAATCCTAGAAGAGAGATTATCCAAGGTGAAGTTGTATTTGTTTAGGCAAGAGTGGTTCATTCTGATTGATAGAGAAGACACATTTCCTTTTAGTCAAGAACAAGGATAAATTGGTGCCAACTACTGAAATAATTGGACAAGATTGTGGTTGCTGAGGTTTAGAAGAGAATCATGAGTAGGAGATAAAACACTTTAGAGTAACAATAATTTATTATCTATTAGAAATCATATCATTATTAATGGAGGACTAAAAGAGAAACTCTTGGCAGAGCTCTGTTAGCCTTTGCCCTGCTTCATTCTGTACTCCAAGGCCAAATTTGCCTGTTATTCCAGGTGTTTCTTGACGTTCTACTTTTGCATTCCAGTCCCCTATAAAGAAAAGGACATCTTTTTTGGGTGTTAGTTCTAGAAGGTCTTTTAGGTCTTCATAGAACTGTTCAACTTCAGCTTCTTCAGTGTTACTGGTNGGTGGGCTGCTGTCTATGGGGTCACACAGAGTCGGACACGACTGAAGTGACTTAGCAGCAGCAGCAGCAGGTACACTGATTACCATATAATCCTAGAAGAGAGATTATCCAAGGTGAAGTTGTATTTGTTTAGGCAAGAGTGGTTCATTCTGATTGATAGAGAAGACACATTTCCTTTTAGTCAAGAACAAGGATAAATTGGTGCCAACTACTGAAATAATTGGACAAGATTGTGGTTGCTGAGGTTTAGAAGAGAATCATGAGTAGGAGATAAAACACTTTAGAGTAACAATAATTTATTATCTATTAGAAATCGTATCATTATTAATGGAGGACTAAAAGAGAAACTCTTGGCAGAGCTCTGTTAGCCTTTGCCCTGCTTCATTCTGTACTCCAAGGCCAAATTTGCCTGTTATTCCAGGTGTTTCTTGACGTTCTACTTTTGCATTCCAGTCCCCTATAAAGAAAAGGACATCTTTTTTGGGTGTTAGTTCTAGAAGGTCTTTTAGGTCTTCATAGAACTGTTCAACTTCAGCTTCTTCAGTGTTACTGGCTGGGGCATAGACTTGGATTACCATGATATTGAATGGTTTGCCTTGGGAAGAAAAGAGATCATTCTGTAGTTTTTGAGATTGCATCCAAGTACTCCATTTTGGACTCTTTTGTTGACTATGATGGCTACTCCATTTCTTTTAAGGGATTTCTGCCTGCAGTAGTAGATATAATGGTCAAAGTTAAATTCACCCATTTGAGTCCACCTTAGTTCTCTGATTCCTAAAATGTCGATGTTCACTCTTGCCATCTCCTGTTTGACCACTTCCAATTTGCCTTGATTCATGGACCTAACATTCCAGGTTCCTATGCAATATTGCTCTTTCCAGCATTGAACCTTGCTTCTATCCCCAGTCCCATCTACAACTGGGTGTTGTATTTTCTTTGGCACCATCCCTTCATTCTTTCTGGAGTTATTTCTCCATTGATCTCCAGTAGCATATTGGGCACCTACTGACCTGGGGAGTTCATCTTTCAGTGTCCTATCTTTTTGCCTTTTCATACTGTTCATGGGGTTCTCCAGGCAAGAATACTGACGTGGTTTGCCATTCCCTTCTCCAGTGGACCACTTTCTGTCTGACCTCTCCACCATGACCCATCCTTCTTGGGTGGCCCCACACAGCATGGCTTAGTTTCACTGAGATAGACAAGGTTGTGGTCCATGTGATCAGACTGGATAGTTGTCTGTGACTGTGGTTTCAGTCTGTCTGCCCTCTGATACCCTCTGTCAGTGCCTACCATCTTATTTGGGTTTCTCTTACCTTGGATGTGGGGTATCTCTTGATGACTGCTCCAGCAAACCACAGCCGCTGCTCCTTACCTTGGACATGGGATAGCTCCTCTCGGCCACCACCCCAACCTTGGACACCACCCCAACCTTGGACGTGGGGTAGCTGTTCTCCACCACCGCCCCTGAATTTGGATGTGGGGCAGCTCCTCTTGGTCATGCTTCTTAAAGGCCACAAAAAACAAGCTGAATCCTCAGTTAGTGGTACAATGATGTGTGGCATTTTCAGATCCAGTAAATGATAAAACTGTTTAGCTTGTGAAGTCAACAAGAGAGTTCCAGAAAAACATCTATTTCTGCTTTATTGACTATGTCAAAGCTTATGACTGTGTGGATCACAATAAATTGTTGAGATGTGTATAAGAGACAGGTTAGTGGTACAATGATGTGTGGCATTTTCAGATCCAGTAAATGATAAAACTGTTTAGCTTGTGAAGTCAACAAGAGAGTTCCAGAAAAACATCTATTTCTGCTTTATTGACTATGTCAAAGCTTATGACTGTGTGGATCACAATAAATTGTGGGATTTTCTGAAAGAGATGGGAATACCAGACCACCTGACCTGCCTCCTGAGAAAACTATATGCAGATCAGGAAGCAACACTTAGAACTGGACATGGAATAATAGACTGGTTCCAAATAGGAAAAGGAGTATTTTATGGCTGTATATTGTCACCCTGCTTATTTAACTTATATGCAGAGTACATCATGAGAAACGTGGGCTGGAAGAAGCACAAGCTGGAATCAAGATTGCCAGGAAATATCAATAACCTCAGATATGCAGATGACACCACCCTTATGGCAGAAAGTGAAGAGGAACTAAAAAGCCTCTTGATGAAAGTGAAAGTGGAGAGTGAAAAAGTTGGCTTAAAGCTCAACATTCAGAAAATGAAGATCATGGCATCTGGTCCCATCAATTCATGGGAAATAGATGGGGAACTAGTGGAAACAGTGGCTGACTTTATTTTTCTGGGCTCCAAAGTCACTGCAAGTGGTAATTGCAGCCATGGAATTAAAAAACGCTTACTCCTTGGAAGGAAAGTTATGACCAACCTGGACAGAATATTAAGAAGCAGAGACATTACATTGTCAACAAAGGTCTGTCTAGTCAAGGCTATGGTTTTTCCAGTGGTCATGTATGGATGTGAGAGTTGGACTGTGAAGAAAGCTGAGCACCGAAGAATTGATGCTTTTGAACTGTGATGTTGGAGAAGACTCTAGAGAGTCCCTTGGACTGTAAGGAGGTCCAACCAGTCCATCTTAAAGGAGATCAGTTCTGAGTGTTCATTGGAAGGAGTGATGTTGGAGCTGAAACTCTAATACTTTGGCCACCTGATGCCAAGAGCTGACTCATTGGAAAAGACTCTGATGCTGGGAAAGATTGAGAGCAGGGGGAGAAGGGGATTTTTTCCAGTAGTCGTGTATGGATGTGAGAATTGGACTGTGAAGAAAGCTGAGTGCCGAAGAATTGATGCTTTTGAGCTGTGGTGTTGGAGAAGACCCTTGAGCGTCCCTTGGACTGCAAGGAGATCCAACCAGTCCATCCTAAAGGAGATCAGTCCTGGGTGTTATTGGAAGGACTGATGCTGAAGCTGAAACTCCAATACTTTGGCCACCTCATGCGAAGAGTTGACTCATTGGATAAGACTCTGATGCTGGGAGGGATTGGGGGCAGGAGGAGAAGGGGAAGACAAAGGATGAGATGGCTGGATGGCATCACCGACTCGATGGACATGGGTTTGGGTGGACTCCAGGAGTTGGTGACGGACAGGGAGGCCTGGCATGCTGCGATTCATGGGGTGGCAGAGTTGGACATGACTGAGCGGCTGAACTGAACTGAAGCGTATTCTCGTATTATAGAAACACTGACTTATGGAATGTTGGTTTCCTGTTTTCCATTGTGTGACTGTACTATGTATGAGTCTGCACACACTGGGTTGGCCTCAGAGCTCGCTCAGTTTTCTGCATAGCATCATCTGTGTGTGTAGGTGCGTGCTTGCTCGCTCAGTCATGCCTGACTCTCTGTGACCCCATGGACTGCAGCCCACCAGGCTCCTCTGTCCATAGGGTTTTCCAAGCAAGAATACTGGAGTGGGTTGCCATTTCCTCCTCCTGGGGATCTTCCCAACCTAGGGTTCAACCCATCTCCTGCATTGTAGGTGGATTCTTTACCGCTAAGCCACAGGGGAAGCCCGTATAATTGCATATGTATTTATTTATTTAAAAACAACTTTTTAAAGGAACAATGAAAGATTTGCAAAAAATGGTGATGATAGCACAGAGAATTCTCAAATAACGCACACCCAGTTTCTTCTCTTATGAAATCTTATATTAGTACATATATTTGTTGTAATTAATGAACCAATATTGATACGTGTGTGTGGGAATGTGTGGTTGCTTCAGACATGTCTGACTTTCTGTGGCTGTGTGGACCGTAGCCCTCCAGGCTCCTCTGTCCATGGGATTCTCCAGGCAAGATGCCTGGAGTACATAGCCATGCCCTCCTCCAGGGAGTCTTCCCGACCCAGGGATGAAACCCACGTCTGTGACGTCTCCTCCATTGGCAGGTGGGTTGTTCACAACTCACGCCAGCTGGGAAGCTCAGTGTTGATGCGTTGCTGTTAGCTGAGTCTCCCATCTCATGTGGATCTCCTTGGTTTTTCTCTTGTCCTCTGTGTGCTCCAGGAGGCCCTCCAGTTCCAGGGACAGTAGTCGCTGCAGCTCCTGAGGCTCCCTTGGCCGTGACTTTTCCTGAGACCCCCTTGGTTTTTGGTGCCTGTTGATCTGGTATTTTGTAGACTGTCCTTCAGTTTGGCTTTGTTGATAGTTTTTCATGATTACACCAGGTTACGGGTGTCAGTAAACACTGCTCCTGCATCAAGGGTGCACACGAGCAAGAGGACCCTTCCCGGTCGACGCTGACCTTGCTCTCCCAGCTGAGCTGTGTCTGCTAGGTGTCTGCGAATAAAGTGACTCTTTCCCCTGTTTCCACACTGTTCCTTTTGGAAGGAAGTCACTATGTACAGCTCACAGCTAATGACTGTGGTTATGTTGCACGTTCTTTGGAATTCTGCACAGGAGAATTGTCTCTTTTCATCATTTATTTATTCACTGATTCCTTTTATACTTTGGTTAATAATCTTGTACTACTTTATTTTTTCTGCTAAAAATTTCCAGCTTTTGGTCATTGGGAGCTCTTTCAGTTGGCTGTCCCTGGATATTCCCATCTATATGGCTTTTTAAAAAATGTATTTATGTATTTATTAATTTCTGGCTGTATGGGTCTCTGTTACTGTGTTCGGGCTTTTTCTAGTTGCGGTGGGCGGACTGCTCTCTCGTGGTACACAGGCATCTCTCTGCTGCAGATCAGGGGCTCTGGACTCACAGCTTCAGTCGCTGCTGTCTGTGGGCTCAGCAGTTGTGGTGCGTGTGCTTCGTCTCCCCGAGCTACGTGGAATCGTGTCGGACTGGGGAGCAAAGCTGCGTCCCCTGCGAGGGCAGGTGAGCTCTTATCCAGCAGGCCTCGGTGGACTTTAACAGGCCACACAGAGTCAGCTGTGCGCGATTTCACAGTACACAGAGGCGCCTCAGTGCTCTAAGATCACTCCACTCCTCACCTAGTCAGCCCTTTCACCCTGGGCCCCTGGCAACCACTCATTTTTTTCCTGTCTCTGGAGTTTTGCCTTTTCCAGAAGTCCCAGACTGGCTTCTTTCACTTACAGATGATTTCTCCTAAATGCTGCACTAACAACCCTGGTCTGTGCGGGGCACAGTGCAGGGCGCCGGCCCACATGCTCCTGCTGACCCTCTGGGGCCACAGGGACGTGATGCTTGAGCGGAAACGTTCAGGGGAATCCGCGTGTTACCCATAGGGCAGGGCTGTAGAAGTTTCCCCTTCTCTTCAGCAAGGCCTGTGGACTCTCTGCTGGGGTATGTCCAAGGGACAAGGGTACCCGCCCGTCCGGAGGGTCTTTCACGCGGTTCCAAGGCGCACAGTCTAGAAAGACTGGAGGGAGAAACAGTTCTGTAGTCCGCGGGTCTCTCCTGCTTCTGGCTGCTGCGTCATTGATGTGATCACCACATACATGCCTCAGTGGGTCGCCTGCGTCCAGCCGCTTAAGTGGAATCACAAAACCCGCGCTGCTCTCTAGGGACAGGGCGAGGCTGGGGACGCCAGCCCTGGGGATGGGCCCCGCCACGGTCTTGCCAGTCCAGACGCATCCGTTCTCCCCACTGCCTCTCTGTAGAGGGAGGGGGAGAAGGAGGAGAAGACGTGGAGGGGGGCAGGAGGGAGGGGGTTCCACTGCGATTTGCCCCTCGGAAGAGGGTGGAGAGTTGTAGCCGTCAGGAGGAAAGTTAACCTGGCATTTTTCCTGGCCCCGAGTCCCAGCCAACTCTTCTCAGCCTTTTGAGTCCAGAAAGAAAAAAACCCCTGAAAATGGTGCATCAGTTGCAGACGCTGCATTGCTGAGATGGTCGCCCTCTGAGAGGAGGCTGCTGTGGGAGGGCCGTCAGGGGCAGAGCGGCTTCTCGAGGCTCCGCCCTGCGCCCCGAGCGGACCGGCCCTGCCTCCTCAGCTCCGACTCACCTCTGACCTCCTCGCCGCTGCCTCTCCTCCTCTCCCCTCCTCAGCTTCCTGAGAACGTGGCTGCTTCTCCCGCAGGGAAGTCTAGGTTTCCGCCAAGTGGGAGAATTTCTGCCGTCTGTGAGCTGCTTCACTGTTACAATAGGAAAGAGAGAGCTGGGTTAGAAGGGGGTGACAGTGGATGTGAGAGGTGCCGAGCTTCCTTTTTGTGATGAAATCTTTGAAAAGATAAAATAGGCTTATTCTGCACTTGTGAGAGTGAGAAAGGGGGTTGAGGGAATGAGGTTTTCACCAGGTGAGAATTTGAGAAATGGCTCCCTCATTCACACGTGCGTTTAGTTTCTCGCTGCTGAACCTCTGCTGTGGGTTAAGTGGGCACCTGGGACGTCAAAGCTATTCTGTCTTGGGGCCACAGGGGACCCAGGCTGGAGAGGCCAAGACGCAGGGTCATAAAGCTGGGAGCATCAAGTGTTCCCTCTGAGAACCGGGCCCAGAGGGATGCCCCAAGCGCTCACAAGGCACGGTGCATTTTCCAGCCTGTCCTCGGCACTTTGTGGATGGAGGCCCTGAGACATTCCCAGGGTGGGGTCACCATCCCCAAAGCAAGGTTTGCAGCACGCTGCTTGCAGCGGCTTCTGGGGACGAGCCTCTGTATTTCACTCATGTTTGTCTGTATTTTTTAATTTAAGGCCCGTAAAGGACCTTGAATGAACGCTTGCTGAGTGGAACTGCAGTTTGAGAGGGCTGAGCTGCTCATGGCCCTCTGCGAGGCGTGGAGCAAAGCGGTCGTCCTGACGCCCTGAGCTTCTCCGGTGCAGACCTACAGGCAGAGGTGTTCTCCTGCCTGTGCCCAGCAGGGCCTCCGGCCAGCCTGCCAGAGCTGGACAGAGGCGGGGCTCAGCACCCTGTCCCCGCCGCGCGCTGCCTGTGAGCTCGTGCCTGGGGGAGGCTGGCTGGCAGCTTGCCCTCTTCTAGAGCGTATTGTCAGCAGAACCCATATCAGAGATGTCAGCGAGGCTGTGGAGACTGAAATGGGGTAAGGAGTCCCGAGAGTGGATTCCTCCTAATTCCGAGGGGGAGCGCACGCAGTTCTGGTCCTGCTCTCTGCGATGACGCTCAACTTTGGTTCTGCGTCACCTCGACTTTATTGGCTGTGCCACGCAGCACGTGGGTTCTTCCCTGATGAGGGATCAAACCTGTGTCCCCTGGGATGGGAGCGTGGAGGCGTAACCACTGCACTGCTGGGGAAGCCCCATCTTGACCTGTTAACTCTGGTCTGTAGAAGGGGAAATGGCGAGGATGCCGGGCCCTTGACCTGAATTGCGGTGCTGACTCGCAGTTCCTGCGCCTCCCATGGGGCAGGGTTTGGGGGCCCGTGGCTCGTTGCCTGTGGTCTCCCCCTCCTCTGGAGGAAGAGTCCGTGGTCCTGCTCATGAGGTCAAAGAGCTGCGGCAAGTGCAGAAGGCTCGTGTGGGGATTGGGGCAGTTTTTTTCACCAAAGACGCTAGTGGTTAGCCCGCTCTGGACATGGTCCCGCATCCAGGGCAGGACCTGGCTCGACCCTGCCGGTCTGAGACGTAGCTCCAGCTGGGAAGGACTGGCCTGCTTATTGAATCTGTATAGGATCCCCACCTGGGAGGGCTGGAGAGCGGCTGGAACTGCACAGGTGGACTCCAGACTTGGGCTGCGGCTTTGGCAAGACTGAATTTCCACGAGAACGGGGACGGGGTCGGCTCCTGGTGCCCAGAGGCCAGGGCTGGGAACGGTACAGGGTGGGCAGGTGAGCGACTCAGCTGCAAACGCGAAAAGGAAACGGATCGTGTTCCACGGTGTCAGGGGCCCCAGAACGGCCCGTGGGTTCCTGGGCGACGGCGTCCAGGCTTGGGGGCATGGGGCTGCCCCGTGTGAGCTGTGATGGGGACACAAGGCCACTTGGCTGAGGCGAGGCCAGCCGGTGCCCCCTCCCACCCTGAGCAGGGCCGTGGAGAGGGAGGCCCCGAGGAGCTCCCTGGGTTGGCTGCATCCCTGGGTAGGTCCTGGAGCTGTCTTGTCTTGGTTCCTGCCCATCTTTTAAGCCCAATTTCTAACCTCCTTCTGGTCCTAGAGCAGCCTGCTTCCCTTCTAAGGGGTTGGGCCACCTAAGTTTTCTGTAAATAATGGTGTAGCTCAGTTGGTAAAGAATCCATCTGCAATGCAGGAGACCTGAGTTCAATCCCTGGGTTGGGAAGATTCTCTGGAGAGGGATAGGCTACCCACTCCAGTATTCTTGGGCTTCCCTTGTGGATCAGCTGGAAAAGAATCTGCCCACAATGTGGGAGACCTGGGTTGGATCCCTGGGTTGGGAAGATCCCCTGGAGAAGGCAAAGGCTACCCACTCCAGTATTCTGGCCTGGAGAATNGGGATAGGCTACCCACTCCAGTATTCTTGGGCTTCCCTTGTGGATCAGCTGGAAAAGAATCTGCCCACAATGTGGGAGACCTGGGTTGGATCCCTGGGTTGGGAAGATCCCCTGGAGAAGGCAAAGGCTACCCACTCCAGTATTCTGGCCTGGAGAATCCCATGGACTCTATAGTCCATGGGGTTGCAAAGTTGGACACGACTGAGCGACTTTCACACATTCAGGGCACAGCGTCTGTCACAGGTGTTGTGCTCAGCTGCTGTGGGTCGGCACGGCCACAGGAGGTGGGAGCAGACGGGTGGGCCGATCCCAAGAGCATCTGGCCTGCAGCAGCCGGTGGCCATGGCCTGCACGCCCCGGGGAGCCTGCAGTGCCCCTCTCAGGCCTGGGCGCTGACGGATGCGGGTGACAGGGTGGGCGGGTTGGAACCAGGGCCCGTGGCGGCCTGTTGCACAGTTGTCTTGTTTCAAGAGAGAAGCTTTGCTCTGCACAATGCTCAGAATCGCAAGGTCAGTAAAGGAAGTACCCAGCAGATAAAATCACACTGCGCAGAATAGAATGCTTGAAATACTTGGAGCTGTCCCAACATGAGTGTAAGAATTCTAAACATCAGGCCTAGGATCGGCTCTTGCCTTTTTAATCCTGATTAAAATATATGTTTAAATATACATCTGTCTCAAGATTGAACTTAAGATACTCATAAACAATAAATGATGTATGACTTTTCTTTCATAGCTCATACATGGTAATTGAATAAGGCATGTCCCTTGGTGTATGGGAAAATACAGAATTTGGATCCAAAGAATACACCATAAAGAGTTTGTTACATTTACTCTATAATACAATCCTTAGTAACGCAGTATTCATTGAAAACATCCAATGAAGGGGAGGGGGGCGGTGGGG
>SJYX01011868.1:244297-274770 GCA_006410675.1 Oreotragus oreotragus
GGCGGGGGGGCGTGGGGGAACGGGGACATGTAATGCCTGTGGCTGATTCATGCTGACGTGAGGCAGAGCCCAACACAACACTGTAAAGCCATTATCCTCGGATTCCAAATAGAAAAATTAAAACTAGAGCAGGCTGATTCAAAAATTTAACTTGAAATCATGTCTACATGCGATGCCACTGCTTCTCGTTGGAAATGAGGAAACTTGGGATCCGCCCCTGGCCTCTGGAGTCAGCGTGGCGTTTTACCAGGACCCTGGATGATTCACAGGCACCGAGGCTTGAGAACCGTGTGTTCTATCATGTGAGGACGGCAAAATGAGATAGGTTTCCTGAGGAAGGTCCTGGGGTTTACACGACTGTGCGGGGCCGTAAGTAGCGGACTCGCCGGCCCGGTCTTCCCCTTCTCACCGGAGCCAGAGCGCCCTGCGGGGCCAGCCCTGCGCCCGCTGCGTCTGCCTCGGGCAGCTGCTCTCCCCTCCAGGCCCTCCTTCACGTGGAGCTACTGCGCTTGGCCTGGCTCGTGACTGCGAGCCGGGGGTCTCGAGTTCCCGTTCTTCCTCCTAATGCAGCAGCTATTTGTACCCTCAGTATCTGACATTCAAGGCTCTTTCTTAAATATTTTATTTTTCTAAGTTTTGCTTTACTTTTGTGTCTATGGAGACAAGCTTAAAAATGCTTTCTAAATCCAAAAGAATAAGTCAGCAAATATCCATTTTTTGGAAGACACTATTGTGTTTCAGAAAACCTGTCTGAGGACAGAAAGCTGAGAGACACTCATAGTGCCACTCAGAACCCACCTCGTCCCACAGGGCCCTCACAGAGCCTGGCCTGACCGCCTGGGAGGGGAAGAGCCGGTGGACGGGTAGGGGAGGGGGCGTGCCGGCCATGGGAGCAGGCCTGCCTCGGCTCCTCCCAGCCATCGTGGGCGGCCCCATCTCTCCGCTCTGGCTTTGATCTGAGGTCTGGGTGCCCTCGCCGCCCAACTGAGCACCATTTCCGGCTGTGCGCTCTGGGCTGCAGCTCTTTAATCTCTTGCTTGTTTTCCAGAGTCTTGTTCCAAGAGAAGGGGGTTCTTACGTGGAAGTGGTTTTCTGCTCCTGCCTGGATACCCTGCCCTGAAACACGTTTTTGCTTTTGATCTGATGGAAACATCCAGAAGCAGCGCAGTGGGTGCAGGGGTGCCTGTGTGGGGTCTGCGCCTGGGGTTGAAACGGGGAGAAGACAGGGCGAAGCCGGCTTTGCGCTTCCCCTTGGAATATTACGGATAAAGACGGCTTTCGAGAGGGCATCTCTTCATCCGCACACCTTCTCTGCCGATGGAGTTCCTGGAAAAGGATGCAGGGCGATTCACAGAACTTCAGGGCTTCAAGCCCTTAGTGTTTCCACGAGAGACATGGCGACAAAGTGGCGCTTAGGCTCTGGCATTGAAGCCACGTTGATAAGGGGAGGCTGCTACCCAAGGTGTGTGGACTCCTGAAGGTTAGGGGGAGCCGGCAGACACAGCATCGCTGCCAGGGTGTGGCCGTGTGTCAGGGGGCGTGGCCGTGCCCTGAGGGCGGGGCTATGGGCAGGGGGCGTGGCCGTGTGCCCAGGGGCGTGGCCGTGCCCTGAGGGCGGGGCTATGGGTAGGGGCGTGGCCGTGCCCTGAGGGCGGGGCTATGGGCAGGGGGCGTGGCTGTGTGCCAGGGGCGTGGCCGTGCCCTGAGGGCAGGGCTGTGGGCAGGGGGCTGGGACTGTGTTGGAGCAGGGTCACTGTGCCAGGGACGTCTGCAAGTGAGGGACAGGCAGGTTTCTGTCCTGCCGTCTTAGAGTGTGTAGGCTGTTACGTCTGCCGCATTCCCCTGCCAGCGCTGCTACTGGTGAAAACACCTCCTTAGACGCTGTGGCTGAGAGGGGTTGAGTGTCTGTCCCGAGGGGCCGGTGTTCACGCTCACAGGACTCTAAACCTGGGCTGCACCGGGTACCGCCCTCCACCTGGGGGCTCAGCGGAGAGGGTGGGCGCGTGAGTGCAGGCAGCTGCAGGACGACAGGCCCATGTCCAGGTGACAGCGCTGATCCTGCCCGGCTGACGGCCGCTTCCTGTGTCAGGCGCGAGCTCTGTTCCGCCGGGCTTGACAGGCGTTTCTACGAGGTGAGTTAGTGCTGGTCCACAGCCAGCACTGCGGCCGTCTCTCAGGACGGGACTGGGCTGGACCTCCCCTGCAGCCATGGAGGACGCGCCGACCATGCAGGCCCAGCGCATCTGCCTCTCGCTCTCCAGGGTGGTCCCCGCACCGCAAGCCCGGCAGCCACGGAGAGAGGGGTCCGTCGGCGCCAGCCCACCAGGCCCTGCCCTGGACCTCTGCCCTCAGCAAGGGCCCCTCCCGCTGCCCAGTGGCTGGTCAGACATGGGGTGGGGGCATCCAGCCTCCAGAGGAGGGTGGGCGGTCATGGGGTGAGGGGGGACGTGCTGCACCTATAGCCGGCTTTGCGCTTCCCCTTGGAATATTACGGATAAAGACGGCTTTCGAGAGGGCATCTCTTCATCCGCACACCTTCTCTGCCGATGGAGTTCCTGGAAAAGGATGCAGGGCGATTCACAGAACTTCAGGGCTTCAAGCCCTTAGTGTTTCCACGAGAGACATGGCGACAAAGTGGCGCTTAGGCTCTGGCATTGAAGCCACGTTGATAAGGGGAGGCTGCTACCCAAGGTGTGTGGACTCCTGAAGGTTAGGGGGAGCCGGCAGACACAGCATCGCTGCCAGGGTGTGGCCGTGTGTCAGGGGGCGTGGCCGTGCCCTGAGGGCGGGGCTATGGGCAGGGGGCGTGGCCGTGTGCCCAGGGGCGTGGCCGTGCCCTGAGGGCGGGGCTATGGGTAGGGGCGTGGCCGTGCCCTGAGGGCGGGGCTATGGGCAGGGGGCGTGGCTGTGTGCCAGGGGCGTGGCCGTGCCCTGAGGGCAGGGCTGTGGGCAGGGGGCTGGGACTGTGTTGGAGCAGGGTCACTGTGCCAGGGACGTCTGCAAGTGAGGGACAGGCAGGTTTCTGTCCTGCCGTCTTAGAGTGTGTAGGCTGTTACGTCTGCCGCATTCCCCTGCCAGCGCTGCTACTGGTGAAAACACCTCCTTAGACGCTGTGGCTGAGAGGGGTTGAGTGTCTGTCCCGAGGGGCCGGTGTTCACGCTCACAGGACTCTAAACCTGGGCTGCACCGGGTACCGCGCTCCACCTGGGGGCTCAGCGGAGAGGGTGGGCGCGTGAGTGCAGGCAGCTGCAGGACGACAGGCCCATGTCCAGGTGACAGCGCTGATCCTGCCCGGCTGACGGCCGCTTCCTGTGTCAGGCGCGAGCTCTGTTCCGCCGGGCTTGACAGGCGTTTCTACGAGGTGAGTTAGTGCTGGTCCACAGCCAGCACTGCGGCCGTCTCTCAGGACGGGACTGGGCTGGACCTCCCCTGCAGCCATGGAGGACGCGCCGACCATGCAGGCCCAGCGCATCTGCCTCTCGCTCTCCAGGGTGGTCCCCGCACCGCAAGCCCGGCAGCCACGGAGAGAGGGGTCCGTCGGCGCCAGCCCACCAGGCCCTGCCCTGGACCTCTGCCCTCAGCAAGGGCCCCTCCCGCTGCCCAGTGGCTGGTCAGACATGGGGTGGGGGCATCCAGCCTCCAGAGGAGGGTGGGCGGTCATGGGGTGAGGGGGGACGTGCTGCACCTAATTCCTCGTGCTGCTGTGTCAGTGCCCAGCTCTGAACAGTGGGAGCGACTGGGCCAGCTGAGCCTCAGGCCAAGTGTGGACGCCTCAGGTCAGGGAGGGAGGCTTTGGAGAGTTGTTGTCCAGCTACTTCATGAGCGAGGGCGTGCTCCTCACAGCCAGCTCTGCTGGTTTACCCAGCACCTACCCTGCCCCCAGGAGGGCCTGGACTGCTTGCCACCTGCGCGGGCATCACGAGGGCCCGGGGACCTGTGCCCAGCTCTGCTCCGATGGGCCCCGGGACCCATCCCGAGAGTCCCCCAGCCTGCGAGCACTGTGCTGGGGGCTCCTGCCTACTCCCCGCTGGGGTTCAGTTGCTCACAGTTTGGTTCAGGCATGAAGCGTCATATACAGAGGCCGCACGTGTGTACAGCTTCTAGGCTGCTGCTGTTTCGATGTTTACAGCCGAGGAGCAGCTCCTGGAAAAGAAAAATGGCCCAGATGAGTGGAGAGCAAGTGAAAGACTTGCCAGTCAACATCAACACCAAAACCTGAAAAACACCAACAAAACCCGCAGCCCAGACAGCCGTGCCCAGGGCGGGCCTGCTCCTGGCTGGCCTCCTCTTGTCCCCTGTGGTTTCCCCAGTGTCCGCTCTCAGACGTGCCTCAGCCTGGCCTCCTGGCACCCGGTGCGTGGGTGGGCCTTGCCGCGCCTTCCCTGGTCTGCAGGGCACTGATGGCCCCGAGTCCAGGCACACCAGCGGCCCTCTCTGAGTGACCTCCCGTCCTCCCTGCCGGATCAGGAGCTGCTCCCGGGGTGCCGGGCCGGGGGCAGAGCCACTGTGGGGGTGTCGCCATGGGGGTGTGGCAGAGGGCCCCCAAGGGTGTCAGTGCCTGCCCTCTGCGCCCCTCCCTCCGGCCCTCTGCCCCGCCGGGTGGCTGGTCACCGGGGGAATAATGCTCAGACTGCTCTCCTCCCCCAGGTCTGCCCCCTGCACCAGGGAGAGAAGGGCCGCAGGGTGGGGGCAGCTTGGGGAGCCTGGCTGAGGTCTGGACCTGCCTCCACAGTGAAAGTCGCGTGGCCTCGCTTGCTCCGGGAGCTGTGGTGAGCACACACCCTTTTCCCTGGAAAGGCGTGGAGTTGTGGGGAAGAGCATGTTTGGGGCAGAGGCAGACTGGGCTTCTGGACACGGGTGATTGTTCTTTTCGAGTCCTGGTTTCCTCGTCTGTAAAACGGGAACAGCTCAGCACAGTATTGTCATAGGACCAGGTCACTGCGCCCAACCGATGCGGGGCCGGGTCGCGGGGCTCACCCAACGCAGGGCCGGGTCATAGGGCTCACCTGACGCGGGGCTGGATCGTGGCACTCATCGGACAGCAGCTGGGAACAAACTATACGAGGTATTGAGAGGGCTGCACAGTGTCGTTCACCCAGGGGAAGGGACAGGTGATGGAGAAACGGAAGACCCACGTGTGAAGAGACGTTCTGGGAAGAACTGCCGCCGGGAAACCACGACATGCTTATTATCAACATGCCCCACCCCGCCCTGTGCCAGGTGATGTCGCTGTAGTTTTCTTTGGCTGCGATAGAAACCATTCTTGGCTGAGGAGCGAGATCAGTTCTCAGCTTAACAAAACTGGGTGTGAATATCTTGGTTTCTGAGACTTCCTGTTGCCTTGTAGATGATCCATTATTACTGCTCCCGTTCTTGTTCTGTGTGAGAGGGAAACTGTTCCTTCTGGTGAGATGATTTGTTTTGCGTTCATTTTTTCCTTAGATTTTTCAGTCATAAAGCCTCTGTGTTATGTCAGTGAGTGTTTATGCCCATCTCGGCACTTTTAGAAGCCCTGGGGGAGGGTTGCGAGCTGTTTTGATTTGGGCTGGGTGAGAAGGCCAGGCTGGGAGGTAACAGGCTGGAGCAGAGGGGCCAGAGTTGGGGGGCCGGGCCTGAGGGCTCCCTTGCGGGGCCTGCTGGGGTGGGGGCACTGCGATGGAGAGGACAGGTCGGGGCCGGTAGGGGTGAGTCCCCAGCCAGCAGTGTGACGGGGTCCAGCTCACACAGGACAAAACCCTTCCCAAATGCCTGTGGGAGTGAGCGGGTGGGAGAGGCAGGGCTGGCCCCGCCTCGGAGAGTAGGTCGATTGCAGTTCTGACGAAAGCGGGAGAAGGCACAGCAGGATGACCACGAGACCCCGCTCAGTGTTCAGAGGGAGCAAAGGAATATGTCACACTGAAGCTCTGTGTGTGCGTGTGTGTGTGTGTCTGTTGTGTTGTGAGTGTGTCTCCTGCATGCTCACATGCGTGTGAGCTCTGAAGCCAAGGGAAATCTGTGGATGTCAGGAGTCAGGGGACTGTGCTCACACTGCCTTCATGGACAGCTGGGTCAGGGGACTGTGTTCACATGGCCCAGCCTTCAGGGGCAGGGTGGTCCACATCCTTACAGTGAGTCAGCCTGGGCTTTCTTCCCAGATTTAACTCTGCCTTTGGAGTGACTCCTGGCCCTGATGAGTGGGGGTCAGGCGGTATGCAGACCTTGGCCAGGAGTGTGTCTGAACCAAGCTCTGGCAGACAAAGCTCTTTCTCTCCTGGTGATTTATGGCTTGTATTTAAAATGAAGTATGGTCTTTCTTAATTTTAGCACAAGTATCAACACAAGTAAATTAGCAGGCAAATCAGCGAGTATCCTGGCTGGGAGAGATGTGCTCTGGCTGTGAGAACCGAGAAACGTTGAGGTCTCTGCTGTGCATTTTCTCCAGCCCCTGGCATGGACCAAGCCGGTGAACACTGAGCAGGTCTTTGTTCCGGGGCTGGTGATCAGGAGTGAATTGTGAGGCATGTCCTATTCAGACCGCACCTGGCTGTCAGCAGGAGGCGGGCAGGCTGGGGAGTGAATACAGCATCTTGCTGCTGTCTGTTCTGGCAGCGCCACCTGCCACTCGCACATGACACACTCAGCTCTCACCGTGAGCGAGTCTCTGGCCCCAGTGGGTGCCTGCCCTCGCCCCTGCATCCTGCCTTCCTTGAGGTCTTCTCTGGGCACAGGAAACGCACTGCCATCATCCCAGGTAGTAACGGAGAGGGCCTCCCCGAGGGCCCGAGCCCCGGGAACCTCCAAGGCCCTCAGCAATGGCTCCTGGTGGTCAGCCGAGGCCTTCTCCCTCTGGGTCATTGAGCAGCCTTCGCTGTCATTCAGGCGCTCAGTCATGTCTGACTCGCGACCCCATGGACTGCAGCACCACAGGCCTCCCTGTCCATCACCAACTCCCAGATTTTGCTCGAATCATGTCCATTAAGTCGGTGGTGCCATCCAACCATCTCATCCTCTGTCGCCCCCTTCTCCTGCCCTCAGTCTTGCCCAGTGTGAGGGTGTTTTTCTAATGAGTCAGCTCTTCTCATCAGGTGGCCAGAGGATTGGAGTTTCAGCCTCAACATCAGTCCTTCCAATGAATATTCAGGACTGATTTCCTTTAGGATGGACTGGTTTGATCTCCTTGCAGTCCAAGGGACTCTCAAGAGTCTTCTCCAGCATCAACAGTTCAAAAGCATCAGCTCTTCAGGGCTCAGTCTTCTTAAAGTCCAACTCTCACATTCATACATGACTACTGGAAAAACAGTAGCTTTGACTCTATGGACCTTTGTTGGCAAAGTAATGCCTCTGCTTTTTAATATGCTCTCTAGATTGGTCATAGCCTTCCTTCCAAGGAGCAAGAATCTTTTAATTTCATGGCTGCAGTCACCATCCACCATGATTTTGGAGCCAAAGGGGAGGAAAAAAAATCTGTCACTATTTTGACTTTCCCCCCATCTATTTACCATGAAATGATGGGACTGGATGCCATGATCTTAGTGTTTTGAATGTTGAGTTTTCAGTTTTCACCCTCTTCAAGGGCTCTTTAGCTCCTCTTCACTTTCTGCCTTTAGTGAGGTGTCATCTGCGTATCTGAGACTGTTGGTATTGCTCCCGGCAGTCTTGATTCCAGCTTGTGATTCTTCCAGCCCAGCGCTTTGCGTGATGTACTCTGCACATGAGTTGAATAAAGCAGGGTAACAGCATACAGCCTTCTCTTGCCATGCTGAGTCACTCCAGCCCCACTCTTTGCGACCCTTTGCGTGCAGCCCGCCAGGCTCCTCTGTCCATGGGATTCTCTAGGCAAGAATACTGGAGTGGGCTGCTGTGCCCTCCTCCAGAGGATCTTCCTGACCCACTGATCCAACCCATGTCTCCTGTGGCTTCCACCTTGTAGACAGATTCTTTACTGCTGAGCCACCGGAGAAGCCCACAGCCTCATCATACTTCTTTGCCAGTTATGAACCAGTCCGTTGTTCAATGTCTGGTTCCAGCTGTCGCTTCTTGACCTGTATACAGGTGTCTCAGGAGGCAGGTGAGGTGGTCTGGTATTCTCATCTCTTTAAAAATTTTCCACTGTTTGTGGTGATCCACACAGTCAAAGGATTTAGCATATCAGTGAAGGGGAAGTAGATGTTTTGTTGGAATTCCCTTGATTTTTCCATGATCCAGCACATGTTGGCAGTTTGATCTCTGGTTCCTCTGCCTTTTCTAAATCCAACTTGAACATCTGGAAGTTCTTGGTTCATGTACTGTTCAAGCCTGGCTTGGAGAATTTTCAACATTACTTGCTAGCGTGTGAGATGAGTGCAATTGTGCAGTAGTCTGAACATTCTTTGACATTGCCTTTCTTTGGGATTGGAATGAAAACTGACCTTTTCCAGTCCTGTAGCCACTGCTGAGTTTTTCAAATTTGCTGGCATATTGAGTGCAGCACTTTCACAGCATCATCTTTGAGGATTTGAAATAGCTCAACTGAAATTCCATCACCTTCACTAGCTTTGTTTGTAGTGATGCTTCCTAAGGCCCACTTGACTTCACACTCTATGATGTTTGGCTCTAGGTGAGTGATCACAGCATCATGATTATCTGGGTCATTGGGACCTTTTTTATATCATTCTCCTGTGTATTTTTGCCACATCTTCTTAATAACTTCTACTTCTGTTAATTCCTTGCCATTTCTGTCCTTTATTGAGCCCATCTTTGCATGAAATATTCCCTTGTGTTTCTAATTTTCTTGAAAAGATCTCTAATCTTTCCCATTCTATTATTTTATATTTCTTTGCATTGTTCACTTAAGAAGACTTTCTTACCTCTCCTTGATATTCTCTGGAACTCTACATTCAGCTGAGTGTATCTTTCCTTTTCTCCTTTGCCTTTTGCTTCTCTTCTTTCCTCAGCTATTTGTAAGCCCTCCTCAGACAGCCACCTTGCCTCTTGCGTCTTTTTTTCCTTTGTAATGGTTTTGGTCACTGCTTCATGTACTGTGTCATGAACCTCTGCCCATACTTCAGGCACCTTGTCTACCGGATCTAAGCCCTTAAGTCTATTTGTCACCTCCACTGTGTAATCATAAGGGATTTGATTTAGGTCATGCCAGAATGGCGTAGTGCTCTGCCCCACTTTATTCAATTTGAGTCTGAATTTTGCACTAAGGAGCTGATTATCTGAATCATAGTCAGCTCCCAGTCTTGTTTTTACTGACTGGATAGAGCTTCTCCATCTTTGGCTGCAAAGAATATAATCAATCTGATTTCAGTATTGACCATCTGGTGATGTCCATGTGTAGAGTCGTCTCTTGTGTTGTTGGAAGAGGGTGCTTGCTATGACCAGTGCATTCTCCTGGCAAAAACTCTGCCCTACTTCATTTTGTATTCCAAGGCCAAACTTGTCTGTTATTCCAGGTATCTCTTGACTTCCTACTTTTGCCTTCCAGTCCCACATGATGAAAAGGACATCTTTTTTGTTAGTTTTAGAAAGTGTTGTTCAGTTTAGTTCAGTTGCTCAGTCGTGTCCGACTCTTTGCGACCCCATGAATCGCAGCACACCAGGCCTCCCTGTCCATCACCAACTCCCGGAGTTCACTCAGATTCACATCCATCAAGTCTATGATGCCATCCAGCCATCTCATCCTCTGTCATCCCCTTCTCCTCCTGCCCCCAATCTCTCCCAGCATCAGAATCTTTTCCAGTGAGTCAACTCTTTGCATGAGGTGGCCAAAGTACTGAAGTTTCAGCTTCAGCATCATTCCTTCCAAAGAAATCCCAGGGTTGATCTCCTTCAGAATGGACTGGTTGGATCTCCTTGCAATCCAGGGGACTCTCAAGAGTCTTCTCCAACACCACAGTTCAAAAGCATCAATTCTTCAGCGCTCAGTGTTGTAGGTCTTCATAAAACCAGTCCACTTCAGCTTCTTTGACATCAGTGATTGTGGCATAGACATGGGTTACCATGATGCTGAGTGCTTTGCCTTGGAAACAAACAGAGATCATTCTGTTGTTTTTGAGGTTGCACCCAAATACTGCGTTTTGGACTCCTCTGTTGACTGTGAGGACTATTCCATTTCTTCTAAGGGATTCTTGCCCACAGTAGTAGATATAATGGTCATCTGAATTATAATCACCCATTCCCATTGATTTTAGTTCAGATTCCCAAGATGTCAGTGTTCACTCTTGTCATCTCCTGCTGGTCCATGTCCAATTTAAATGGTTCACGAACCTAACATTCCAGGTTCCTGTGCAATATTGTTCTTTATAGCATTGGACTTTACTTTAACCACCAGCCAACTGAGCATCGTTTCTGCTTTGGGCCAGCCTCTTCATTCTTTCTAGAGCTATTTCTCTGCTCTCCCCACCAGAAGTTTGCACACCTACTAACCTGAGGGGCTCACTTCCGGTGTCCTGTCTTTTTGCCTGTTCATGGGGTTCTTGAGGCAAGAATACTGGAGTGGTTTGCCGTCCCCTCCTCCAGAGGACCAGGTTTTATCAGAAACTCTCCACCATGACCCGTGCATCTTGGGTGTCCCTGCACAGCCTGGTTCACAACTTCCTTGAGTTGCACAAGGCTGTGATCCATGTGATCATTTTTGTTAGCTTTCTGATTGTGGTTTTCATTCTGGAGCCTGTCGGATTGTAGTTCTTGCTTCTTCTGTCTGCCCTCTGATGGATGAGGATTAATAGCTTATGCACGTTTCCTGATGGGATGGACTGGCTGTGGGGAAAACTCGATCTTGTTCTGGTTGGCAGGGCCATGCTGAGTAAATCTTTATTCCACGTGTCTGCTGATTGGTGTGGCTATCCCTATTAGTTCTTTGGCTCAAGGCAACCCAGTCCTGGAGTCCACAGCTCTGTGGTAGGGCTCAGGGCGACCTCCTAAGGGACTCAGGCCAACACGTACCTCCCAGGACTGATGCCACCAGCGCCCCTGACCTGTGGCAGGCCACCGTCAACCCGTGTCTGCGCAGGGACCCACACACTCAGAGGCAGGCCTGGCTCAGTCCCCTGTGGGGTCAGTGCTCCTCTCCCCTGGGCCCTGGTGTGCATTTGGTTTGTATCCTCCAAGAGTCTCTGTTTCCCCAGTCGTGTGGAAGCTCTGTAGTCAATTGCCAGTATTCCTCCCAGTCAGATTCCCTGGGCATTCCCAGTCCCTTGGCTGGATCCCCAGCTTGAGAGGTCTGCTGTGGGGCGTAGAACCTTCGCAACAGTGTGAGAACTTCTTTGATATTACTGTTCTTCAGTTTGTGGGTCGCCAACACGATGGGTATGGGGTTTGACTTTTAATGTGATTGTGCCCCTCCTACTGTCTCTTTGGGGCTCCTCTGGTGTCCTTGGACATGGGGTGGAGGTCAGCTACCCTGGCCTGATTTCACCGCTCACAGTGCCAAGACCAGAGGAGCCAGGGGACCTCCTCAAGGTCACTACTTTGGGGGAAAGCAGAGCAGAGTCAGTCTCCCTCGGCTTCCCCGTGCCTGGCTGTCTCTAGGCAGGTGGGGGCGTTCGCTGGCTTCCCCCCAGGGTGTTACCCTCTCCTCCACTTGGCTGGGCTCTGCAGAGAGAGCGGAGTGAGCAGGGAGTGGAGATCTGAGAAGAGGGCCAGGGCGCGAGGGTCTGTGCAGGGATGAGGGAGGCGGTGAAGGCGTGCGCTGAGACTGGGCTGAGGAGGAAAGCTGTTCTCACGAGGTTTGTTATTTCAGGAGGGTGGAGCTCTGCTTGGAGCTGGGGCTGCGTCTGTGCCCGGTGCCTCCCTCCGAGGGCTTCTCCTCTGGGGCAAAGGGCGTAAGAGCGGGTGTGTAAAGCTGTCACAGGGCGGGTGAGACTCCTTTATTCTTGTGAGTGTGGGTGGTGTCGCCCTCTGTGAGACGCGCGCCCTTGCTCCTGGCACTGTGCTCTGCCTCCTCAGCAGAGCTGGGCCTTCCTCAGTCCACATCTGCCTGAGGGAATGAGTTCTTCAGCTGTGGGATTTCAGAGCCATCCCCTGTGAGGAAATTAACGAGCGCAGACTTTGCAGGGCCCCGGGGTGGGTCTCCCTGTAGCTGGTGGCTTCCTGCTGCTCGCCCACCTCTGCCGCTCTGCTGTTGGCTCTCGAGCATCTGCCATTGGCCAGACACGGGGAGCCGTTCGGGCAACGGTGGAGGGTAAGAAGCTACGTTTCTGTGGTTCCTCACCTCGAGAGTCTCCTGTTCGGAGAAGTTTGCCCTCGGGTTGACATCACAACACAGTGTGGAGGGTCCTGCAGTGGACGCCTGGACTGAAGCAGCTGACCGGCCTAGTCAAGGGCATTTCCCTGGGCGATTGTGGACTTGGGTCTCAGTGGCCGAATAGGAGTGTCAGCTGGAGACACAGGAGTACAGGCTTTATGCTTCTAAGCAAACGTGTGTATTCAGGAACCAACTGGCTTTAGTTGGGTCCTGCTGGAACAGGTGTGGCTATGCCTGGGGCACCCCAAGGATCGCTGTGAGTGCTGTTCCCGTTGCTCACAACCTCCTGACTGGCCACAGCAGGCACCGAGGGCACATTTCAGATGACCCTGGACGCAGAGCAGCACGTCCCCCTCCATGCGCTTCCCCTGCCCCGCCTGCGGGTGAGCACTTTCCTCACCTCCTGTCTGGTTTCCTTATGGAGCACACGGGCCTCCGTCCATCCGCCTCTGCTGTCCGTGTGCCCTGGCGAAGCCTGGGTGTGCGCCATGGGTGTGAGGCACAGGGGCTTTAACAGAGGGCCCCGAGGTGCTACCCAAGTGGTGTTGTGCGCAGAGCATGGTGGGCCTGGCCCCGAGGGGAGCTTGCCATGGAGGTGCCCCTGACGGGCTCACCGCCGCCTCCCAGCAGGAGGGGGACGGCCCTCCCGGTGACAGAGCGACAGGATGACTGGTCGTCTTCCCGGGGGGAGCCAGCCCTGCTTCATTCCCTCTCCCCGACCCGAGCCCGGGGCATGTGGCCTGGCTTCTGGTGCCCAGCGTCCTCTCACCAAAGCAGGCCCCCAGCTCCGTGTGGCCCCTGGACTCCGGGCCAGCAGGGCCATGGCCCACGGCGCGCTGAGGCTCTGACCGTCTCTCCTCTGTTTCCCCTCCCAGGCTGCCTGTTTGAGGATGGCCTCTGCAGACCCGCTGAGACCTGTGTGAATGGTAAGTGCCAGCCATGGTGACCCCATGGCTGTGTGCAGCGGGGTCCTGGGTGGGCTCATGTTTGACTCTTCCGAGTGTGTGCAGACGTTGGCCTCGGCACCTCAGGCACTGACGGGGGTTAGGCCAGAGCGCCCACCACACCCTCTGCATGTGGGGCCCCCGCTGTGCCGTGAGGCCCCGTGTGAGGTGTCCCCTCTCCCCCACGGTGAGTGTTTGCAGGGTGGGCTCTGTCCCTGCCTGCCTCCAGCCACGTCCTCCCCACCTGGCGTGGGTGCCCCAGCTGCACCCAGCTCTCTGTGCCAACCAGAGGCCTGCAGGCAGAGCCCATAAGTGGGACGTGCCCACGGGACCCTTTGGTTCAGTGTAGTCTCTGCCCCGCCACCTCCAAGCTGGCTGGTCTCTGCCAGGCCCCCAGGCGTGCTGTCGAGGGCCTGAAGGCCAAGACCCAGGGGCAGCTAGGCCAGCGTCCTGGTGAGAAAGTCCCGCTCGGAGCCTGTGGACAGGGGGCTAGGACAGCTGTGTGTGCGTCCTCGCGGCAAGCGTGCCCTGGGGACCACGCCGATGGGCTGGATGGCTCTGTTCTGTGTTCGTTCTTTTTGGGGAGAACTCTGCAGGCTGTGGCGAGCACTTACCTGGGTGGGAGGCTGCAGCAGCTGTGTGATGGGAGCCCACCCAGGTCCGGCTGTTGCGCGCTGGCTGGCCTGAGCGCCTCCTCGCCACAGCCGCACGAGTGGGCCTCAGGCTGGGCCCCAGCACAGCTCCTCATGCTTACACCTCGTGAAGCTTTTATCTGGAGGCAGCTTTTGAAAAAATAATTTATTTAAAAAAAAGTGTCATCTGCCCTGACTTGGTGAAGTTGGATTCTAAAAGAAACAGGTGTGTGTTTAATGTGAGTGCAGGCTCGGGCGGACCAGCAGCGTGAATGCTGCAGCTTGGAGCCTCTCCCCTGTCCCCGACGGGGGGCAGGCCTGCAGCTGTCATGGCTCCTGCAGACTCTGCTTCCCCCAAACCTCCACGTGCCTCCCTAGCGTGGAGGGTACTGATGTTATGTAACAGAGTAGCTCTGAGTTATGTGGAAACAGAAGGCAATTTAAGTGTAAACAGAAACACGTGGGCCTTGACTTATGGAGACAGCTGGTGTTTGATATTCCTCCGGTCCAGCTGAGGGCCCGCTGTAGCCTGACCAAGCGAGGGGACAGCAGCGAGCAGGGATGGAAGGTGCTGGCCCAGCTCGTGACCCCGGGCGAGGCTTTGGGGCTCAGCCTGGCCGGGGGTGAGGGGGGCATCAACAGACATTGAAGTCCCTTTGCATGCCTTCGTTTATTAAAGCGGTCCTGTGTTATCCTTATGGCAGAAAGTGAAGAGGAGCTAAAAAGCCTCTTGATGAAAGTGAAAGAGGAGAGTGAAAAAGTTGGCTTAAACCTCAACATTCAGAAAACGAAGATCATGGCATCTGGTCCCATCACTTCATGGGAAATAGATGGGGAGAAGGTGGAAACAGTGTCAGACTTTATTTTGGGGGGCTCCAAAATCACTACAGATGGTGACTGCAGCCATGAAATTAAAAGACCCTTACTCCTTGGAAGGAAAGTTATGACCAACCTAGATAGCATATTCAAAAGCAGAGACATTACTTTGCCAACTAAGGTCCGTCTAGTCAAGGCTATGGTTTTTCCAGTGGTCGTGTATGGATGTGAGAGTTGGACTGTGAAGAAGGCTGAGGGCTGAAGAATTGATGCTTTTGAACTGTGGTGTTGGGGAAGACTTTTGAGAGTCCCTTAGACTGCAAGGAGATCCAACCAGTCTATTCTGAAGGAGATCAGCCCTGGGATTTCTTTGGAGGGAATGATGCTAAAGCTGAAGCTCCAGTACTTTGGCCACCTCATGTGAAGAGTTGACTCATTGGAAAAGACTCTGAGGCTGGGAGGGATTGGGGGCAGGAGGAGAAGGGGGCGACCGAGGATGAGATGGCTGGATGGCATCATGGACTCGATGGACGTGAGTCTGAGTGAACTCCAGGAGTTGGTGATGGACAGGGAGGCCTGGCGTGCTGCGATTCATGGGGTCAGAAAGAGTTGGACACAACTGAGTGGCTGAATTGAATTGAATTGTGTTACTTTTACAATAAGATTCATCTAATAAAGACGTTGCAGCATCTGCTAAGCTGATTCTGAGAGGCAGGTCTGGCTCAGGCCTGCCACCGTGGGCGCTGACTAAGTGGGCCCAGCCCCCAGCTCCCGCTCAGGACAGCCCTGGGGAGCCATGGACCCTGTTCTGGCCGCAGAGGGGAGCTTCTCGGCAGAAACGTGCTGGGTGTCTGAGGTGGGTGGGCAGAAGGACAGACTGTCTGGAGTTAGGGCTGGCACTGCTGGTGGTAACGAGGCGAGAACCTGGGAAGGGAACAGCTCCCCAAGTCCGGTGATGAGCTGCTGGGGGCCCGGAGAGGAGGAGCAGAGGCCGGGGCTGGGAGGGGCCTCTAGGACGGTGCCCGGCTCACGCAACAGCGTCTGTCCCATGGCAGCTGCTCACGGGGCCAGTGGGCAGGGCCTCCGAGCCAGGAGGAGCCTAGGTCAGCTCTCAGGGCACCCCTCCTTCTTCTCGAGTTGGCCCTTCTGCCGTCTCGGATACGCGGCCTCCAGTCCTCAGGGCACGGACCCTCAGGCTTGTGAATGACCGTTCCCCCTTCCTCCCTCCCCCCTTCTCCGTATCTTTCTGAAGCTTTCTCGAAAGAAGCAGACCAAATCAGTAACTTTGTTGGAAGCTCTCGGGACACTTTTTTCCATGTGAATGTTCGGCAACCACAGGCAGAGTTTGCCAGCTGCTGCTGTGGCCTGCGGTGCACCCAGCGTGTCTTGGCAAGTTTGGTAAACAGGGCTGTTCTGTTCTATTGCACTGGAAAGACGGAATAGTAAGGAGCTTTAATTTGACAGCTTGGAGACCATGAAGAAGTACCGCCGGTCTGAAACCAGATTGGGTCGGAGCAACAGAATGGATGTGGTCTGAAGCATGGGCCACCCGAGAGCCTGGCGAGGCCGTGTGGCCCGGACACCCCAGGCCGCAGGCGGAGGCTCCGGGACTCAGCGCTGCCGGCTGCCGGCTCTGGGCAGAGCAGCATGCGGAGGGGCTGCTCGGTGTTCCCCACCACCAGCTCTGAAGGCTGACTGTGAAGCTTGATGGGGTTCCCATGGAATGCCTTCACAAAGTCCGCTTTGTGAGAACCGTTCCCACCTTGTTTCAGGAAGGTCACGCTCCCGTTTTGGCTTCTGCTGTTGAGGTAATAAAAGCAGCCCTGAGAAACGGTTGGCTTACTGGTGCTTCACTGGATGGTAATATCCTGACTGGGCTTCTAAAGGCCACGGAGGCAGAGTTTGGTGATAAGTTGTCCCGATACATCTCAGGTTCATGGCGCTTGGTTAGGGATGCTGAGGATGTGGCCTTTCCAGCACTGTTTTGTCAGCAGGATGCAGAGGCCAACTGGTGGTCTGGCCCTCACTGGTGGGCCCTCCTCACGCTCTGCTCTGGCGGGTCCAGCTGCTGCAGCAGCTCTTCAGGGTTAGGCTGCAGCCTTTGCGAGACGCTGGGGCATATCTGAGGAGACCCCTGTGCTGGGAGACAATGGCTGGGGGCCAGCCCCCTCCTCCGCCCACCTCCCCACGAAGCGCTCGCTGACCTTACTGTGGTGGAGATGGCAGATGAGACCAGTCACGTGCCCCCAAGGACCAGGAGGAGGTGCAGGGTTTGAATATTCTGAAGCCTGTCAGTTTGGGACAGCCCGGCTGCTGTCTTTGATCCATGCTGCCCTTGTTCTCTGAGAGGGGTTTTCCTTGAAAAGTTCCTGAATCATGGGAGAGAAGTTGTGTCTATCTGTCTGCAGTTTGCCCAGATGGAGGGGTGGCATTTGTAACCTGGGGGAGTTTTCAACTGTCCCGCGAGTCCACTTGTCTGCATCAGAGAAGCGATTCCTCTAAGGAAGCACATTCTCGAGCTGTCCTCGGCCTTTCAGTCTCATCTCCTCCCTTCCCTGTGTCCTGGGTCCTTGATGGTGTCCTGCTCTTTCTGCAGAGGAGAGGCTCGGGGAAGAGACTGTGTCGTGGCCAAGGAGAGTGTCAGGTGGACAAGCGTCCCCCCTTGGCGGCCTGGGGACATGAGCCCTGAGCAGTGATGCGACTGATTTTGCCTCAGCCGCCCGCGTCCAGAGGGAAGGCTCGGTCCCCGCTGCTGGTCTGCAGACAGCCTGAGCTGGCTTGGGGCACTGAGCTGTGGGAATGTTGTCACCACAGCCAGGCGTTTCCTCACCTGGGAGGGAGCACATGGAACGGCCTCACCTGTCTCGTACCGGGAGGGCGTGGTTCCACGGCTCTGTGGGCAGGACCTGGCTCCAGCCACAGCTGCCCAGAGGTGTGTGGCTGGGAGGCTTGTTCCCCTCCCAGATCCCAGTTAACCATAACTCAGGGGGATGAATGGGGATTAATTACTGAGTTAAACGGTGCAAAGCAGAGTTTAATTTGGCATGTTAACAGGAAAAGAACAGCAATTTCGAGCCTCACATGAATGACTGGAGATGAGTTACAGTTGATGTGGCTCCATTTGAGTGGCTGCCATGCACAGGAACGCGCACGCAGCTGGCGTGCCCGCAGGCGCCCTAGGCTCTGAGGGCCCCTCTGCTGCCGCCCCCAGGCTCAGCTTCTGCAGGACCGGCCTTCTCACCCCTCCTTGCCTGGCCACCTTTGCATCGCAGCTCAGGGGCCAGGAGGCTGCCCCGGGGAGCGCCCTGCTTTCCTGTGTCTCCACCTCTGGGGTGGCTGTTGGGTCACCTTGCAGGTGGCAGGCTGGCGTTCCCCTCCCCTCAGCGGCCCTGGGCCCTGAATTCCCAGGGAGCCCCTGGGCCGCCTCTTCCTGCTCCTGGGCGGGCATTTCTGGGGAGCTAGAGAGGCCCCTGTGTCCGAGGCTGAGGACTCGCTTCTCTGCATCTCATGGGGTGGCTCACAGCATGGCTGGTGTGACCCTCGTGTTCGAATCTGGTGTGTTTTTGTCACCAGAGTAACCAGTCCCCGAGGGGACGGGGGTGTTTTATTGTTCTGAGTAAACGAGAGGACACACCCCATGCGTAAGGGTGTAGCTCCAGATCTTAATGTCTGTGGCCTTCCTGGGGGGGCGGGGGCTAAGGAGGCAAGCTCCTGAGGGTCCACCCTGCATAGGGCGGGCGTGAGCGCCCTGATCCCAGACTCTCCAGCACACTGCTGACCAGCCTCACCTAGCCTGTCCCGCTGCCACTGTTGGACTCGGTTGGCCCCGCGGAGTGCATCCGTGAGCTTCGGGTTTTGGGGTGCTGTCCGAGGTCCCTGCTGCGTCCCCCGCTCCCAGGGCACACAGGGGCTGCAGCAGCCGCTCCCAGCTCTCCGTCAGTGCTCTTCCCAGGGGGCGGTTAGCTGGTCCCTCCGGGGCCTTCGCCTCCCCAGGCCTCTCAAGGAATTCCTCCTGCGGGACACGCCCTCTCTTGGGACACGCCCTCTCTCTGGACACGCCCCTGATGGGCAGGCCCTCTGTCAGGACACGCCCCTGACGGGACACGCCCTCTGTTGGGACACGCCCTCCGGCCAAGCAGCCCGTTCTTTCCCAGATCCCAGCTGCCCGCCTGCCTACAGCTGTCGCCTGCTCGGGGTGTCCCCCACCCGGGAGTCCCCCTCCCCACGGAGGAACGAGGGGAGATGGGAGGCAGCATTGCCATTTCCCAGCGGAATGACACCTTTGAGGGGAGCACCCTGCGTGGGGTGCGTGTGTGTCTTAAGATGTCATTTCTTCCTTCTGTACCAGTTTCTAGATTGACTTACCAGTTAGCTCAATTAACTCTTCAAAGTCTTTAATTATAAACACGGAAGAGGATAATGAATTGTCTAGCAGGTGAAACCTTCTTGCACGTTTTCCATTGTATCCCAGCCAGGGCTGTTTAGAGCGTTCTGCGGGGAAAGTTCACTTGACGTGCCAGTTATGGACAGCGTCTCCTACGAGGCCCAGGGGCCCTGGGTCTGCCTGTGATCTCAGCGTGTGATGGCTTCTTGGTGGGTGAGCAGTCTGTGCCGACTCCTGAGGCTCTGTGGCTGCTTCCCTTGGGTCAGGGTTTGCCGTGGTGATGTCCAGTGGGCCACACTGCTGGGCTCCGTGAGGGCGGGTGAGGGTGTGAGAGCCGCCCCCCACCCCATGCCCACCAGCGCTTCCTTTCTGGCCTGAGTCTCTGCTCATCGATGCTCTGGTTTTGGTTTCGGTCTTATAAGTACTAGGTCTTGGTGTCTACTGAGGAATGTCACCAATGTAGAGAAGAGAGCTGTTGGGCAGGCGCATCGGGGGCCTGGGTGGAGCAAGTTAAGCCAAGTAGACTTTGTCAGTCAGGGCCAAGACGCTTCCCTGTTTGAGCTGTTTATCGAAGTGGTACCTGCCTTGCAGTTTTTTTCTTTTCCTTTCAAATGCTTAAAAATTTGTTTTTTAAGATACTTATGGCAACCTGTTTTTTTCTTGCATTAATATTTAAAACATTTTTTCCCCCAGTTTGTCATTGTTAACTGTTAGATAGTTGAACGATCTGAGTTGTCTCTCAAAGCCAAGATTGGAGTTTAAATTAGCTCATTTCAAATGAATCTGGATTTTCTGAGGCTATAACTGTGTCTTTCTTGGGAGCCCCGTGTCTGCATTTCTGTGCTTTAGGAAGCATCCACTGCTCAGAGTGGGCCTCCTTTCCTCTCCCAGCCCCTGCCCCATCCAGCTGCATGGTGATTGTAGCACGTCGCATTGGGCGCCGGACTCCGTGCGGTGTGGCCCCGTCTGCAGGCGTGTCTTCTCCCCTGCTGAGCACAGATGATGTGGGCACATGCCCTCTGCCCTGTGCGACATCATCCTGCCCTCTTGGAGCTGTCCCAGGCGTGGGCTTCTGCTAACCCCCCTGCCCACACTCACACCCTGAAGCGGCTGCTTATGGAGACAGACAGCTGCTGGCCGCTGTTGGGGAGGGCTGTGGGTTTGCCACACTCGCACCCTGAAGCGGCTCCTTGTGGAGACAGCCGCTGGTCGCTGTGGGTCTGCCACACTCGCACCCTGAAGCGGCTCCTTGTAGAGACAGCCGCTTGCCGCTGTTGGGGAGGGCTGTGGGTCTGCCACACTTGCACCCTGAAGCGGCTCCTTGTAGAGACAGCCGCTTGCCGCTGTTGGGGAGGGCTGTGGGTTTGCCACACTCGCACCCTGAAGCGGCTCCTTGTGGAGACAGCCGCTGGTCGCTGTGGGTCTGCCACACTTGCACCCTGAAGCGGCTCCTTGTAGAGACAGCCGCTTGCCGCTGTTGGGGAGGGCTGTGGGTTTGCCACACTCGCACCCTGAAGCGGCTCCTTGTGGAGACAGCCGCTGGTCGCTGTGGGTCTGCCACACTTGCACCCTGAAGCGGCTCCTTGTAGAGACAGCCGCTTGCCGCTGTTGGGGAGGGCTGTGGGTTTGCCACACTCACACCCTGAAGCGGCTCCTTGTGGAGACAGCCGCTGGTCGCTGTGGGTTTGCCACACTCACACCCTGCAGCGGCTCCTTGTGGAGACAGCCGCTGGTCGCTGTGGGTCTGCCACACTCGCACCCTGAAGCGGCTCCTTGTAGAGACAGCCGCTTGCCGCTGTTGGGGAGGGCTGTGGGTTTGCCACACTCACACCCTGAAGCGGCTCCTTGTGGAGACAGCCGCTGGTCGCTGTGGGTTTGCCACACTCACACCCTGAAGTGGCTCCTTGTGGAGACAGCCGCTGGCCGCTGTGGGTTTGCAGCAGGGAGGGTGTCACAGTTCTAACACATTTTCATGGCTGCTCCTTCTCCGCTCATAGGACTTTGAGTCTAGAATTGCTGCAATCTTGAGAGAAATGTGCTAAATCCTCATTCAGTTTTGGTTCATTTTGCCGGAGGTGTTGGAGGAGACTGGGGTCTGGCACTGGGGGCCCCAAGCTCTTGATGCTTTGTGGCCAGAGATGGGGTGAGCAGCACGTACGGTGTGACCAGAGCTTGGAGTGTGCCTGTAGTCACGCACTGTGAGAAGCACAAAAGTCTGTATTGTTAAAGCAAAGTTTTATACTAAACTTGAGTCCTAGAGATTATATAGCGGTATTTTTTAAAGGCTTTTTTTTTTTTTTTGCCTATGGGTAACCGTGTGGG
This sequence comes from Oreotragus oreotragus, assembly GCA_006410675.1. Classification (NCBI taxonomy): domain Eukaryota; kingdom Metazoa; phylum Chordata; class Mammalia; order Artiodactyla; family Bovidae; genus Oreotragus; species Oreotragus oreotragus. Next base: position 265,604 of record SJYX01011868.1, read on the forward strand.
GCCTAGTGTCAGTGGTTCGGCCAGTGCTATGTTGGTCAGTGGTCAGCAGCTAGCTCCGGGCGAGCTGTGTTGATTTGCAGTCAGTTTCTGTGGCCTAAACTTGGCCGCTGGGCTGATTTCCAGCCAGCGCAGCTCCACCCTGGGGCAGCTGGGGAGACACCATTAGGAGCCTTCGCCGCTCCTGGGAGCCTCTGCCCGCCTGGGACGCTGGACACACAGGTTTCACAGGGCGGGTCTGCAGAGGGTCAGCTGGCGGCTGGGTAATGGCAGAGGTCTCTGCCTCCCCGACTCAGGAGTGACCCCGCAGTCGAGCTCAGTGGGGCTGTTTTGGAATGTGCCCTGGTCGGCTCCCTGGCTCAGAGCCTGTGAAGGAGTCTGAGTGGATCCGCCCCCTCACGTCTTTTCTGGAACGAAAACAGCGTTACCTGGTAACGGTGCGCTTGCAGGAGGCTTTGTGCTTCTCTGGGTGTTTTACACACAAATCTTCTTGGATTATCGCAACATCCCTGAGAGATTCTTTTCTCCTGAGATAATTTTGTCCTCATTTAGTGGATGGCAGACCACCATCTCTTCGATGTTGAATTTGGGTAAACAGGTCAGAATCTAATCTAGAACCAGGGCTGGCCCACTGTTCCCCAGCTGAGCTGTGTTTGCTTCTCACGATGGCATGGGGGTGTTGGGGTCAGCATTGTGGTTTTGCCATTTATGAATCTGCAGATGCTGCCACGGCGAGGAAATGGCCATCTGTGGTGAGGCGGGTGTTGAGGCGAGAATGACCGTGTTGCAAGCACCTTCACAAGGGCCCAGGGCCTGGCTGGAAGCACCAGCTGGGCGAGCTGCCAGCTGGTGTCATCTATTCCCTGAGGGCAGATTCCAATGATGGAATGAACTGGGAGCCCCACGCTCACCCAAAACCTGGAGAGATCCTGGGCCAGGGCACGCGTCACCTGGGGTCTCAGTTGCCTCTGCTCTCATAAATATTAATCAGAGGAAACCGCCTGTGGAAGGGCCTCCCCTTTATTCATTTGGCTTGAAATCAGTGTTGTTAATGGGTTTTGAATTTGTTCTCAGAATTGGAAGAAATCACAGAGACTGGAAGCCAGGTGATACTGTGGGTGGGAGAGACCCTGTGGACACAGCCTGTGGCCAGCCTGGGGTTTTGTCAGGGCCGGCCCCGTGCAGACCTCCTCCGTCCTTGAGGAGGCGGCCCGGCGGCTCCATCGTCTTCCAGGGAGCAGGCGCTTCCTCAGCTGCCCACTGTGAGGTCTGACGGGCCAGTTTACTTTCCTGTTGTTTCCTCCTTTTTGGAAAAAAGTAACAGCTCTGATTTTTGCTTAGAGTGGAACTGATCCCCTGGGAATACTTGGAGAGAAAGAGGGGGAAGCATGATGGCCTGAAAGCCTCTTGGTGGTGGGGCCGGTCTGCACAGACCCCAGGCTCCCCCAATCCACAGCCCCACCCTGCTACTCTGGGTCCGTGGAAGTTAGGCTAGCTCAAGGTCAAGTGTCCAGGTTTGTAAACATTGTGATGGCGAAGAGATTGGAAGTAGTACAAGATTAATGGAGGCATTAAAATAGCGATTACCCAGGCTGTGGTCCAGACGTGGCCTGGCTTTATCAAGACTGATGACCAGGGTTTTATGTCCTCGAGCAGCCAGTCCACCAGAATGTGGGCAGTCTGGACATCCCGCGGGTCCCGGCCCCTTCCCACAGTGTTGCCCAGTCTTCAGGGAGTCCCTGGCTGCCCAGGTGGGCTCACCTGGGATGGAGCAGACCCTTCCCACCCCGGCGCCTTCTCTGCTCACCCAGCAGCAGACACCCCACACCTTCCTACGATTCTGTGTGATATAAAAATCCATGGAGACTCACGCTCAGGGTTGTGTCTGTAAGTGACCCTCCCCCAGTGACGGGGGTCCTGAGCTTCCTCCCCACCTGGTCATTGGCACCAGCCATCACCTGGCCCTCCCCAGCCTGCGCCTCCTGCTCTGATACTGAGCCCTGGTCTGTCGGTGCGTGGGCCGTTTCCGGTGGTTTCCAGTGTTTGTCTGTGGTAGGAAGGCCCCTGGGAACACCCTGCATGGGCCTTTGGGGGCTTGCTGACCTCCTTGTGGAGGAGAAAGCGGGGCTTGTCTTGGGGTACCTACCTGGGAAGTTCTCTTGAGTCAGGTTACTGGAGATTCTGGTAAGATGCAGAAATGTAGGAAATAAAAGGCAGATTATACCACAGGCCACTAGAAAATCACGCAGTTGGGAAAACCCACCATAGGATTGCGTTTTGAAAAGTCTTAGTTCTTCAGCAAAACAGAATAAATTGTATGCTCCCAGCTGCTGGAATTGAACACCATGACCTTATTTGATTATAACCTGTGTCCAGATGGAATGCTTCCAGCTCTACTTCACGTTTTCCAGCGTCAGCCCTTGTTCCGATGGGAGGAAAACCCCCCACGCCTTTGCTTCCCACTGGCCAGGGCCTCTCCCTCACTTGCCCAGCGGACTGAACAGATGCTCTGAAGCCAGCTCTGAAGGCTCGCAGGACACAGCTGTTTTCATCTGCTTCGGGGAACCGAAACGCGCTCCAGCGTTACCCAGCCCTCGGAGGGTCCTGGGGACGGTGAGGGGCGGGGGGGTGTCAGCTCACACGCCCGAGCCCAGGTCGCCAGCCCCACCTCTGGTCTGACCGGCTGGCCTCTGTGGCGGGCAGCCTCCACATCACGTGTCTCCTTCTGCCCAGTGGCTGGGGTCGGGGGCCCCGGCTGCCGACGGCCAGGGTCCGCAGGCTGGCCGCTCTCGCCTGCCACAGACAGAGGCGCGCCAGCAACTCGCACTTGGCTTCTCTGCTCTTTAAAAGGGACCACAAACAAAACTAGACCCAAACTTTAAAGACACTTTTTACTTGTATTGGGTACAGCGACTGAGCACACGCACCGGCAACATGTACCGGCTGACAGCGCGGCCGCCTGACGGACTGACTGACTGACAGCACGGCTGCCTGACGGCCCGGCTGCCTGATGACACGGCTGCCTGATGGCCCTGCTGCCTGACAGCCCGGCTGACCACGTGGTGGCAGCGTCAGCTGCACAGCGGGGGGGCTCAGCCACAGACACACATGCACGTTGCTGCTAGACCCCGGCCTTCAGGTTTTGGGTCTGTTCGCTGTGGATTAATGTTTTCATCTCCTTAATCTGAAGGCCGATGCCGTTGATTGTCTGGTGTGTGTGTGTGTGTGAGCACCTTCGTGCACACACTGTTGTCCTGATTTCTGAGGCACAGACAGAAGGGACTGAGCGTCACGGCACTCAGGGCCAGTCTAGGCTCTGCCGCCAGCCTTTCCTGGCCTTGCTGCTTAAGTGAGTTCTTCATGGAAGGAGCTTTCTCCTCCTTGGAAAGAGCCCATTTTCTTACCTGTAAATTGAGGTGTTTGACTACGTCACGGTGTGTAGCTACATCAGGGGTTGCCGACCATGGCTGTGCACTGAGGTTTTTAAACAACCAATGGCCAGGCATTGCCAGGGTTGGGGAGAGGGGACTGGTATCAGCTCTTTCCTTTCCTGTTTTAAAGCTCCCTGAAGCGGTTCTAGCGCACAGCCATAGCTGAGAAACACTGGGCCAGATGATTCCTAAGAAACCTTCCAACCCTGAAAATTCCTCAACATCTACACTCAAATGCCAGCTGTGCTTTGTGCAACAAAGCCAAGAATATGGAGGGGCAGTTCAGTCTCCTCAGTATTACTTGTACGGTTGGTTAGCAAGAGCATCATTCGCACAGAAGATAGTTCTCTGTGGACGTACAAATCAGCGCACATGACGAGGCGGCCATTTAAGAAATTGCAGATTCCAACGAAGGCTGTCTTCGGTAAATAACCCTAGTCCAGGGCATTGACAGTATTCTTCACTTCGTTATTTAGGATATTTCCCCAAACACAGAAGACTGTAAACAGCTATAAATATTATTAACACCTGCACAGTGTTATATACTTTATGGGAGATTTCGTACACTTTATTTCACTTGGGCCTCAAAATACCAGTTGCACCACAGACTGGCTGCTTGTCCGGCTCTTTGCTCAGGTAGAGACAGGATAGGGTGCCTGGCAGAACAGGGGTGTAAACAGTTGGCACAACTCAGTATAACCCAACCCCCCAACAAGGCCAGACCTGGTGCGGGGCTGCCAGGTCTTTGTCAGTAAAATTACCGAAGTTCTGAAGGCCAGTGACTCAAACGTGTGCCGTGGAAAGCAAGGGAGGGAGCGCCATGCTAAGTGCAAACGTGTCCTTCCTGTCACTGCATGAAGCACCATCCAACAGAGACCTTCGAGGAGGGCAGGGCGCCCAGGTCAGGGTCTGAAACATCGTCCAACAGGGAGAGCCCAGGGGAGAGGGCAGGGCGCCCGGGTCAGGGTCTGAAACATCGTCCAACAGAGAGAGCCCAGGGGAGAGGGCAGGGTGCCCAGGTCAGGGTCTGAAACATCATCCAAGAGAGAGGCCCCCAGGGAGAGGGCAGGGTGCCCGGGTCAGGGTCTGAAACACCGTCCAACAGAGAGAGCCCAGGGGAGAAGGCAGGGTACCCGGGTCAGGTTGTGAAACATCATCCAACAGAGACTCTCAAGGAGGGCAGGGCACCTAGGTCAGGGGCTGAAACATCGTCCAACAGAGACCCTCGAGGAGGGCAGGGCGCCCGGGCCAGGGTCTGAAACATCGTCCAACAGGGAGAGCCCAGGGGAGAGGGCAGGGCCCCCAGGTCAGGGTCTGAAACATCGTCCAACAGAGAGAGCCCAGGGGAGAGGGCAGGGCGCCCGGGTCAGGGTCTGAAACATCGTCCAACAGAGAGACCCCAGGGGAGAGGGCAGGGTGCCCAGGTCAGGGTCTGAAACATCATCCAAGAGAGAGGCCCCCAGGGAGAGGGCAGGGTGCCCGGGTCAGGGTCTGAAACACCGTCCAACAGAGAGAGCCCAGGGGAGAAGGCAGGGTACCCGGGTCAGGTTGTGAAACATCATCCAACAGAGACTCTCAAGGAGGGCAGGGCACCTAGGTCAGGGGCTGAAACATCGTCCAACAGAGACCCTCGAGGAGGGCAGGGCGCCCGGGCCAGGGTCTGAAACATCGTCCAACAGGGAGAGCCCAGGGGAGAGGGCAGGGCCCCCAGGTCAGGGTCTGAAACACCGCCCAGCAGAGAGAGCCCAGGGGAGAGGGCAGGGCGCCCGGGTCAGGGTCTGAAACACCGCCCAGCAGAGAGAGCCCAGGGGAGAGGGCAGGGCCCCCAGGTCAGGGTCTGAAACATCGTCCAGCAGAGACCCTCGAGGAGGGCAGGGCGCCTGGATCAGGGTCTGAAATATCGTCCAACAGAGAGACCCCAGGGGAGAGGGCAGGGTGCCCGGGTCAGGGTCTGAAACATCGTCCAACAGAGAGAGCCCAGGGGAGAGGGCAGGGCCCCCGGGTCAGGGTCTGAAAGTAGGGCCCCAAGTGAGCAGCCTCACAGCCTGACCTGGGAGCTCTATGCAGGAGCCTTGGGAGGTCAGAGGCCCTCTGCCCAATTCCCCCGGTGCCCAGGTGCAGCAGGTGCCCTGTGGGCCAGCCCTCACAGGCACCCACTGGGGACCAGGTACTCACGGCAGTGTCTGGTGCATGGGATCTCTCACCAACCTGGGCTCGCTGCACGTGTGGCTTCCGGTCTGTCTGCTCCTAGAGTGTGAGCCGCAGGGCGGGGTCTTGACTGTCTGGCTAATTGATGTTTCTGGGCATCTACAGCAGTGTCCGTGGCAGAGCTGGTCACAGCAGATGTCAGTTCATTTTGTGTTCATGGGACGTCGTGCTTTAAACTTTCCCTCGGTTAACTCTATCAAAGTGGTGCATACGCACGGGTTAAACAGTCAGCTGATGTGAGGCTCTAATAGTCAGAACACTGTGCCGCCTGCCCAGGCCGTCCGCCTGCGAGCACCGCCTGGCTGCCCAGGCTGTCTGGTGCTCACTGTGTACTCGCATGACGCGCTTCTGCCCTGGGTCACTGGGGTCCCCTGGTCCTCCTCTGGCTCCTGTTGTAACAGAGCAGGACCCTGTGGCGCCTTCCCAGAACAGACTCTGCACCCTCGCCCCAGTCCTCTGTTTGCATTTTGTCTGTAGAAAAACTTTGAAGAATAAATTTAATCAGGGAAGTCAGAAAATGCGAAAACAAAGAGAAATAGTCAAAATGAAATAATAATGTTGTTCAGTTGCTCAGTCGTGTCTGACTTTTGGCAACCCCATAGACTATAGCACGCCAGGCCCCCCTGTCCATCACCAACTCCTGGAGTTTGCTCAAACTCATGTCCATTGAGCCGGTGATGCCATCCAACCATCTCATCCTCTGTCGTCCCCTTCTCCTCCCGCCTTCAGTCTTTCCCAGCATCAGGGTCTTTTCCAATTAGTCAGGTCTTCCAGTCTGTTGGTCAAAGTATTGGGGTTTCAGCTTCAGCATCAGTCCTTCCAATGACTATTCAGGACTGACTTCTTTTAGGATTGACTAGTTGATCCCCTTGCGGTCCAAGGGACTCGCAAGAGTTTTTCCTAGCACCACATTTTGAAAGCATCCATTTTTCCATGCTCAGCCTACCTTATGGTCCAGCTCTCACATCCACACATAACTACTGGAAAAACCATACCTTTGACTATACAGACCTTTGTCAGCAAAGTGATGTCTGGTTTTTAATATGTTGTCTAGGTTTGTCATAGCTTTTCTTCCAAGGAGCAAGGCTCTTTTAATTTCCTGGTTGCAATCACTGTTCGTGATGGTTTTAGAGCCCAAGAAAATAACGTCTGTCACTGTTTCCATTGTTTCCCCATCTGTTTGCTATGAAGTGATGGTACCAGGTGCCATGATCTTAGTTTTTTCAATGTTGAATTTTTTTAATGCGAAATAGTAATAGTTTAGCTATGACCGAGTCAAGGAGCTTTAGTCCTCCTTAAGGACTGCAGGTGGTGTGCTGAGCCATGTCCTTTGGGCTGATTTGTACATGCCAAAACCCCCACCAGGCAGAAGAAGTTAATTGCATGATGAGCAGAGTGCACCCTTGATGGAAGCTGGCAGTCTGCAGAGCTGGCCTCAGGGAAGTAGGAGCAACCCAGCCCTGGGACTGGAGACTGCTGCTGCTAAGTCACTTCAGTCGTATCCGACTCTGTGTGACCCCATAGACGGCAGCCCACCAGGCTCCCTCGTCCCTGGGATTCTCCAGGCAAGAACACTGGAGTGGGTTGCCATTTCCTTCTCCAATGCATGAAAGTGAAAGCATCCATTTTTCCATGCTCAGCCTACCTTATGGTCCAGCTCTCACATCCACACATAACTACTGGAAAAACCATACCTTTGACTATACAGACCTTTGTCAGCAAAGTGATGTCTGGTTTTTAATATGTTGTCTAGGTTTGTCATAGCTTTTCTTCCAAGGAGCAAGGCTCTTTTAATTTCCTGGTTGCAATCACTGTTCGTGATGGTTTTAGAGCCCAAGAAAATAACGTCTGTCACTGTTTCCATTGTTTCCCCATCTGTTTGCTATGAAGTGATGGTACCAGGTGCCATGATCTTAGTTTTTTCAATGTTGAATTTTTTTAATGCGAAATAGTAATAGTTTAGCTATTACCGAGTCAAGGAGCTTTAGTCCTCCTTAAGGACTGCAGGTGGTGTGCTGAGCCATGTCCTTTGGGCTGATTTGTACATGCCAAAACCCCCACCGGGCAGAAGAAGTTAATTACATGATGAGCAGAGTGCACCCTTGATGGAAGCTGGCAGTCTGCAGAGCTGGCCTCAGGGAAGTAGGAGCAACCCAGCCCTGGGACTGGAGACTGCTGCTGCTAAGTCACTTCAGTCGTATCCGACTCTGTGTGACCCCATAGACGGCAGCCCACCAGGCTCCCTCGTCCCTGGGATTCTCCAGGCAAGAACACTGGAGTGGGTTGCCATTTCCTTCTCCAATGCATGAAAGTGAAAAGTGAAAGTGAAGTCGCTCAGTCGTGTCTGACTCTTAGCAACCCCATGGACTGGAGACTAACTGTACTTAAAACAAGATGACATTGGTCAGACCACCACCAATTTCAAGACTACTGTCAGAGCTGCCTATTCCCCAGCTGATGCGTTGAGGTGGTGAGAGGGCTCTTGGGAGCATGGGGTGCAGATGGGCTGCAGATGGTCCGCTTAGGTGGGGATGAGCTGCAGAACTGTCCCCCCTGAGAAGGAGGGAGGCCCCTGTTTTAGTTCTTTACTGGTTCCTAGAGGGCTGTGGGTGGGCCTTCCCGGCATCAGGCTAAGCGCTGCGGAGCTCAGGCACGTGGGAGAGTCTCCAGAGGTGCTGTGTCCACTGCAGACTCCTGCCTCGGGGGACCCTGTGTCCAGAGCCCTAGGCCAGGGTGGACCCACGTGGACTCCTTGCTCTGCTCCTGGTTTGTACACAGCACGTGGTGGGAAGTGCTTGGGGTCTGACAGTCTATGAACTGTTTCTTGGGGTCCGAGGCAGGCAAGGGGCCTCATGCCCACTTTGCCCACTTCCCGAGTTCCAGACGGCAGAGGGTCCCCCAGCCCCATGGCCTGTTCCAGGGCTGGGTCTGAGTTATTCCTCCAGGGGTGGGCGGGGGGCAAGTACCGACCTCCATGCAGCCCATGGAGAAGGCCAGCTGCTGTGGGGCACCGCTCGTGGGTGCCCCGAGCATGACGGGGTGAGCTCCCTGCCCGCTGTGCTGAGAGGCGTGAGGTGCCCCGCTCTGGACTGCGAGTGTCCCGGGGAGACACACGGAGCTGAGTGCTCTCACACCCACGTGCTATTGCACCTATCTGGGCGTGGGGGACCCTGCGTGGGGCGCAGTGTCATCTGAGGTCTGAACGCCTATCGCTCCTCACTGTCTCCCAAACATTGTCGTCGACAGAGAGGGTAGCATGGAAGAAGCCTGGGTGCTTGAGTGGAAATGGGAACCAAACTTTAAAATCTCCACAGATACTGCTTTGGGCAGAAGTAGGTAAAAAGGCGTGCTGCAGATTAATGATTATTAGAAGTCATTCAAGAGTGATCTTTTTTCCCAGTCAAATCTGTTCCCAATTTTATCTGATTCCCTTAAGGTCAAAGGCTTTAAACAGTGTCCTTTGGTTTGCTCGTTTGTCTCCTCTATCCTGAGACAGGCTCCTCTCCAGCCGTGGGTGGCGGTGGTCAGTCT
>SJYX01011868.1:274936-291262 GCA_006410675.1 Oreotragus oreotragus
GGGCTGGGCGGGAGGCGTGCTGAGCCCCAGGGGCCTGTGCGTGCGTGCTCCGTCACCCACTCCCGTCTGATTCTTGGCAACCGTGTGGACTGTGGCCCGCCAGCCTGCTCTGCCATGGGCTTCTCCATGCGAGGATGCTGGGGGGTCGCCGTGCCCTCCTCCAGGGGTCTTCCTGCACTGGCAGGGGGCTCTTTACCGTTAGTGCCACGTGGGAAGCCCCCAGTGGCCTCAAGGCAGTGCTTCTTGTAAGCAAAAGGTGCTGACTGGCGTGGCTCAAAGTGCAGAGCTTTATGGAGGCTTTATTTTCCATTCTCAAAGCAGTTCATCACGAAAGGAAAGTTTGCAGGCGGAAGAGAGCAGGGAAAAGGTGAGCCTGTGGGCCAGTCACCGGAGACAGCTCCGTTTTGATCTCTTTTTTGTGTGTCCTTGCATTTGAACATGTTTTATGTGTTTGTAAGCATATCATTATTATAATTCTCTTTTGAATTTATACAATACATATTTTCCTATCTAATTCACTCTCTTCTTAAATATAACCTTTAAAAGAATAATAGTTCGGGATCATAAAATTAATGTCAAAATCACGATCCATCTTTCTTGCCTAAAAAATCCACTTGTTCCTTTGTTCATTCAATAACTCATTTTGTGAAGAGACTTACGGTTGCGTGTCAGTGGCAGGCACTGGCTGGAGCTGGGGATTAGCGCCCCCACCCAGGAAGGATGCAGGCGTGTGGGGAGCTAGACTGCAGAATCATGGTGATGGGTGATGCCCGACCCAGCGATGGCACCTCCAACCCCTCCCCATGTGGAGGGGGGGTGGCCAGGGCCCGGAGGCTTAAGGAAGAGGAGCTTTGAGGACAGAGAGAAGCATTGTGGGCAGGAGTTACTAAATGTCTACTACTGATTTCAATGAGGTTTCTTCTCTGAATGGTCCCTGACCTTTTGTGATGGTTGCTTGTATCCGTTTTCCTCCCCAGGGAAGGGAAGTTTTGTGTCATCTGAGACTGGTGACCAGTACCGGCACCTGTGGGTGTGGGCTGTGCTGGTCTCCCTCACTGACACAGCAGGGGGAACCGGGCAGCTCTCACGCGGACTCAGCTGTTGTCCGGATAGATTTGAACGCTGGCAGGGCTGTGTGGGGTGCTGTGGCCACCTGTCCTGTGTGCGTGCACGTGGGGTGCTTTGCCTTAGGTCCATCTTGAAAGAAATGAACTGCACAGAGCAAGTTACTACAGCAACAGCGTTTATTAAAATGCCGTCTTTCTATCCAGCTTCTGAAGAATCGGTAAATCCCGTGGTGACATCACACACAGAGAGCCTGCAAACTCTCTCTCACAGAAGCATCGCTGACACAGAAGCAGAGACGGCCCGCAGGGCTCCCCGGGGCCGGGGGCTGAGAGCCTGCAGCCAGCGCGGGGCACGGACGCCATCCCTGCTCCAGGGAGAGCCCGAGTGCAGCAGAGCAGCTAAGCCCATGTGCTGACACTGCTGACGTGGGACGCTCTGGAACACCCGCTCCACGGCAAGAGACGCCTCTGCCGTGAGCAGCCTGCGCACCACATCTGGAGAGGGGCCCCTCCGCAACCAGAGAGAAGACTCCGTGTGGCCCAAGGAGAGATGGCGCGGTCAACAAAGTTATAGCCCAGTGCCGCTCAAGCACTCTTACACAAACCCAGTGCTGCTCGTACACGAACCCAGTGCCGCTCAAGCGCTTGTACACAAACCTAAATAGCATGTTGCCAGCATGATCCAGTGGCGTGCTGAAAGAATACTTTTCTCAGAGTAAGGAGTAGCCCCGTAGTGGGGCACTAATATGACTTACCAGAGCAGCAGGCTAGCGCGGGCATACGTATGTTTATTTGTTGAATACCAGAGAGAGGAAATTCAAGCTCTGGTCCTTGAGACGAGACACAGGCAGATAGACTGAGCGCCGATGCCCAGCTGCGCCACGTGGATTCTGCCCACACGTGACTGGCAACCTGTCACTGAGCACAGCTTTGAGCCCCAGGCTGGGATCCACAGCTTCACCCTCCATCGGGGCCACCTGGGGACACTCAGGAGCGTCCTGTGTTCATTCTGCTCCAGGCCAACGGAATCAGAATTTCCAGGGTGAGACCTCTGTATCAGCGCATCAAACAAATGTGAAAAACTTAAGAGGCATAAAACCAAAGGGAAGAGACAGCATGGCCGTCGTTTCAGATGATGTGATTATTTACTTGGAAAACCTCAACGAGCCCACTGAAGAACTGCTGACAGCGTCAGTTACGTGCTTAATGTAGAGATGAGGGTTTCCCTAAACACCAACAACCCAAAGAAGACAGTGGAAGAAAATAGGAGCGTAGGCGTTTAAGCCATCTTGGAGAAACCTGAAGAATGCGCAGGCCATTGATGAAACCCCCCTTGAATATTGCTGAGGACGTTCCTGCTTCTGGGTGTGATGGCCAGTTTGCTACAGAAAAATTTTACCTCAAAACAAATAGAAAAGCTGGATAAAGTACAGAAAACTTCTGGTAGAAGATGCATGGAGCTATGACAACAGGCAGGACCTGAAGTCCCAGGACCACAGGACAAGGGGCCAGTCCAGGCCAACCAGTCATCGAGGCCCTCGGAGGGAGGCTGAGAGAGAGCAGGCTCAGAGCAGGTGCGCAGAGCTGCTGTGGGCGTGCGTGCTGGGCCAGGGCCTGCCTACGCGTGAGGACCCCAGTGGACTAGCTGGGCCTTTGGTCAGACCCTGAGAGGCGGGGAATGCAGCAGGAGGAAGGGTGCGTGGCCAGCGCCCTGCGCCTCGGGCTGCCGGGAGCTGAGGAGAAGCACTGTGTGCAGTTGAGATCCCGGCTAGGTCCTGTTCCGCGGTTCACACGCTGTGTCAGCGCTCGGCCAAGACCACCTTGCGTGTTGACAGGGCGAGAGGAAATGGCTGGATGGTAGAGGCAGATGCAAAGTGGTGCAGGTATTAAAGTCATCAGCCTCTGATGCCGAAATACTGATGATCCAGCTGTTTGAAGCAGTAGTTGGTAAGTGGAGAGTTTCAGAGAATTTCAGATTTTCTGCAGTCTGTGGAGAAGAACCACACGGACATGGCCGCCCTGTGAAATGCACATGCTGGGTTCAGAAATGCAGCCGGCGGGCCTAGTAGCAGGGGAGACGCAGTGTAAGTGGGGAAGAGTGACGCAGGCCAGCAGGCCGCGTCCAGGGGCTTCCCTGGGTCCAGTGCGGAAGACTTCGCTTTCCAGGGCAGGCCTTGCAAGTCTGGTCCCTGGTCAGGGAGCTCAGATCCCTCATGCCTCAGGGCCAAAGAGCCAAACACCAAACAGAAGCGATAGTGTCACAAAGTCAATAAAGGCTTTAAAAAATGGTTCACATAAAAAATCTTAAAAAGAAGACACTGTCCAGAGAGAGAGAAGGGTGAAAAATATAAAGAGAGGGAGAGACCCCGGAGCAGGGAGGGAGCTCACTGTGAGTCACAGTCCGCAGGGGAGGAGGCGGAGAAGGGGCGGAGCGTCTGAGCAAGTGAAGACTAGGAGGCTTCCAGAACAGGAGGAAGACACCACGCCAAGCTCGGGGAGCACCGCGAACCCTGAGACGCCGCGCCAAGCTCGGGGAGCACCGCGAGCCCTGAGATGCCGCGCCAAGCTCCGGGAGCACCGCGGACCCTGAGGACAGGCGTGTGTGCGTGCGCACACACGCCTGGGAGCGACATAGTGAAGCTGTTGGAAACACGGATGTAAGAAAGCCATCATAGCCAGAGAAGACACGGATAGCCTCAAGCGTTCTAAGAAGACCACGGGCAAGATGGCAGGAAGCCCCCAGGTCGTCCCTCTTCCTGCACGCATGCCCTCTACCATGCAAGCCTGGATCGCAGGTGGAGCTTCCGCCCCACTACCTGATTCTGGCCTCAGCTATGACTCGTTTGACCATCAGGCGAGGTCAGAAGGGTGAGGTCCTGATGCTGCTGCTCTGACGTAGTTACACCCAGACCCCCAGGAGGAGAGTCGCAGGAGCACAGCCCCGCAGCCGGCCCCTGCTCCCTCGCAGACGCATGCAGAATTGCACCGCTCATTGTTTTCAGCCATGGGTTTCCAGGGTGGTTTCTTATGCCACGGACAGCAGCTTCCGCAGAGTTGGGGGTGGCTAGAAGATGATGGAATGATGTCTTCAAAGAACTGAAAGAAAACAGCCACCAAACTGAACGTCTATCCCAGAGAAAGAATCTTTCTAAACAGAAAGGGAAATTATGACATTTTCAGGCCATCCGAAAAACAAAATTTATTGCTAATGCCCTGACTAGAAACAACCAGCAGGAGGTCTTCAGGCAGAAAGCCTGTGACCCCAGATGGCAGCTGTGGGAGAAGAGCCTGGAGAGAATGGAAAGGTGTGCATGCGCGCACACACACACACACACACACACACACGGACAGACACACGCACGTGTGCACACACAGAGACACTCATGCACGCACACAGATATGCACACACACACAGAGACATGTGCGCATGCACGCACACACACACGCACATGCACACACAGATGTGCGTGCGTGCACATATGCACACATGCACATGCACACAGAGACACACACACATACATGTGTGTACACACAAAGACACACACGTGCATGCACACACACACACACACAGAGACACGTGTGCATGCATACACACATGTGCACACACACATGCACGCACGCACACAGACACATGCGCATGTGCACACACAGACATGCACGCACATACACACAGATGGGTGCACACACACATCATGCTCACACGCACACACACAGACACAGACACACACAAACACATGCACACGCACACACACGCATCCACACACACAGTCACACACACATGCACACACACACACACGGCAAGACGGGGCCTGCTCTCAGACTGTGAAGGAGCGAGTTGTTAGCAGACAGTGTTTCTGAGTAGGAAGCTCCAACACTGTAGTATATCAGTGCTCTCTGAGTTACCTCGGTGTTTCAGTGAGCACAACAAAACATTCACAGAATTTCTTTTGAAACCAAGCAGGCTAGTTTTAAAGTTCACACTGAGACATAACGGGAAGGTCATGAAGCAGGGAGGCTGTGTGGGGGCTGCTGACTGCCCCACGCCCGGTACTCTGAGATGATGGGGTCCTTACACCCGAGCGGCAGCAATGATGAACAGACAGACGGACTGAAGGGAGGGGACAGAAAGCCCCCAAACAGCCCCTGTGCTGCGAAGCATTTAGCATATGATAATGACGACATTTAAATCAGCGGGGAAAGATGCATTATTCAATAATGATTTGGGGACAACTGGCCAGACATTCGGAAAATATATAGCTGGATCCCTCCCAAACTTCTCACCCCAAAATAAAATCCAGATGGCTCAAAGACTTAAGAGTATAACGGGACTTCATAAACACTAAAAGGAAACTTAGGGGAATTTTTAATAAATTTGACAGAGTATTAAATTTTTAAAGCAAGACAGAAAACCCAATATCTAAGAAAATATAAAATGCCTTTGCTTTTAACTCCCTAGGCCTACGCCTATGAAATCCAGGATGAATATGCTTAAATATGTGTGTAAAGAATCAAATGTAAAATGAGTCTTTGAAACACTGGAATAGAAAACCACATGAATATCCTAATTACTCTTCAAATTATGATTTATCCTCAAGCTGGAACTGTGTGCAGATACAGGAAGATCTCAAGATATTTTGAATGAAAAAACGAAGCTGTAGAACAGCTGGGATCCATACTAGAAAAAATGAAACTGGACCTCATTTCCTCATATAGGTCAACTCCTATATACTTAAGCGAAAACTGTGAAGCTTTTTATATGAGAACATACATTCTCAGGACCTCAGAATAGACAGAGGTCTTTGAAACAGGACTTAAAAAGCACCAACCACAAAGTCGTTCTTCTTCAGTCGCTTATTCGTGTCCACGAAGTAAAAGATTGGTAATTTCAGCTACCAAGAACGTCGTTTAAAATCAAGAACATCTCTCAATAAAGACAGAATTCAGACAAGGGACAGTCAAGGGAGAAGGTGAATGATGTGCACCCAGGAAAGGCCTCATGATCAGTGACATAGGGACGCCCCATCAACCTTTAAGGAAAAGACAGACATCCAAGAAAAAAATCGGTTAAACACTTGCACAGGAATTTCTGAGGTAGACGCACAAATGACTGAGACGAATAAGATGGTGTTCAGCCTAGTTACCCCACCCCAGTACTCTTGCCTGGAAAATCCAATGGACAGAGTAGCCTGGTGGGCTGTAGTCCATGGGGTCACTAACAGTCGGACAGACTGAGCGACTTCACTTTGACTTTTCTCTTTCATGCATTGGAGAAGGAAATGGCAACCCACTCCAGTATTCTTGCCTGGAGAATCCCAGGGATGGGGGAGCCTGGTGGGCTGCCGTCTATGGGGTCACACAGAGTTGGACACGACTGAAGTGACTTCGCAGCAGCAGCAGCAGCAGCAGCCTAGTTACTGAAGCAGAGAAGTGAAATGGAAGCCACGTGACACATGGCGGGCCACCGACTAGACAGGTGGAAATAAGTCCGCCAGTTCTGGGTGCTGCGGAGAGTGCAGAGCAGGAGTGTGTGGGCTGGTGGTGGAGTAAAGTCTGCCCAAGCCCAGCAGGCCGTGGACAGCAGCTGCAGTGCCCTGCACACCCAGGACACCCCCAAACGACGCTCACAAGTAGCCTTGTTCCTAAGCTTGCCAGTCAGGAAATCCCCAAACGCACTTCAGGGACAGAAGACACAAAATGAGTATTTCATATGATGGAATGTATGTAGTTTCTATGTTGTATGAATATTCTTCATATTTATGAGTATAAACTGAATATATTGGGTATTCCTTACAATCACAGAGTAGAAGCATTCCACGGCAGTGAAACTGAATAAGCCGCGGTAACTCAGATCACGTGTAAAGTCGAGTGAAAGCTGGAGATCTAGAGGACGCAGCGGCGACCTGCACGGCTGTGCCTGGCCTGGGGCTTCTGGCTGGATTACACCTCTTGACCGGGGGAGTGATTCTGTGCACAGTTGTGTGTTATACTTGATAACTGTGTGTTATACTATCAAGTTTTGTGCACACTTCTCTGTGTTCATTACCTTTCACAAGAAGACTTAAAGAATGCAAAAATGAAGACCTATTGAGTTTAACCAATGCGGTTCTATACAGTCGGCAAAAACAAGACCAGGAGCGGACTGTGGCTCAGATCATGAATTCCTTTTGCCAAATTCAGAATTAAATTGAAGAAAGTAGGGAAATCCACTCGACCTTTCAGGTATGACCTAAATCAAATCCCTTACGATTATACAGTGGAAGTGACAAATAAATTTAAGGGATTAGATCTGATACAGTGCCTGAAGAACTATGGATGGAGATTTGTGACATTGTACAGGAGGCAGTGAGCAAGACCATCCCTAAGAAAAAGAAATGCAAAAAGGAAAAATGGTTGTCTCAGAAGGCCTTACAAATAGCGGAGAAAAGAAGGGAAAGACAAAGGAGAAAAGGAAAGATGTACTCATCTGAATGCAGAGTTCCAAAGAATAGCAAGAGAGATAAGAAAGTCTTCCTCAGTGATCAATGCAAAGAAATAGAAGAAAACAACAGAATGGGCAAGACTAGAGATCTCTTCAAGAAAATTAGAGATACTAAGGGACCATTTCATGCAAAAATGGGCACAATAAAGGACAGAAAGAGTTTGGACCTAGAGAAGCAGAAGAAATTAAGAAGTGGCAAGAATATACAGAAAAACTACACAAAAAAGATCTTATTGACCCCGATAACCACAATGGTGTGATCACTCACCTAGAGCCAGATATCTTGGAATGTGAAGTCAAGAGGGTCTTAGGAAGCATCACTACAAACAAAGCTAGTGGAGGTGATGGAATTCCAGTTGAGCTATTTCAAATCCTGAAAGATGATGCTGTGAAAGTGCTGCACTCAATATGCCAGCAAATTTGGAAAACTCAGCAGTGGCCACAGGACTGGAAAAGGTCCGTTTTCATTACAATCCCAAAGAAAGGCAATACCAAAGAATGCTCAAACTACTGCACAATTGCACTCATCTCACACATTAGTAAAGTAATGCTCAAAATCCTCCAAGCTAGGCTTCAATAGTCCGTGAACTGAGAACTTTCAGATGTTCAAGCTGGATTTAGAAAAGGCAGAGGAGCCAGAGATTAAATTGCCAACATCTGTTGGATCATAGAAAGAGAAAGCAAGAGAGTTCCAGAAAAACAGCTGCGTTTGCTTTATTGACTATGCCAAAGCCTTTGACTGTGTGGATCAGAACAAACTGTGGAAAATTCTTAGAGATGGGACTACCAGACCACCTGACCTGCCTCCTGAGAAATCTGTATGCAGATCAGGAAGCAACAGTTAGAACTGGACATGGAACAACAGACTGGTTCCAAATTGGGAAAGGAGTACGTCAAGGCTGTATATTGTCACCCTGCTTATTTAACTTCTATGCAGAGTACATCATGAGAAACGCTGGGCTGGAGGAAGCACAAGCTGGAATCAAGATTGCTGGGAGAAATATCAATAACCTCAGATATGCAGATGACACCACCCTTATGGCAGAAAGTGAAGAGGAGCTAAAAAGCCTCTTGATGAAAGTGAAAGAGGAGAGTGAAAAAGCTGGCTTAAAAGTCAACATTCAGAAAATGAAGATTATGGCATCTGGTCCCATCACTTCATGGCAAATGGATGGGAAACAATGGAAACAGCAACAGACTTTATTTTCCTGGGCTCCAAAATCACTGCAGATGGTGACTGCAGCCATGAAATTAAAAGACATTTGCTCCTTGGAAATAAAGCTATGACCAAACAAGACAATATCTTAAAAAGCAGAGACATGACTTCACTGACAAAGGCCCATCTATTCAAAACTATGCTTTTCCAATAGTCATGTATGGATGTGAGAGTTGGACTATAAAGAAAACTGAACATCAAAGAATTGATGCTTTTGAACTCTGCTGCTGGAGAAGACTTGGGAGTCCCTTGGACTGCAAGGAGAGATCTAACCAGTCAGTCCTAAAGGAAATCAGTTCTGAATATTGATTGGAAGAACTGATGTTGAAGTTGAAGCTCCAATACTTTGGTCACCTGATGCGAAGAACTGACTCACTGAAAAAGACCCTGATGCTGGGAACAAAACGGGGTGACAGAGGATGAGATGGTTGGATGGCATCACCGACTTGACTCCAGGAGTTGGTGATGGACAGGAAGGCCTGGCATGCTGTAGTCCATGGGGTCGCGAAGTGGTGGACACGACTGAGCGACTGAACTGAACTGAATGTGGTTCTGTCCTTGTGTGTGGGAAAACATTCTATGGAGGATGCCAAGAATCCGCTGGCAGCTGGAGGTTGCGAGACTGGACTAGAAGACAATTTATATTCTATTGTTAATTCTTTTTTATTAATTTTTTAAATGAAAAATTCATTTTTAGACTTATACAGTGCATATGAAAACCCTTCAACTTAAATTAAACAACGTTCAGCTTTCTCAAGACCGGGTCAGCTTTGTCCAGTGGAGTCCTGAGCTCTGTGCACAGGGAGGGAAGATGGTGCGGGGACCTGTGCCCAGCGGGCCTGCCCCTGGTGCCCCTTCTGCTCCAGGACCGCTGCTGCTGAGGTTGCACGTGAGGGTTAAGGCAAGGTTTTGGCGCATGTCCTGTAGGTAGGATTGTTGTTGTTGAGTTACTCAGTCATGTCTGACTCTTTTGAGACCCCAGGGACTGTAGCCTACCAGGCTCCTCTGTCCATGGGATTCTCCAGGCAAGAATCCTGGAGTGTGTTGCATTTCCTCCTCCAGGGCATCTTCCCAACCCAGGGATTGAACCTGGGTCTCCTGCATTATCAGGGGCATTCTTTACCACTGAACCATGTGGGAAGCTTGTGAAGGCTGTACTGTACAGGTCTGATGATACTGCCCTGCAGGCAAGTGTGTGCCCGATGTGGGCAAAGTCCCTGGAGCCCCTAGTGGGGGCCGCGCCCACCGTGCGTCTCCTGTGCCCGTTTCAGGGCTCAGCGTCTCCTGAGCGGCTGCATCTACAGCTGCGGCCCCTGCAGAGATCAGACTTGTCTGTCTTCCTGTGTTTTAGCCAACCCCTGGTCCCCTGGCTGGACCCCTGGTCAAGGAAACTAGATTCCACATGTGCAGTGAAGGATTGGAGAGCCCACTTCCCCCAACAAAGACCCGCACAGCCAGAGATATCCATATATATAAAACCCCTACTCCTTCAACGTGTTTGGTAGACAATAATGGATATTTTTACAATTAAGAGATTGTATTGATACCTATTTCCCTTCATGAGGAAGAAAAAATTAAGTTCAGGGACATGCTTGTGATTTCATTCTATAAAGTGGTAACAAATGAAGGATGGATTCATTCTCACCATGAATGTTTGGCTGCCTCCAAATTGACTGGGGATCAAATGATGAGATAGCCTTTTAAAAGCTAACAAATTCTGGACGTGCAGAATGTCATGGATGTGGGGTCCCCCCGTGGGCTGTCCCCCCGTGACCCAGGCCCCACCCTGTGACTCCAGTGCTGTGGTGAGGACCAGGCCTGCAGGCTCCTCTCTCTGCTGCCTGCCTGGCTGCTGGTCTGCACCCACGTCACCACCAGGGCTTGGGGCATCTGGGTGACACCAGGAGGTGGCCGCGAGCATTTGAAGGTATGGTGAAGAGACAGGCAGGCATCCTCTGTTCCCGCTCCATGCTTCAGAGCCTAAGTCCCAGACAGCAAGAGGCCCATGTGCTGTCATGTTAGCAGTTCCAGCACCTGCAGGAGGCCGTAAAGAAAGCTGAGCACCGAAGAACTGATGCTTTCAGACTGTGCTGCTGGAGAAGACTCTCGAGAGCCCCTTGGGCTGCAAGGGGATCCAACCAGCCCATCCTAAAGGAGATCAGTCCTGAATATCCATTGGAAGGATTGATGCTGAAGCTGAAACTCCAGTACTTTGGCCACCTGATGGGAAGAGCTGACTCATTAGAAAAGACCCTGATGCTGGGAAAGATTGAANTGGGCTGCAAGGGGATCCAACCAGCCCATCCTAAAGGAGATCAGTCCTGAATATCCATTGGAAGGATTGATGCTGAAGCTGAAACTCCAGTACTTTGGCCACCTGATGGGAAGAGCTGACTCATTAGAAAAGACCCTGATGCTGGGAAAGATTGAAGGCAGGAGGAGAAGGGAGCGACAGAGGATGAGATGGCTGGACGGCATCACCTACTTGATGGACATGAGTTTGAGCAAAGTCTGGGAGTTGGTGAAGCACAAGGAAGCCTGGCGTGCTGCAGTCCACGGGGTCACAAAGTCGGACAGGACAGAGCGACAGAACAGCAAGAACAAGGACACTGGCTGCCAGGAAGGGTGGGTGCTCCGGAAGCAGGTGCAACCGAATGAGGCGGCTCACGTTTTCCTCTCACGCCCCTGAAGTCTATTGCGAGTGGAACCACGGGGCTGGCTGGCTTCCTGGTGCCAGCCCCTAGAGAAAGCGTGCTCAGGCGCGAACTGCCTTTTTTCTGGGTGATTATGTGGACAACGCACCCCCTCCACCCACACCTGAGTCTGACTACTAACAGATGTGTATCCAGGAACAATCTCCCCAGAGCCCAGCTCCAGCACTCTCCATGAGGCACAGCCACTCCAAGGATGGCTCCCAGGGTGGGGCAGCCTGTGCCTTCTGCCGCCTCCCAGCCTCCACCTAGATATGTGAGTGTGTTTAACACCAGGGCACCTGGCAGCCAGCATCACTTTGTCACACAGTGTCTTTCCTGTAGCAAGATGTGGGAAGACGCGGAGGGGAGACTGGTTCTGGGGGTCGGCCACTCCCTCAGACCAGCAGCAGGCCCACAGGGCGAGCTCTTTCCCGGGTGAGGTCAGGCCGGATCCTCCCTGCTGTCTGTGATCAGCAAGGGCGCAGGCGTGCATGCGAGCGCGGTGTCTGTGCCCAATTTCCTGTCTGTATTAAAGCAAGGTTTGAGGTTGGACCTGGCTCTGCTGGCTTCATTTTAATACTGATTATAACGTGATTTTGAGAAGCAAATACTTTAGGAATAAAAAGAGGTTCAGGATTGATATTTCTGTTTGCTGGCAAAATCGGAAAGGGTTAGTTGATTACAGAAATGATGAAAGGCCACAACCAGTCACGTGGCTGCTGAAAACAGCATGACTTGTTAACAGTTTCATTAAGATGCTCCAGCTGCAGTCCTCAGGCTGCTGAATGTGGGGGAAGAGCTTTCTTTACCAGGGAGCCGGTGATATGCGTGACCTCAGGAAGGACCCAGCAAACATCCAAGTGCTCAGCGCTTTCACCGCTACCACCTGAAAGCCCTCAATTCAGTCCTGCTCGATGGGCGGTGCCCCTGCCAGCCTCTGTCAGTGGGCACCGGCTCTGGTTCGTCCCTGCTTCACGACCGAGGTGGCCTCCCGTCCCCAGGGTCAGGGAAGCTGGGGGTGGCCTTCTGTCTGAGGTGCAGGCGGCAGCAGTCAGCAGGCGGGCTGACGTTTGTCCAGCACGTGCAGCTGTCAAGTGGTTGCACAGTCAGGCTCAGAGGAGGTCCCGTGCAGCAGTCAGATCTCCAGCGGGGCCGGCTCGGGGGGAGGGGGCCAACCACAGTCTGGGTCTCTCTAGGGAAGGGACGGCCGGTTAAAGGGGCAGGAGAGGCCCAGCGCGTCTGGCAGAGCTGCTGTGAAGCTTGGCTGCAGGCCCCCTGCATGGCGTCCCTGGCCCTCATGCCCAGGGCCTCGGCCAGGCGGGGAGGGGAGAGCCACTTCCGCAGACTGCTGTCTGCCCTGGCCCTGTCACATCATGCCTGTCCGCGTCAGCCCAGCATGCACACCCGCACCCCGCATGTGGCAGGCCCTCTCCTCATTACTGCAGGCACCTTTCTTCTCCCTCACGTTTTGTGAGAGAGCCTCACTCGGCTGGAGTCTGGGGAGCTCTCCATGGTCCTGGCCACAGCGATGGGGCAGGAGTGGTCACGTGACCCCACCACCCAATCGGGGTGAGCCATAGGACTTCCTGCGAGTGTTCAGGTGGACAGACTGCAGGTGTGAGCTTACAGCCATCGTCACCCAGAGGCGGGAGCCCGCAGGTGAGCCCCGCGGCGGGGTGTGGGGGGGCAATCAGAGAGGAGCACAGGGCGGCCAGGCGTGCAGCTCCCCAAGATCGGCACTGTCTTCTGGGTGCTTTAGTCATGCGAACCAACACATTCCCTGATTTCAAGCCGGTTTCAGTTATATTTTCTCTGATTTGCAATGAAAGTGTCTTAATTGATACCAAGACAGAAGTTTTAATTGCTTCTGATTTCTTTTTTGTTCAGACTCTCAGTCGTGTCCCCATGGACCGCAGCACGCTAGGCCTCCCTGTCCATCACCATCTCCTGGAGTTCACTCAGACTCATGTCCATCGAGTCTGTGATGCCATCCAGCCATCTCGTCCTCTGTCGTCCCCTTCTCCTCCTGCCCCCAATCCCTCCCAGCATCAGGGTCTTTTCCAATGACTCAGCTCTTCACATCAGGGGCTAAAGTACTGGAGCTTCAGCTTCAGTATCCTTCCAGTGAATATTCAGGACTGATTTCCTTTGGGACTGACTCATTTGATCAATCCTAACTGATCATGGTTTCCCATAATAGCTTCTTTTTATTTTTTGCTGTAAATTCCCATTGCTATAAAAAAAAAAAAAGCTATCTTTATTCGAAATAATTCTGGAAGAAGTGAGTAAATAAAATATAAATACATGGGTGGAACTTCCTGAGCAAAATCTGGGGTGATAGCTATAATCAAATTGTAACTCCCTCCCCGCTGTATTTTGTTTGCTGCTCAGCCCTGAGAATCTGCCACAGCCCACTCAGAGGACATTTGCTGACCGGAGATGACCTTCCTATGCAGTAGAGGGCACTAGTGGTGAGAACCCGCCTGTCAGTGCAGGAGACCCACGAGATGCAGGCTTGATCCCCGGGTTGGGAAGACCCCCTGGAGGAGGGCATGGCCACCCACTCCAGTATCCTTGCCTGGAGAACCCCATGGACAGAGGAGCCTGCAGGGCTACAGTCCGTGGGGTCACGAGAGTCGGACGCGACTGCACAGTCACGGCACACACGCGCGCAGAGAAGCCGGCAGGGCAGCCACGAGCCGATGGCAGCCACGAGCAGATGGCAGCCACTTTGTGCCACTGAAATGGAGAAAATGAGCGTTTTCTAGGACAAAAGCTTCCCGAGGCACAGTGTTAGTGAGAAAGGCGACCACGACGGTGCAGATGTCGCCACCTCCACTCTGTGCAGACAGCCTGAACGGGAGGAGGAGGAGTGGCGCAGACACACAGCAGTCCCCCAGATGGCTGGGGCTGGGAGTGCTTTGGGTTTTCTTCTTTATACTCTTCTGCGTGGGAACAAAAATTCTCTAAAAGGGCAGCCTTGACAGGACTTTTGGAAAAGTGTCCCTGAAGGCTCTCACCACCCGCCTCCTTCTGAGCCGTAGGGAATGGCCATCTCAGATGCTCTGTGAATTACCCTGAATCTTGTATGCGTTCACCAGGTATGCTGCCTGTTGGAAAGATGACTCTCTTTCCTTTCGGCCTGAAGCAAAGTGATCAGTGCTGCCTTCCTCTCATAGGAGCCAGTTTCATATGTAGCCCAGGTTAGAGATGGGGTTGTTGGGTTTCACGACACCTTCTTTTAACAATGGTTATAGGTTAAGAGAGCCACTGTAATTTGGAGACTAAGCAGAATTTCGGGTCTGGGCAGAATTAGATATGCGGCACCAGCCTCTCTCCTGATAGCAAATCAGGCTGCACTTCCGGTGTCTTTCCCGGCTCCAGGCTGCACGTCCCAGTGTATCATTCCCGGCCCCTGGCTGTGCTTCCAGTGGATCATTCCGGGCCCCTGGCTGCGCGTCCCAGTGTATCATTCCGGGCTTCTGGCTGTGTGTCCCAGTGTATCATTCTGGGCCCCTGGCTGCACTTCCAGTGGATCATTCCCGGTCCCTGGCTGCACATCCCAGTGTATCATTCCGGGCTCCTGGCTGTGCGTCCCAGTGTATCATTCCAGGATCCTGGCTGTGCATCCCAGTGTATCATTTCGGACCCCTGGCTGCACTTCCAGTGGATCATTCCAGGCCCCTGGCTGCACATCCCAGTGGATCATTCTGGGCTCCTGGCTGCGTGTCCCAGTGTATCATTCCGGGCTCCTGGCTGCGCGTCCCAGTGTATCATTCCCGGCCCCTGGCTGCACATCCCAGTATATGATTCTGGGCCCCTGGCTGCGTGTCCCAGTGGATCATTCTGGGCTCCTTGCTGCACATCCCAGTGTATCATTCCGGGCTCCTGGCTGCACGTCCCAGCGGGTGGGAGCTGCCCTCCACAGCGCTCTCCCCTCTGCTTCCAGCAGCACACAGCACACCCCCAACCCCTCCTGGGCACCGTCTCTGCCTGCACCTGCTTTGTGTGGACCTACCCTCCTCCCCATGTGCGCTGGGTCACCTACTCAGCTGAAGGTCCAGCCCACCTCCCATGAGCATCTCTCTGACCCCAGGTTCACACTAACCAAGCCTGGCACATCTCCCGTGCACCCCGCATGTTTGTGCAAACCTGTGGGTCGATGCCTGTCTCACAATGTACCGTTATAAGGACATATTTGCACATTTCTCTCCCTCCTCACCCCCACCCTGCCCTGACTGCTGTACTGTCGGGTTTCCAGTGAGGCAGAACTGACAGGATGTGTGTGTGTGTGTGTGCGCAGGGTTTCTCTGCAGGGGTTGGCTCCTGTGATAGTGGGGTGGGCCTGAGGCTGCAAGCTCAGGCAGGAGATGGTGCTGCGGCCTGGGCAGAGCGCCTCCTCTGAGGGGAGCCGCAGTCTTCACTCCTCAGACCTCAGGTGAGCGGCTGATGCCAAGCCCGTGGAGGGCAGTGCCCTTTACCTACAGTCAGCGATGACAGCTGGTAGTCCCGCCACAGGGCACCGTCATGGCCACGCGGGGACCCGTGTTTGTCTGAACAGCGGAGACTGCCTGACCACGCACAGGGCAGCATGGAGCCCCTCTGGCACCCAGCTCTTCCCGGACTGAACAGGTGGGTGCCCACCCTGCTCTGAGAACGGCTCCTGCTGGAGGCCCCCGGCATCAGCCGCCCTGGAGGACGGGGGCAGTCTGCTCTGTGTGCTCAGTCTGTGCTTAAACTTGGCTGGAGGCCTGTCGGGACAGGAGCCGGGAGGGTCATCACGTCACTGCTCCCGTGCCCCTGGGCGCTCGGAGCCGAGTTCTCATCACGGACTCGAGCAGCACGTGCTCCGTGGGGGGGGGGGGGGGGGGC
>SJYX01011868.1:291401-330951 GCA_006410675.1 Oreotragus oreotragus
GGGGCGGGGGGGGGGGGGGGGGGGGGGGGGGGCGGTCCTGAGAGGGGTGCCCCCACTTAACCCCGACCGCATCCTTTACAGCTGAGCGGGGTCAGTTGGGATTCACCCCTGCCTCCTTTCGGCTTCACCAAGCCGAGCGGAGAATGGCCCCAGTGAGGAGAGGGGCGGGGCCGCTCACCCTGCTACGCAGGCCACAGGCTTCATGTGTGCAGGGAGCCTGTGGGGTGCGGGCCCTGTGGGCCACGTGCGTGTGCGCACTGCCCACCCCAGGAACGTGCTTGGCCCGCGGGCTGGGAGGGCTGCGCAGGGCTGGTCGGATGCAGGGCGCAGGCTCCACGCCCCCGCTGCCGTCTGCTGAAGGTCCCATTGGCCCCTGAAGGTCCCTTTGGCCCTGCTCCTCCGCCGCTCTCTGCTTCCCTTTGTCTGCATCTGGAAGAGGAGGAACCGGTCAGGCCTGTCAGAGGAGCCCAGGGATGTCCTGGTCTCAGTGGAGACAGGCTGTATGGGGGCCACAGCTGGACGGCCGGGCCTTGAGGGTGCAGGGAGGCCCCCAGGACCGGGCTGCCTGATGCCGGCCGCCTGCGCTTTGCCAAGGCCCTGTCAGCCTGAAGCCCGGCCGAGGAGGGGGGCCTAGGCTCCCCTGCCTTCAGCCCTGGGCCTCTCACCTGAGTGTTTTCCCAAAGGCTCACCTCTTCCGTCCGACGCCGCTCAGCCTTCCTTTGTCACCTTAAAAATGGAGGGCTTTGAGGCACGTTTTCACATGAGGGGTGCTCGCCTGCAGTCTCTGCTCATTGCTGCTTTGGGTCGATGAGCAGAGCTGGAGCCTGTGGCCTCAGATCCAGGTGGGATCGTCCCCACTCGCTGACCTGTCCGGTCTCCGTTGCTGGCGCACAGTGAGTCGGATGGACTGGTCGGCTGGCGGATTTCTGGAGCCCAGTGCCCAGCCGTCAGCGTCACCTGGAGCTCAAGTCTCCACTGGTCACAGCCTTTCACGGGGTATCTGCTGCTTCGGGTGCAGTGGGCGGTCGCTTCTCTTCTTTTTTCTTATTCCCATCTTGCCTTTATTTAATCCTCTTTGAGACGTGCAAGAGTACATGTGTGCCTGTGACTTGGGAACCGCTGGCATTGGGAGTGTCCTGCTCACACCCGCGTCCATATCTGTGTCTCAGGAAACGGGGGGTGCCTCCCGCATGTGCCCTGAGTCCCCCCGAGCCCAGGGGCCACCATCTCACTTCCGGGGGTGTCTGTGCAGCCCAGAGCCCGCCTGGCCTTGGGCCCCTTCATGTTTAAATGTTGTGATTGGGTTTCTGTGGAACCCTAACCTCAGCCCTGCCAGCTCCATCACAGTTTCCATCTCGGAGGCGAGATTCAGTAACTTGTGAAATAGGAATTCCAGGAAATTTGTGTTTTCATGACAGGTTTTTGTAGGTATTCTTTGAACGGTGGATTTTACTGAAGTATCTCTGTGATGAAGCTCGACTGCTAACGACCAACCTCCGCTTTAACAGCAGTGTGGCCTCCGTCTCAGCCCCTCTAGAGACTGCACAGATCTTACAGTGAAGGAAAGAGACCTAGCTGTTTAGAGCGAAGACAAACTTTATTTTTTATCCCCAATAGTAATTCTTTATTCCCTCACAGCTACTGCTGAATATGTGACATAAATGTTTGATCACTGCTTCTAAATGTAAAAGGTTTAAACTTCAGCTATAGCCCATTTATATCAAACAGACCATATGGCTCTCAAAGCAGCACGGAGCATACTGGGGAGAAAGCCAGCGACTTGCTCCACGTTCAGCTCCGTTTTTCTTTCACGTTCATGGAAACCATAGATCGTTTCTGTGCTTCAGATCAAACACGTTGCTGAGCAAAGAGCACACTACCCAGCTGTCCTACCAGCCATTACTCGCTGCTGTTAGACTCAACCCAAGCCATCTGGTGCGCTTCGTTCTCTGCATTTATTTTTGAGGCACATCGCAGGAAAGCTGCTTCTCGACATATCTCACTTGGAAAAGTTACAAGAAGGAAAATATGTCAGAAACTTTAGGTATCGTTTCATCAATGCATTTTTGCATAACTAATTCAGCATAACTGAATCAGTCTAGTTAGGGTTCAAAACCTCAGTGCTATTACCCCAACTTTGAAATAAGTTTGAAGACTCCAGAAAACACACAAATCCTATGTTTCTAAATGGGGTGGGTCTCAGTAATGTGCGACAGTTTAAGTTCTTCCTTTCAAATGTGGTTCTGTTGAAATTGCTGTCTGAAGACTTGAGAGTACATGGGAGTTAGTGTGTAATGTCTAAGCTAGGGTATTTGTAATTGGTCGTGTGCCTGGTAAACAGGTAGAACTGGACCATTTTTATTCTGAAGCCTGAAATGAAGATCTGGGCCGCAGAGGCTTCAGGAAGTGTAAGAGTCATCTCTCCGGAAATGAGCTCGAGACTCATTCGTGCCATTACACGACCGTGGGGAAACGGGGCCCAGGGCTGCTTTCTGAAAGTGCATCGGCTTTAGAAACCACAGGAGGATAAGGGTGGGGTTCTCCGCGTGGCTCTGCCGGAACCTGGGGTGTCTTGTTCCCCTGGCTGCAACCCCTGCTGTCTTCCACTCTGTGACTCACTGAAAAGGACAGGGGGGACGCGACTCTGGCCAGTGTCCATGCGGTGTTACAGGCTTTAGAACAGGAAGCGGGACAAGCGACCAAATAAGTTTTTCTGGAAGCCGTTTGGTTTAGAGTGAAGACACTGCTTTCCCGATCCGCATCCTTGGCAGCCCCGTCTTTGGGGGAAGGAGAGCTCAGCAGTAACGCCTCCGCGTGTGGATGATTGTATAACGCTGATGACGCCCCCGCTTCCTGGAAACGCCTCCTGAACTGGGAGCGGAAGCCCGCCTTGCAGCTGTGCTCCTCTCCTTTGCCGTGCAGGGGCTTGCGGGCCCCTCTGCTGGGGGTGGTCCTGGGCTGCACCCTGGGGAGGGCGGCCCGGGGGCTGTGCCCTGGAAGGAGATGGGGAGGTCTGGGCCGCCGTGGGAGGTGTGGTCCTGCTCCAAGCCCTCCAGGAGGCCTCAGCCGGCCTTGGCTCCTCTGGTGTCTGCATCCGAGCCCCAGCCCAGGCCGTGGCTGTGGCATGAGCCGCGGGCCTGCTCTGGGAAGGAGGGTGGACAGTGGTTTGTCGGGAGAGAGGCAGCTCTCAATGTCCTCTGCTGTCTTACCAAGTGCAGGACCCCACCGAGCAGAAACCACTGCCTTGTGGCTTGTTCCCACTTGGGCTTGGCCGGGACGGGTGACATCGTGTGCACTGAAAGCCCCTGCTTCCCGAGTGGATGACAGAGGTGGGCGACGTCTCGCCTGGCGGCTTCTGGCTCAGGACTGGCGGCCTCCCCCAGGCGCACCTTTGGGACAGAGACCTCCACCCACCTCCGCACTTAGAGGTGGGGAAGGACGGAATGCAGAGCATCCCAAAACAGTGAAGCATACTTCTCAGCAGCTTGGAGATCTGAAGACGCTGAAGCGTTCCTTCCCAGCAGCTGAGAGATCTGAGGACGCTGAAGCATCCTTCTCAGCAGCGTGGAGATGTCCTGGTGATGAGCGATGGCACGAGAAGGGAACCTGGGCTTGTTAATCGGGCTCTTTACCCTCATACGTCATTTTAATTTCAGCTGGCGGCACACTGCTGACTGGCCTGCTGGCATGAAGCGGAAGACGAAGGTCTGCACAGATCGGTGTCAACACTGGAAGACTCATGATTGGAAGCAGAGCTGACGCGCGTCTGACTTTCCGCTTTAACAGTGTCTTTGTGAAGCTGTGCATTTTTGCGAGTCTCAAAGACTCTGCGATGCACTTGATACAGACTTCCTAAAGTCTGTGATTAGTAGTTAAAGCAGCAAAGGGATCCTGTTGTACTGTGTGTAATGTCTGGCAAAACAGCCGTTTCCTAAAGTGGGACCTTCTTGGCCAAAAGGACATCCTGTTCAGAAAAGCCTCAGGCCCGTGCCGTCCTCCCAAAGCCTTCTGGGAGACAGCGGTGCTCGTGTGGCCAGCCACGGGCCTGCGGGCTGCACATCTCCCCTCAACGTTGGGTGCACAGCTGTGCACCGAGCGAGGCATTTGAACACGGAGGGCGTTCATGGGGCCGGTGCCCGAGGCCCTCACCCTGCGCAGGTGCAGGACCGGGCTGAGGCCTGGCCTGGCCACCCTGAGACTCCGTGAGCCTCACCCATCAGTGGGGAAATTGTGGTAATCCCAGGGCCTTTAAAATAGTTTGTAAAAAAATTGAAAGCCTCTTAATGCTGGTTATGTGTGTACAAGAGGAAATAGAAACCCTGATGTTGATTTAGTGCTTGTAACTTAAGGCATCAGACGCCCTGAGGGCTGGTCATCTAAAGTCTGGCCCCAGTGATGCCCGCCCTCTTGGGTCACAGCCTGCGCGGAGGAGCACCTTCCCTGTGACTCGGTGGGTTGTCCTGCACCTTTCTACCTCTGGCCCAGCCTCCCCTGTTCTATCCTCTGCACATTCCGTGTCCAGAGTTCCCAGCGCGAGTATTTCTACTGACGTCACCTCCTCTGCTTCACCCGCTTCGAAACCGCGTCCCTTGTGGACGTGGTGAGTCTTTTCACGGCCTTCCTGGGGCCGCGTGTCTAGAGTGTCTCCAACGGTGGCCGTGTGCACGCTCCCCTGGTCAGCAGTCTGCTCTACGACTCAGGTTTCCCCGCGGCCTGCTCAGCTTTCCTCTCTCTGCTGCACTCCCGTCCTCCGGGGTTAGCCTCTGCTCCGATGACCCACTCCTGGGAGCTGTTCTGTGGCTTGTCCTGGGCATCCAGGTGTCAGCACACATCCCGCTTCTCTGATGGGCCCTGGAGAGGAGCTGTGCATGGTGCCCCGCACCGTGAGATCTGCTACAGACGCGGTGATCGTGGGTGGAGGGCTGGCAGCAGACTCTGTCCTTCAGGCACTGTCATCATCAAGGGAACCAGATGCGAATGTGTGCCCGGGGCTGCACCGTGTAACCTAGCTGCCCGCCTGGGGTGGGCGGGGCTGGGCCGCCGCCATTGTCATGGACAGCAAGGCCGGACCTGAAGACCTGAGTGGAACCGGACCCCGGGTGCTGCAACGCGCGGAGACGCTGTCAGGGCGGCTCCGACACAGGGCCGGGTGGGGTGCTGACAGGTGGGGCCACTGTCCACTGTCAGGTGCGGCCAGACGCAGGCCAGGCTCACTGGGGGGGTGCCGCGGGGGGAGCCTCACGGAGAGGGAGCAGGGATGGGGTGCAGGGGAGGCCCGGGGCAGCCCCGGGGCCCTGCCCCACAGCTGCACAGCTTCTGAGGGGAACATCCAGCCCCCCGACGCGCTCCCACGAAAGATGCTGGCAGCCGTGACTTCAGGAAGTGCTCTGGAGTCCGTCTCTTCCTTGAGAGATTTTCCGTTTTTCGTGCACCAGGCCTTGGAAGGGGTCTCCGTGTGTGTTGGAGGAGTCACCCCAGGAGGGCGGCCTGGGGCGGGGAGGAAGTCAGCAGACACCCTCTGAAAGGGCGCCGTGGTGTCTGGTTTG
Source organism: Oreotragus oreotragus (assembly GCA_006410675.1). NCBI lineage: Eukaryota > Metazoa > Chordata > Mammalia > Artiodactyla > Bovidae > Oreotragus > Oreotragus oreotragus. Next base: position 296,948 of record SJYX01011868.1, read on the forward strand.
TGGCTGTGGACTCAGCACGGGGTTCTAACACTCTAGAGTCCCCAGGGCATCCGTGCTGGAGTCAGTGAGGCTGCCCCCCCGCCCCCGCAGTCCCACCAGAGCTGGGCCCAGGCCTTGCATCCCCAGGGCCCAGGTGCCTGCGGGGTGCTGCCTGGGTGCGGAGTGTGGTGGGGCAGTGGGCAGGCCCAGGGACCACAGGCCGGGAGGGGCTGGCCTCTGGCTGGCTCGCGCGGCTGGTGGAGGGGCCGCTTTGCCCAGTGCAGACGAGCGGTCTCGGGGCAGAGGCTGGAGAGGAGAGTGAAGCTGGAGGCGAGAAGCCGCAGGTGCAGCCTGTGGCCCGCCCGTCAGTCAGGAAGGTTGTCGCCTGGGCTGCTGTTACGAGGCCTCGTGTGGGAGCAGCCAGTTCCTGTCCCGTCCAGAAGGAGTGTCTTCCCCACCCCAGAGGGTGGATAGCTCATACCGCCTTCTTCCAGCGCCGCAGCCTGGCCGCTAGTGTGAGGAGCTCGCAGAGGGTGGGGACCCACAGCCTGTGTCCACGGCTCCAGGCATAAGGGGACGGTGAAGCATCTGCCGTGTTGGTGTGGACCCCAAGCAGCTGCGTCCGTGGGCTCGCTGCCCAGGAGCTGCCTCTGGTGGGGCTCTGGGTGGGTGGCTCTGATACGTCACTCGCCCCGGAGCCCGAGACGCCTGCTTGTCCCCGAGCCCAAGACACCCACTCCCCTCCATGCCCGAGGTGCCCGCTCCCCGCCCTGTGCCTGAGGCGCCCGCTCCCCCCGTGCCCCCTCTCACAGACGGCTCGGGAGGATGTGGTGAGCTTCTGTCTGAGGGGCGTCTTCCCTCCAGAGGGAAGCCTCTCAGCTGTGGCTGACACCCGCTGCCCCCCGGCCGCCCTTGGGGCCCGGTGCCCCAGCTCCTGAGCCTGCCCCCAGCTGTCCCGGCAGCTGCTCTGGGCAGCGTGCCGTCTCAGTCCCTGCTTCAGCGACCCCCTCTTCCGGGTGGGCTGGGAGCCCGCCTCCCTCGGGGGTGGGGTGAGGGGCAACCACACAGGCCCGGGCGTCAGGGAGCTCTCCTGTCCAGTCTGCTGGACTCGTGGGTCCCTGACTCCCCCTGCCTGACTGGACCTGCCGGCAAGCCCAACCTCCTTCAGGCTGGACGGGTCAGGAGTGGATGTCCCTGTGTGATGGGTGCTCCCCAGAGCCCCACAGGAAGGCCCCAGCCTTCCTGCCCCCAGAGCCCCCAACAGGAAAACCCCCAGCCTTCCTGCCCCCCCAGAGCCCCCAACAGGAAAACCAGATGTGTATAAGAGACAGTCTGGGGGCAGGGCTCCTTGGATGAGATCAGAAGTGGGAACATCTTCAGCCAAACTGGGAAGGGGAATATGGCCCCCAGCCTTCCCATCCAAACCTTTTGCCCCTGGGCAGCCCTTGCTTCCCTCAGAAATTTGGCCACACTCTCCCCCAACTCTGAAGGCCCTCAGCACCTGTGGTTCAACTAGCTTAGGAGCGTAAAGGATGCCGTCACCTTCTTTTGAGGTATCTGCTCTGTGGTCAGCTGTCCCACGCTGTCTCATTTGATTGCCAACAATCCTACAAGGAAGATCTTATGATTCCCATTTTGCAGATGAGGAAGTTGAGGCTCAGAGACATGTACTAACCTGCTAAGGTACTGTGGAGATGAGATTTTCACCCAGTTTGCTTTACTTTGAAGTTGACACCTTCTCATGGGCTTCCCAGCTGGCATTAGTGGTAAAGAACTTGCCCGCCAATGCAGGAGATGNAGAGCCCCCACACAAAGACCCCCAGCCTTCCTGCCCCCAGAGCCCCCACAGGAAGACCCCCAGCCTTCCTGCCCCCAGAGCCTGCACACGAAGACCCTCAGCCTTCCTGCCCCCAGAGCCCGCACAGGAAGACCCCTCGCTCTGGGTGGGGGGCTGAGACTCAGGCTCAGGGACTGCAGGTGGTGCCTGGGCTGTGACTCGCCCCTGAACTCAGATCTGCCTCCCCGGGTGCTTTCTCCGAGAAGACGGCCGTCACTGCAGGACAGCTGGGAGCCGCCCGCTGTGCCGTGTCTGGGCTGGGCCCTGGACAGACGGCGGGAAGGGCCAGGCCTGGGGCCCGCTGCCTGCCAGTCTCTGGTCGGGAAGGCGAGTGGGAGGGGAGGGGTGGCCGACACAGGTCCTTGTGGTACTTGCTGAAGGGTGCATCTGACGCATCCTATCTGTGCCTCCGTCTGGGTTCAGGCACCGAGTGAACCGCACAGGAAGTGTACACATATGCTAGAAACTGGTTTTTTTCATAACTTCCTACTGCTGCTGCTGCTAAGTCACTTCAGTCGTGTCCGACTCTGTGTGACCCCATAGACGGCAGCCCACCAGGCTCCCCCATCCCTGGGATTCTCCAGGCAAGAATACTGGAGTGGGTTGCCATTTCCTTCTCCAATGCATGAAAGAGAAAAGTGAAAGTGAAGTTGCTCAGTCTGTCCGACTGTTAGCGACCCCATGGACTGCAGCCCACCAGGCTACTCCGTCCATTGGATTTTCCAGGCAAGAGTACTGGGGTGGGGTGCCATTGCCTTCCCCGATAACTTCCTACAACTGGTTGCAAATCCAATACAGAGGATTACTTTGCTCCTGAACTGAACCTGAGTTCAGATTTTGTTGTGGACCTTAAGCCAGCTCACCTCTCTTAGGCTGGAATTGGAAGGCTGAGGTCTGCACTGTAGAGGAAGGAATTGGGGGGTCATGGAGGGGAGGCGTGTGGGGCATCGGCTGGGCCTCCCTATGCTTGCAGGATAGGGATGGGGTCCAGCCAGGTCACAGACAGAGCCCAAGGGGGCAGCTCCCTGCTGCCCAGGATCCACAGCCCTCCGGGGGGGAGGTCTCACCTCAGGGGACGTCTGCTTACCTCGGGTTGGGGGCTGCAACTCCAGGGAGCCCTGACTTACATGGGGGGCTCCTGGCCGAGAACCCAGCCTGGGCGGTGGGGTCCCTGCCCCGTGGACCCCAGTGGGCCCACTGGTGGCCACACACCCCAGCTGAACGGGAGATGCCTTGTGGGGAGGGGCCTCGGTGCTGGAGGTCTCTGATGGCCTCCGCCTTGTGCGGCAGACTTGCCGCTCAGGGACCAGAGGGGCTCATGGGGGCACTTCCCCACACGCGGTGGCCTCTTCCCGGGACAGACTGAGGGTGATGCTGGGGGCTTCTGGTGCCCGACAGGGCCAGTGGTAAGCTGCCAGCACTGTGAGCTGGGGCTCCGCACCCAGCAGGCAGACGAGCAGAGCCCTGCCTCTTGTGGGCTGCCTCCTCCCGCCGTCCACCAGCCTGGGAGAGAAACAGACGCTGCTGTCAATGAAGCGGCGAGCTCCCCGACTCTGCACAGGAGACTTTATATGGTGGACACTAGTGAGTGCCGTGCTCTCAGCCTGAAGGCAGGACTCATCTCAGAGGTGCTGGGCGGCCGCGGCGCGGGCTCTGGGCCAGCGCCTGTCCTGCTGGTGCCTCCCTGAGGCTCGGCACAGCTCAGAGGTCAGAGACAGGACTGTCCCGCCTCCTGGTGCAGGTCTGCTGAGAGATACATGCTCAGCCTGAGGCCATGGGCGAGGGGCCCAGAGCCAGGTCCTCTGAGGCTGTTGCTGAGCTGCACCCCTCCCCGTTTGGGGAGACCGAGGACGTGTGACCTTCGAACCCCAGTCTGAAGGGGCTTTGAAGGACCCCTCGGTGAACTGAGCTGGTTTCTGCAGACGCTGAGGACTGTGGCATGAAGTCTGCCCCCGACCCCCTGATGGCAGGACCAGCTGCTGGGATGCAAGACTTCCTGTGGCCCAATGCGCTGTGTGGGAGGGCATGGGGTCCCTGGTGGGATGAGTCGGGCAGAAGGAGGAGCCGGGAGATCAGTGAGAGGCGTTCGCTGCCTCAGGGTGGAGGCCCGGGGCTGCACACACCCATCCGTGGGGTCGGAAGGGCCAGGCCCACAGGCACGCTCGCAGACGCAGGGGCTCTATCCCTGGGGCCTGCTGTGCACCCACCTGGTGCCTGCTCCGTGGGAGGTGGAGCCCCAGGTGGGGACAGCATCTCGTCTTGAGGACCCCGCCCCTGAGGGGGAGACGGTGTCCTGAGACGCCCCATCCTGGCCTCCCCGTGCTCCGTGTGCCTTCTTCTTCCTGAAGGACCCAGTCAGTGGGTTGTGGGCCCAGCCTAAACCTAGGATGGCCTCATCTCGAGATCCTCAGCCCTGCAGAGGCCCCATTTCCAAATGTGGTCACGTCCCAGGTGGGCATGAATCTTGTGAGGACTCTTCAGCCCATTGCAGGGCCCTATCCTCAAAGGGCTGAAGAGCCACAGACATGTTAGCTCTTCCAGGCCCAGGAGACAGACGCTCGCAGAGGCCGGGCTCACTCAAAGGCTTCAGCTGGTTTGGGGCACCCTGGGAGCCTCTGCCGCCTGGTGCCCAGAGGGCCTCCGAGTCACTGGCTTTAGCAGGAAGGGGCACTGGCTGGGGCTGGAGGTCAGCTAAGGGAGTGCCCACTCCATCTCCTTCCTCCTGCAGAAGTTTGGGGTCAACTGTGTAGCCTGGCAGGACACAGTGGACCCTGCCGTCCTGGCCATCGGCTCTCCTCCCAAGCCGCCGCCCCAGTGTCCCGTTGGCCGTGATGAGGCTGCCATTCTGGGGAGGGGAGGGGCTGCAGAAAGAACTGGCCAGTGAGCATGTGCCCGGAGGTGGGCGTGTGCCGGGATGTGGGCGCTGTGGACCTGGGCTGCTGTTTTTTAAGCAGCTGCATGGGGCGTTCACTCCAGGAGGCATCAGCTTGCTCTCTGCGGCCGCGTCTCTGCGTGGCTCACGTCGGCGCACGTGTCTGAGCTCCGCACCTTGGTCTTGGAAGGCTCCTCAGCTCCTGCAGGAAGTGTTGTGAATGTCGGCACTTTGCAAGATCGGCCCTCCCCAGCCAGCAGCTCCTTGCCCTGGGGACCTCCAGGGACGCCCTTGCCATTGTCAGCCGCTCCGGGTTCGTTCCCAAGCCCCCTTGGGGCCTGGGCCGATGTGTCCCGCGTGTGATGGTGGTCCTCTCGCTGGTGGACGAGCCTGGGTCCCGAGGAGGAGGGCTCCCTGTCCGGTCGGCGTGCCTGCAGCCAGTGGCTGCAGCCCAGAGGCTGAGGAGATGCCCTGAGCGGCCTCGCCCCACCCCCCGTCGGCCCCACCTCCTCAGAGGGGTGTGGCGGCTGAGCCTTGGTGGAGCCAGCGCAGAAGCAGAGCCCCACGGGCAGGGAGCAGGCAGGACCCCCCTGCAGACCCGCGACAGGCTCTGTCCTGACCACCCACGAGGGGCAGGCCCGGCCCCTCCTCAGACCTCACGACTGTCCACTGTCCGGGTCGCAGGCTTTCCCTTCTCACCGTGTGGTCTGCTCGTCTCTTCAGAAGCCGCAGCTCAAACGTCCAGGGCCTGGCTGCAGCCTCAGGGCGTCCTCCCATCCCGGGGGCTGGGGGGTGGGCGGGAGAAAGGCTGCTGTGTGCCTGTGCTCGGCCACGTGGGGCTCCTCCCTGTGGGGCTCCTCCCTGGTGGGAGTGGGTGTTGCCTGGGAGGAGGAGCAGTGGGAGGGTGTGCAGGAAACCTGGGTTCGATTCCTGGGTCAGGAAGATCCCCTGGAGAAGGAAATAGCAACCCACTCCAGAATTCTTGCCTGGAAAATCCCATGGATGGAGACGCCTGGGGTCCATGGGGCTGCAAAGAGTTGGACACGACTGAGCGACTTCACTTCAGAGTGATTGCTAGAATGGGTGGCAAATGTGGGGATTAACTTTCCATCTTTTAAAGTAACATTTGCAGTAGCAGACAAGCCAGCGGACAGGGCGCCGCTGGGGCGCGCAGCGTCTGTGTCGGCGGTGTTCTGCACAGACGCGCTTGGCCTTTGACCAAAGCTGGGGTTCTGATCTGACCTCCCGTCTTCCCCGTGGCTCACAGTCAGCGCCGCAGTCAGACTGAAAGGGTGCGCGAGTGGACGTATTTCCACAGACTCGGGGGAGACACACTGCGAAAGTGCCTCTTCCCATGATTTGCACTCTCCTGGGCCCTTTGCATTACCCATTTTATTAGTTTGCTCTTGACACACACAATAATCAAGGTCACTTACACAGAAATAAGTGGAGAGTGTGCCCTTTCTCCTAATTTTGCAACAGAAGACTGTCAGGCACTTCCTGTGAGGTGCTCCTGGGTGCTCCACGTCTGCGCTTGCAGCTCCCCCAGAGGCCTCCTGGCTGCGCCCAAAGGGCTGGCTTCCTCCTCTGCATCGACTTATTCAATGCTGTTTAAAAACTCCCACTCAGCACAGAGCTGCTCCAGTTTGGCTGTTAGACTGTGACCCAGGAACAGGCTTATTCAAATAAAAGTGGTATAAAGGCGGGTTCCTAATAATTTCTTCTTTGTTTTATGAACATCTTCTGCTGCCTCTGGTGGTGTTAGTTTCCTGTCACAGAGAAGGGGGAAGGTGCGCTTGGCTCACGTGCATGACTGGGTTACAGAGTGAGACCGCCGCCCTGGGGCTTCTGTCAGGGCGTCTCCACTGACCAGGGAGCTGTGAGGACGCTGCGTGCGGCCCCACAAGGACGACTTGAGTCGTGAAGCATTGCTGTCTCCCCCGAAGAGTTTCCGGTTGGTCTGCATTGTCTCAGCTGCACGGCTTCCCAGGCCACGAGAGGGCCCACCCAGGCCGAGGTGGTTCAGCCAGGTCTGAGGTCCGTGTCTGAACTTCGGCTCCTTGGAGGCGGACCTCCCAGGGGTTCTCTCTCCAGGACCTTGCTCACAGCCAGAGGGCGTGCGCCTGTGGGGTGCGTGTCCCGCGGGGCCAGAGGCCGCGCGACTGCCGCGGCCGAGCCTCTGTTGGCGCGTGCTTTATCCATTGCATGTTTATAACTTTCCGCATTGCACAGTCAAGGCAGTGAAGTAATTTGCCCGAAGGCACTGGTCTGTCTGCTTCAGAACTTGGCTCTGTTTGATGCCAGGCGAGAGAAACAAAACTAGCTGAAACACAAACCTCAAACAGACCCCAGGGCAGGGGCGTTCGAGTCCAGAAGGTTTTCACAGACGCCGAGTGCGGAAGGCGGCAGCTGCTCGTTCAGCAGGACAGCGGGTGAGACAGTGGGCTTGTGACTCCGTGGCAGGACGGGAGCTCCCACACGAGGCCATCGGGTGAGCGAGGCGTACAGATGGGGTGCCAGCCCGGCCTCCCTGGGGGCCGCCCTGGGGCCACGGGGGGCATCCAGCCTCCCCCCGTCAGAGGCTGCTCTCCTGTCTCCATTTCAGTCGAACGTTTCAAGCCTTGGCATCTTTGGTTGGAGGACACAGCCTCCCCACTCTGCCGTTGGAAAGGTTCCCAGGCTCTCCAGGGTGAGGCCCCATAGAGGAGTTTCACTTTTTCAGGCATAGACAGGGTACAAACTAGGTGGAGTTCAGAAAAGTGAACTCTGCACGTTCAGGAAAGTACTGGCTACTGCACAGCTGCACAGGCCACACTTTGCAGTAGGGAGAATTGTGCAGGTTAAACACTGCATCAGAGCCTCTTGCAGTGTGTGGTCTGTTACCTGCCGATTCCCATGGGGCAGACGCCTGCAGCTCCTTTTGTGTCCCTTTGAACAAGCACTGACCAAGCGTTTCCTCCAGAGGCCTGTGCTGGACCGGCCAGCTCTGTGGAGGTTTTCATTAGGACTTCAGGCTCAGGACCAAGCCGTGGTTCACAGTCAAAGCCCACGAAACCTCCATGGCCACACCCGGCCTGGGCTCTGGCATCCAAGGCGTGATGCCCACCGCCCTCCTTGCCGAGCACTGGGCACCACATTTACAGTCACTAAAGCCAGCGTTAAAACTTTGGGGGGGCAGTGCATTCTGAGCAAGTAATTTTTATAGAATTAATTTTTCTTATTGTCACAGTGATGCCTTTTAACTTAGAAAGTTCAGAGGGCACAGATGATCAACAAGAAGGTCTAGGTCACCCCAGGGTTCTGTCCCTGTGTCTGTGTGTCCTGTCTTCCCTATGGGAGGTGCCTGAGTGTTCCTAGAGATGAAGGTATGGTGTAGTTTGTGCCTTTTAACCTGCATTGAAAATGGGCTTCCCTCATAGCTCAGTTGGTAAAGAATCCTTCTGCAATGCAGGAGGCCCTGGTTCGATCCTTAGGTTGGGAAGATCCCCTGGACAATGGAAAGGCTACCCACTGCAGTATTCTGGCCTGGAGAATCCCACGGACTGTGTAATCTGTGGGGTTGCAAAGAGTCGGACATGACTGAGCGACTTTCCCTGAGCAGTGACCACTGAAAATGTTATTACTTTGATTGGGTGAACTTTTACACTAAACTAAGAGGTAAGGCAAATATCCACTTCCTCTCTTTCCACAGCTGTTGATTTCCCCAAAGTGTGTTTCCCTATAACCAGCTTCAGAACTCCGGGGAATCCAATACAGTCAGGTCTCAGGACTGGTGGGTGGGTTCCCGCTGAGCAGCAGTGGCCAGTCTGACCCCCAGCCTGTGGCAGTGCCCCCACCCAGCTGCTCCACAGGTGGACTCTTGGTGCCACATGGACCCCTTCTGGAGTCGGGGCCTCACGCGCTCTGTTTCTACTATTAGCCCCTGCTTCTCAAACCTGCTGCCCCAGGGAACCACCTGGCAGCCTGGGTACCGCACCCAGGGCCTCGTCTAACCGACCTGCACATCCCTACGAATGTTCTTGGTGGATCCCCACGCCCAGTCAGGATGGAGGAGGACTGCTCTAGGTCACACCCCATGATTATTTTTTAAAAATTGCACAGAAAGGAAATCCCTGCTTTTGTGCCATTGGCTTGTTTGGCTAAGAGGCCCTTCACTGGATTTCTGTTAGTGGAGCCCGTGAGCCCCAGTTGTGCCATCTGAGCCTTTGCTGGGGCAGGTCTGTCCCGTCACGGGGCTGAACATGCTTCGCCTCCCGTGCGCACATCAAGAGACGCACTGTGCCGCCTTCCTGGGAGTCTTGCCCAAACTTCTGAGCCGTCTTACCAGGAGGAGGCAGGATGTCCATCCCCGAGGTGGGAGTGTGTGGGGATGAGGGCGGGAGGTCTCCAGGGTCCCCCAAGCTTGGAGGGAAGCGTAGGGTCAGGAGACTCTGAACATGCACCTGCCGCTGGTCCCGTCCCAGCTGAGCTGTGCCCCGAGCTCTCTGCTGACGCCCTAACCCTGGGCCCTGCAGAACGTGACTGACACTTAGAAGCAGGGTTGTGGCAAGTGTGACGCATTGAGGTGACTCACTGGAGCAGCCCTCCTCCCGTGTGACAGGGTGTGTGAGAGGAGGGCCAGCTGTGTGAGGACGGGGAGGAGACAGCCAAGGGGCGAGGCCTCCAGGAGTGAGGACGTGCGACTCAGCTCTGCGAGCCGCCTGGTCTGTGGACTTGGCTGTGGCCACCCCCCTGCCGCCTTAGCTGGGACTCGGGCCCGTCCTGTTCTGGGGTGTCTTCTGGCTTCTCCAGGACGCATAAGCCACCCCAGCGGCCTTCACGTCTCTGACTCTGGATGCACACACATCTTTTCCTCTCACTCAGCTCTTAGCCTTCCTGCCCCTGAAACCAAAAATCTCAACTTCCCATTTGTGCGCCAGATGGAAAAAAATGCTCATTTGGTCTTTGCCCAAAAGTAGCCTCTTTTTTTCTCCTGAAAGTCAGTTCAGCCTCTCTTGAGTGACAGGAACAGGGAGAGCCTGTGAACTTTTCTTGGGAGTAAAAATAATGTCTTGACAAGGTTGCCATATCCATTCTGGTTTGATGGGAGCTGGTTTTCAGTCCAACCTCAGAGTATTTTTAAACACATGCAGATAGAGTCACGTGCTTTGGGAGGAAGGGCAAGCAGCAGATGAGGCAGCTGACTGGCCCTGGAATCTCTGTGGCATGAGGTTTTGTGGCCTCAAGAAGACAGGGTGGGAAAGGCTGGGTCCTGTCTCAAGAGACACCAGGACGAGCGGCTGCCTGGGGTGTCCTCAGTCACCCTCCGGTCTGTCTGGGGAAGGACTGAAGCCTCCCACTGTGGGCGCCGGGGAGGGCCAGGGACAACTCCTGCAAGGCCGGGCCTTGGGAAGCGCCCCGACCCTGTGGCTGCAGAGAGGGCCAGGGACGACTCCTGCAAGGCCGGGCCTTGGGAAGCGCCCCGACCCTGTGGCTGCTTCCTGTTTGGTGTAGGTTCCCAGCTCTCTCTTCTGCTCAATTGCTGCAAGCCCTGAAATTAGCCCAGGATGTGCTGCCATCCAAAGGAGATGCCGGTGGCCCACTGTAATTCCACGATAGAGCACTTCCAGCTGCACATGTCCAGGGGCCTGGGGTGCAGGTGGTTGTTGCTGCCAGGGTCCTGCCCCGATGGATCCAGGGAATTTGAAGGGGAGACGGCTTAGACGAGGAAAACTTATTAATTTAGAGATATAAGAGAAATGAAGAAGAAATAGTATAGTAAGAAAATTTAGTGGAGAAAAGAGGCTGAATAACTTGGTTTATGGGGACAGCCAATAAAACTTCAGGACAGGAAGTTTGCACCATCTGCGTTGGTCCACCAGCGCCCATTTGAATATTGGAGGGTGCCCCGCCTTGGGCTCCCTCTCTCACGGGACTTAGAAGCCAGGGCAAGTAAGTAGACATGGTGACGCTCCCCGCTCCAGATGGGAATTCAGCCAGAAAATAGAGTAAAGAAGACACAGGGGAAACCAGTCCAGTGACTGGCTCCCCCTCTATTGTCCAGAAAGGCCTTATATACTCTTGATTTTGCATACAGATCAATGGATAATACAAAATTATGCAGCATCAGCAGCCCTGACTCTTATCGAGACCAGGCTTTCTCTCTGCATACCTAGTTGTATACACAAGTCTTAGGTGATTTACATCATCTTCTGGCCAGAAGGCCAATTAACATTTTACAGCCTTTTTCTGATAAGGGTTTGTCAGCCAGAAGACTTATTTGCCTTAACAGTGTTGTTCTTCCCAAAGTCTGGTGCCACTCTCAGAAAGCACTAAATAAAGTTACGTTCTTACATAGCAAGGATACAACATTTTATAACAAGAAAGTGGAGTACAGTGATTTATAACAAAGAGAAAATTTATTAACTCCAAAGTCTAGTATTGCTAACATCAAAACTACTATATTCCTATTTCTGCATCCCGGTTACATTGATTAATATCCTCCCAGGTGCCTAAAAGATAAAGGATATGGAGGCCTGGTGGCAAACATTAACTCAACAAACTCTTCACTAAACTAATTCTTAACTCTAAAGGCTTTATATCTTTAAGATGTTAAAGCTTTGTGCCTCTCACGGTTGTGGGGGCTGTAAGCAATTCACAAATTGTAAAAGTCTGGGGGAACCTGTCAGGCAAGTTAGAGAGCCATCAAAGGGGTTTGAGCTGAAACATTCCTTTCATATGCAGGAGACTGAAGCCCTGAGTTAACTTTTTTCCAGAGAATGTCAGAAGAGTGAAAAGCACAGTAATAAAGCAGACAGACTCTGGTTTTGGGGGGTAGATGTTCAGGAAAACCCAGGGGAAACCCCTGAAGCCTGACTCGCCTTGCCCATCAGGACTTTCCACATGACCTTGTCATGGATGGGATCTCCCGTGCTGGCTCCCGGCAGGTTGCGACAGAGTTCCAAGTTCTCTAGAGCTGTCTTCCTGTGCAGGCTGTGCCAGCCCTGCATGTGTGAGGCATTTGGAGGGCTGAGGTGGACGAAAATGAACCAACACAGTCTCATAACCTCCCGGGAGGGCCAGTGGGGTGGAGGCCATGGCTCGGTGACCAAGTGGTGGAGGAGGGTCTGGTCCCTGCTTGTCTGATGGGAGAGGATGTGGAGGTGTAGACCTGCTCCCATGCGTGGAGTGGAGGGAGGAAGATGGGGACTCAGCGCCCGTCCACACAGACAGCCTCCAGGTTGCTGGCCGGGCATTGGGCAGAGGCCACCAGCTGGCTGTGCCCCAGGAGAGGCTTCAGGAGGGAAGTTTCTCTTCTGTTTGCACAGGTTACCAGCTAACCTGACTTTGGCCTCAGGGACTAAGGCGTGTTGTAGGGAACGGCGCTAATGGCGGCAGGCTTTTGGGAAGAGCGACTACGTGCTATCTCGGGAAATACCCTGTGCTTTAATTATGTCTGTCATTACGAGATGTGAAAATTCTGATAATGTTTGTGGACCTGTTTGCAAAATGTCAATGCAAAGGCACAAGTACAGGGAAGCTTAGGCACATTGTTATATTCCAGGAGCCCTACGGTCATGCCGAGGGAACCGTGGTTCAGTCACAGTAGAGAGATTAAAGTCGTCACAGGACTGACTGGGAGGTGCTAATGTGATGTCTCTCCACAGAAGACCCAGCTAGAGGCTACTTAATCTCGTGCAGACTGTCTAGAGCAGTAACTCAGGTCCGGAATCCACGGAGAGCTGCAAGTTCAACTGAAGGATACGTTTCTCTGAGAAAGAAAAAAAGCAGGAGGGATCTGAGGACGTGGTGAAGCAGGAAGCAGCGGAGTCTGTCTCCCACCTGACCACCGCTGAGCCGGCAGAACCTCCTGGATGGCACTGTTTGGAGACTCGGCAGTCTGGTGAAGGCTCACGACTTCCAGGAGAAGCCCTGGATGAATGGCACAGTAGCAGTTGCCTGCTCCCCCCCAGCCACATGGCGCCCCTGTGCGTGTTCCCGGAGCCACCTGCACGGACTGTGGCAAGGAAACTGGGGTGCATCCTCCAGGTGCGGGGGCCCTGGGTGCTGCTCTGACCACACAGGTGCCTGTGTGGTTGCACCTCCCTGTTGTCACACGGCCCTCACCCTCTGGCTGAAGTCACTTCCAGGGCATTTAAAGGGCCAGCATCCTTTGTTCACGCCTTCGTTTTTCATTTCTCCCTTTTGGGAGCTAGACGTTAAAGATTAGGACATTAAAAACAACCACATATATGGGAAAATTAGAAAGTGACTATATATACCCAAAGAAAGTTTCCAGAAAAGACCCCCAAAGACATTAAGGTCTCACCTCAGACTGACCCTCAGCACAGAGCCAAGAGTGCAGAGACAGCCACAGAAATGGCAAACCTGCGAAGGGGCAGAATCCGATTTCCAGGCTTACGACGTGGCTAGAGCTTAGCAACAACAGCAGCAAGTCTCGGGGCACAGAAAGAAGCAGGAGGCGCGGGCTAGTCGAGGGGAGCCCGCAGAGTCTGTCCCGAAAAGCGGCCTCGCAGCAAAGGTTGTGCAGCGGCCGCCAGAGAGACGTGTGCAGAGCTGAGGAGTGATGCGCGGAAGTAAGGAAACGGCATGCGAACAGACGGAAATACTGACACAGAGGTAGAAGTCTGAAAAGAAGTCAAAGAGAAATGCCAGGGAAAGTATGAGTGTTGCTGTTTGCACCAGCATGGTGGGCTTTAAGGGGGTTCTGCTAAGTGAAGAGTCAGGAGGAAGACTAACACCACATGCTTCAGTCACATGTGGATGTAAAACCCACGAATGAACGAACAAACCAGACCAAACAGCAATGAGCGTGTAGATACAAAGGGCAGAGTGGAGGGTGCCAGAGGGGAAGGGGCGGGGACGGCATGGGAAACGGGTAAAGGGAGCGAGCTGTCCGGGGACGGATGTGCGGTGGTGAGCGTGCGAGATGCAACACTGTCCACGTGGAGCCTAGGTAAGTTTACGAACCGCTGCTGCCACAGTTAAAAAATAAATTCTGGAGCTGAAAAGTACACTAACTCAAGTGAAAAATTAAGTAGAAGGATCCAAATGAAGATTAGAGTGGGCAGAAAAAAGGATCCCTGGATTTGGAGGACGGACAATGGAAACCGAGTGTGAGAAACGAAAAGAAAGTGAAAGAAAAGTGAGCAGAGCCCGTGTCCCGGGGGCACTGTCAGCTGTTACTTGAAGATGCACTTTGTGGGGTTCCTAGGAGAAGGGGGTGGGGTGGGGAGGATACTTGAAGAAACAGAGGCTGAAAACATCCCCGATTTGTGGAAAGACATGAGTCCAGGGAGTTCAATGGACTCCAAGAAGACCAACTCAGAGATCCACATCCAGACTCACTATAATCAGGCTTTCAGAAGCCAAGGATTAAACCTTAAAAGCAGCAAGCGAGGCATGAATCACCACACACAACAGTCAGAATAAGATAGTCAGCAGATTCCTCACCAGAAATTCTGGAGGTCTGAAAGCAGGAGGGCTGACATATTAGAAGTGCTCGAAGAAAAAGTATTAACCAAGAACCCCGTATCCGCAAAAATGTCCTTAAAAAGTGAAGGGTAAATCAAGACATTCCCAGGTAAACAAAGGCTGAGGGATCTCGTGACCACTAGACCTGCCCTTCAAAAAATGGTCAAGACAGCCCTGCAGGGGAGCCGAGGGGCGCACACGGCCCCTCCACGCCGTGTGCGGGATGCAGGCTCACTCGAGGTAAAGCGCGGGCTGTTANCACAGACAGCCTCCAGGTTGCTGGCCGGGCATTGGGCAGAGGCCACCAGCTGGCTGTGCCCCAGGAGAGGCTTCAGGAGGGAAGTTTCTCTTCTGTTTGCACAGGTTACCAGCTAACCTGACTTTGGCCTCAGGGACTAAGGCGTGTTGTAGGGAACGGCGCTAATGGCGGCAGGCTTTTGGGAAGAGCGACTACGTGCTATCTCGGGAAATACCCTGTGCTTTAATTATGTCTGTCATTACGAGATGTGAAAATTCTGATAATGTTTGTGGACCTGTTTGCAAAATGTCAATGCAAAGGCACAAGTACAGGGAAGCTTAGGCACATTGTTATATTCCAGGAGCCCTACGGTCATGCCGAGGGAACCGTGGTTCAGTCACAGTAGAGAGATTAAAGTCGTCACAGGACTGACTGGGAGGTGCTAATGTGATGTCTCTCCACAGAAGGCCCAGCTAGAGGCTACTTAATCTCGTGCAGACTGTCTAGAGCAGTAACTCAGGTCCGGAATCCACGGAGAGCTGCAAGTTCAACTGAAGGATACGTTTCTCTGAGAAAGAAAAAAAGCAGGAGGGATCTGAGGACGTGGTGAAGCAGGAAGCAGCGGAGTCTGTCTCCCACCTGACCACCGCTGAGCCGGCAGAACCTCCTGGATGGCACTGTTTGGAGACTCGGCAGTCTGGTGAAGGCTCACGACTTCCAGGAGAAGCCCTGGATGAATGGCACAGTAGCAGTTGCCTGCTCCCCCCCAGCCACATGGCGCCCCTGTGCGTGTTCCCGGAGCCGCCTGCACGGACTGTGGCAAGGAAACTGGGGTGCATCCTCCAGGTGCGGGGGCCCTGGGTGCTGCTCTGACCACACAGGTGCCTGTGTGGTTGCACCTCCCTGTTGTCACACGGCCCTCACCCTCTGGCTGAAGTCACTTCCAGGGCATTTAAAGGGCCAGCATCCTTTGTTCACGCCTTCGTTTTTCATTTCTCCCTTTTGGGAGCTAGACGTTAAAGATTAGGACATTAAAAACAACCACATATATGGGAAAATTAGAAAGTGACTATATATACCCAAAGAAAGTTTCCAGAAAAGACCCCCAAAGACATTAAGGTCTCACCTCAGACTGACCCTCAGCACAGAGCCAAGAGTGCAGAGACAGCCACAGAAATGGCAAACCTGCGAAGGGGCAGAATCCGATTTCCAGGCTTACGACGTGGCTAGAGCTCAGCAACAACAGCAGCAAGTCTCGGGGCACAGAAAGAAGCAGGAGGCGCGGGCTAGTCGAGGGGAGCCCGCAGAGTCTGTCCCGAAAAGCGGCCTCGCAGCAAAGGCTGTGCAGCGGCCGCCAGAGAGACGCGTGCAGAGCTGAGGAGTGATGCGCGGAAGTAAGGAAACGGCATGCGAACAGACGGAAATACTGACACAGAGGTAGAAGTCTGAAAAGAAGTCAAAGAGAAATGCCAGGGAAAGTATGAGTGTTGCTGTTTGCACCAGCATGGCGGGCTTTAAGGGGGTTCTGCTAAGTGAAGAGTCAGGAGGAAGACTAACACCACATGCTTCAGTCACATGTGGATGTAAAACCCACGAATGAACGAACAAACCAGACCAAACAGCAATGAGCGTGTAGATACAAAGGGCAGAGTGGAGGGTGCCAGAGGGGAAGGGGCGGGGACGGCATGGGAAACGGGTAAAGGGAGCGAGCTGTCCGGGGACGGATGTGCGGTGGTGAGCGTGCGAGATGCAACACTGTCCACGTGGAGCCTAGGTAAGTTTACGAACCGCTGCTGCCACAGTTAAAAAATAAATTCTGGAGCTGAAAAGTACACTAACTCAAGTGAAAAATTAAGTAGAAGGATCCAAATGAAGATTTGAGTGGGCAGAAAAAAGGATCCCTGGATTTGGAGGACGGACAATGGAAACCGAGTGTGAGAAACGAAAAGAAAGTGAAAGAAAAGTGAGCAGAGCCCGTGTCCCGGGGGCACTGTCAGCTGTTACTTGAAGATGCACTTTGTGGGGTTCCTAGAAGGGGGTGGGGTGGGGAGGATACTTGAAGAAACAGAGGCTGAAAACATCCCCGATTTGTGGAAAGACATGAGTCCAGGGAGTTCAATGGACTCCAATAAGACCAACTCAGAGATCCACATCCAGACTCACTATAATCAGGCTTTCAGAAGCCAAGGATTAAACCTTAAAAGCAGCAAGCGAGGCATGAATCACCACACACAACAGTCAGAATAAGATAGTCAGCAGATTCCTCACCAGAAATTCTGGAGGTCTGAAAGCAGGAGGGCTGACATATTAGAAGTGCTCGAAGAAAAAGTATTAACCAAGAACCCCGTATCCGCAAAAATGTCCTTAAAAAGTGAAGGGTAAATCAAGACATTCCCAGGTAAACAAAGGCTGAGGGATCTCGTGACCACTAGACCTGCCCTTCAAAAAATGGTCAAGACAGCCCTGCAGGGGAGCCGAGGGGCGCACACGGCCCCTCCACGCCGTGTGCGGGATGCAGGCTCACTCGAGGTAAAGCGCGGGCTGTTACGGAAGCAGGGTTCTGTAACCTGAGTTGTAGCTGCCCTCTTCATTTCCCATAACTTAGAGGCTGTGCACTTAAAGGAAAAAGGCAGTGCCAAAGCCAGCGTTACTGTAACTTGGGTTTGTAATCTAAATCTCGTTTCCTACGTAATCTAGTGGACTGATGCATTTAAAATAAGTATTAGTTTGTGTTTGGGGGCACACAGTGTATGAAGACGTAATTTTGTGGCAACAAATGAAAGGTGTGGAGATGGAGCTGTAAAGGAGGAGAGTTTTTGTATGTTGTTGAAGTTAGGTTGCTATCCATTGAAATTACAGCGTTAAAACTGTAGGATGCCAAATATAATCCACATAGTAAACACAAAAGAATCGTTATAGAATGCACACAAAAGCAAATTATTGGAAGGCATTGAAACATTTCACTGCAAAAAATCAGGTAAACACTGAAGAAGACAGGAACGCAGGAAATGAGGGACAAAAGCTTCGGGGCCTGTAGAAAACAAGGAGCAAAAGGATGGAAGCAAGCTCGTCCTTTAAGCGCAGATGCACTGAATGTCCCGAAAGGCCGAGACGGACAGGATGGGTGAAAGCGCGCCGTCCCTGTGTGCCGTCATCCAGAGGCTCACGTGAGGCGCAGAGACCCAAGAGATGAGTGAATGAAGCGGCGCAGGCCGACAGCTGCTGCAGAAAGCAGGCAGCAGCGAGTGCTGGTGAGGATGTGAGGAGACTGGAGCCCTGGTGCCCGCGTGGTGGGAGCGTGACCGGTGCCGCCATCCTGGAAAAGAGTTGAGTTTCCTCAAAAAACTAGCAGAGAGCTGCCAGTGACCCAGAAGGCGTCTGCATCCCTGCATTCATGCAACCTTGACTTACGGTCTGCTAACTGTGGGGCAGCGACACCATGGCCTGTTACTCAGCCTTAAAAAGGAAGGAAATTCCATGATGTGATCCAACACGGGTGAGCCTTGAGGACACAGCACTCAGTGAGCTAAACGGTCCAAAAGGACGGGCGCTGAGAGGCCCCTGGGGGAGTCCCATTCAGACGTGGAAGGCAGAGCGGTGGGGGCCAGGGTCTGGGCCGGGGGGCAGTTAGTGTTCAGTGGGGATAGTTTCAGTTTCCGAAGATGAAGAAGCTTGGAGATGACGGTGGTGAGGCTGCACGACAGTGTGAGGGTCACCCTGAACCCGCGCGTGGGTGGTCACGTGGGGCGGTGGGGCGACGGCGGATCCGCCAAGACCCGCGTTCCCGGCGGGAGCGGCAGGGCCGCCCAGGGCGTCAGGCTCAGGAGGGGCTCAGACGGATCCCCTGCAGCGGGGGCGGGGTCACGTCCCGCCAGCAGCCCTGGGCCGGGCCCTGCACGCAGGTCAGGGCGCGCAGTGCTGCGGCGTCACGTGCGTGCCCGCAGGGACACCTGGGTTCCCACTGGTGTGCGCTCGCCTGCGTGGAGCACGGGGCTGTGTTAGCACCACGGCGCCGCCGCCCGCCCCCGAGCGCGCAGGAGCCCCTCTGACTGTGGGAGGCACCCTCCCACCTGCCCACACGGAAGAGCGGCGTGCCAGGCCCTGCGCCTGCGGTCACGGCCCCGCGGTGGGCGCAGTCGTCCGGGCCGCTGCGTCGCGGGGCTGGGGTTCCTGCGCACGCGCGGTTCTGCGGCCGGTGCGCGCCGAGGCTGGCGGGGCCGCCCGCCCAGCGCCTCTGTCCCCAGCGCGGCGCTTCCCCAGGCCCCGCTGCTCATTGACCGCGTACTCCTTTCCAAGTGTCTCGAGTCCCCCGGAGCCGGAGCCGGGGACCACGGCAGACAGCGCAGACGGCCCTCCCGCCGCGTGCCCAGCCTCCCGTGTTCGCCCTGCGCCCGCTGTGTGCCCGCTCCACCAGGGCTGCCCCTCGACCTCCCCTCGCGTGCCCCCGGATCCCCTCAGACCCGGTCTTCCGCTGCTCTCTCTCTCTTCTGTTTTAAATTAATCTATTTTGATTGGAGGCCAGTTACTTTACAGTACTGTAGTGGTTTTGCCATACACTGACAGGAATCAGCCCCGGGCGTACATGTTCCCCAGTCCTTTCATCCTCTAACACATCAAGGTGTTAGACTAGCTATAGCTTTTACGTGAGAGTCTACTGTTGGCTGTTTTATTTCTTCCACGGCTGAGCTGAGCCTTCATGGCCGCACGTGGGCTCTCTCCAGTTGCGGTGACCGGGCTCCTCTCCACTCGGGGTGCGTGGGCCTCTCGTTGCGGAGCTGGCTCTGGGCACGCAAGCTCCAGCCGTGGCGCCCGGGCTTAGCTGCCCCGCAGCAAGTGGGGTCTTCCTGGACCAGGGATCAGGCCTGCGTCCCCTGCACTTAGGGGGATCCTTACCAATGAGGCACCAGGGAAGCCGCACAGCTGGCTGTGAAGCCTACCCTTCTCCCCCATTCACATCCTTCGTGGAGTGACCCCGGCCCCTGGGAACCCTGCCTCACGCCCAGGGTGCAGCCCTCCTGTCGCTGCCTCAGTTCCCGGCCTTGCGGTCCCACGGCCTCCGTTGCGGGTGCAGTGCAGGGAAGGGGCTCCTGGCTTGTCTGCTGCCCTGTGGCGGCTCTGAGAGACTTTTCTGGAGGAGCGCGGAGAAGCACAGTGAAACCACAGAGGAGGAACCGAGTCCCAGGCCCCAGGCCTCCCGCCACTGAGCAGGGAAGGGGTCTGCCCCGCGCGTCTTTGCCCGTGTTTCTGAACAACCGTCAGAGCCTCAGGCGTCTCAGCCACCCTGGGGCCCCTGAGGATCACGGCGCAAGCTGCACCCCCGTCGCTCCGGTTTCATTCCCGGTCTCTCAGCGATGCAAAGAGCGCCGTTACAGCGATGGGCCTGCAGGTTGGCAGGGGCTGGAGGAGCACCCAGGCCAGGCTGGCAGAAACCCAAGTTTCCTGCTTGCTCAGCTCTTCCCCACGGAGGGAGAAGACCCCAGATCCTTGGTATTTTTCACGGGATCCGGGGAGGGAAGGTGAGGGATGGGGTCGATGGCTGGTGTTTGAGGAGCCCCCCAGAGCCAGACTGCCTGGAGACCCACCCCGGCCGGTGCTGCTCAGGCCCTGCCTGCGAGCCGGGCGCTGTGCTGAGAAGCTCCGAACTTCTGATCGGGCAGTGGGGTTGCGCGTCCCACCTGCACTCGTCGCCGGAGGGCCAGCCACCGAGCCTCCTGCTCGCTGGCTGGTTTCAGTGCTCCCCACGGTGCGGGCTCGGGGTTCCCGGGGGCCAGTCCTCACTCTGGTCTTAACGGAAGCGGAAGGCTCTTTCTGTGGGGTTTGCAGCGGACTGCGCAGCAAGATGGCTCGGGCACCAGAGACGCGGGCTGAGTGATGGCAGAGCAGCCCCACGGATTTCTGCGGCTGTTGTTGGTTGTGATACGGAGCAGTTTCGCTGTCACGTTTCTGAGGGACTGTGTATCCGATAAAACACACGCGACACCGCGAGGGCTCTTTTCCCTCCGCAGCCCCGGGCCTCGGCTTTGCTGAGTGACCGCCCGTGCCCCAGCCCCGTGGGCACCACGAGCACCCGCGTGACGCTCGCGGGCACGCGCCCCTCCGGCTTGATGGCGCGGGCTGCCGTGAGCCTCCGAGGGCGCTTGTTCCGTCTGCTTTGCACGCGTCTATACATCGAGTAGCTGCTTTTTCTCTGCGGTTATGCTTTTGTTCTCTTTGTTTCTTGTTTCTTTTTGGTTGCAAACACCTCACGAGACTCGAGGAGCAGCCCAAGCAGAGCCTCAGAGGGACGGCGACTGGCCCTAGCCCCCTCCGGGGAGCCCGCGGCCAGCATCAGAAGTCCCGCCCGTCTCTTCCTCCTCCCGCGAGGCCCAGCGAATCGCCGGGACGTGAGGAGCTCGGGTGGAGCGGTCCCGGCCCCCATCTCCCCAGGGCCGGTCTGCTTCCGTCCCATCCGAGGCGGGGATACCAGGAACTGTTTCTCTGGGAGGGCAGGCGTGGTCCTGGGATGCGAGAGACCTGGGCACCGGCCCTTGCCTCCAGCCCGGCTGCCCCAGCCATGCTCCAAGGGCACGCCGCGGGGGCATCGAGGCCCCCGTCAGCAGGATCGGTCAGACTGGACTGTGCTGCCCACCTTCCTGGGGGGCCCACGCCCCTGGGCCGCGATGCAGGCAGCGGGTCCCCCAGAATCTTGCTGGGCTTGAGAATGATGCAGGGCCGAGGGACGAGAAGAAGTCCGAGCTCACGCGTGTTGGCGGAGTGGGGCAGGGGGCGCCTACTGCAGGAGGCTTTTCTGGGCCAGAGAGGACCGTGGCCCCCAGCCTCAGGGCCTGGGCGGCCCCTCCCGGTCTGCAGCTGGAGCGCGGGGCGGCACCCCCTTTCTGTGCCCGTTTCCGGGGGAATTCTGGTTTTAGGCCATTTTGCATGTTTGAAAGTGAAAGTATATATAGTACCACTACCCTCGGAGCTTCCCCGCTGGCTCTGCTTGAAATGTAGGAGTCGCAGGAGAAACCGGTTTGATCCCTGGGTTGGGAAGATCCCCTGGAGGAGGGCACAGCAACCCACTCCCGCGTTCCTGCCGGGAGAATCCCATGGACAGAGGAGCCTGGCCGGCCACGGTCCCTGGGGTCCCAAAGAGGCGGACGCGCTGAAGCAGCTTAGCCCGCACGCGCACACCGCGGCCCTCACGGTATTTTCATTGTTCAAACAGCTGCGGCTGCTTTTTTTCTTTTTTTTTTTAGTAAAAATGTTCAAAGGTTATTTGGTGCTGAAAGTGAGAGAAACGGCCGTAGTGGGGAACAGTGTCTCCGCTGGAAGAGGGGCCCTCGCTCGGTTCTACGACCCGTGGCCCCGAGCCGCGGCCCCAGGCTGTCCCCGGAGCAGTCCGGGATCCGAATCCAGCCTCCTCTTCTGCCTGAGAACTTGGGCAGCTTGGTCCCCGTGCAAGGAGGCTGGGGCCAGCCTGAGCGTGAAACACGCTGGGGAGGGCTGGCCCACCCCCTTGCTCACCTTGGACTCTCTGGACCCGCAGGGCGTCTGGGTGGTCCTGCGAGCCCTGCCTTCACCCTGTGAAAGCCGGGAGGGAGGAGCTGAATCCCCCTCTCGCTGCAGCCCTGGGAGCCAGCTCCTGCTTCCGGAGGGAGGGCGCTGACGGGCAGCTTCCCCTGGGCCCCGCGAGGCCCCGCAATGCCTCCTGCAGGCGGCTGTGCCTGGGATTCGGGGAAGGCCTCTTCTTGGCGCCATCTCGTGGCCACGTCCTGGTATTGCAACCCTGTTTCCCATGCCGGGCGCCCGTGCTAAGCTGCTCAGCCGTGTCCAGCTCTGTGAGCCCGTGGACTGCAGGCCGCCAGGCTCCTCTGTCCANTGCCTGGGATTCGGGGAAGGCCTCTTCTTGGCGCCATCTCGTGGCCACGTCCTGGTATTGCAACCCTGTTTCCCATGCCGGGCGCCCGTGCTAAGCTGCTCAGCCGTGTCCAGCTCTGTGAGCCCGTGGACTGCAGGCCGCCAGGCTCCTCTGTCCATGGGATTTTCCACGCAAGAATACTGGAGTGGGTTGCCATGCGCTCCTCCAGGAGATCTTCCTGACCCCGGGACTGAACCCGAGTCTCTTGTGTCTCCTGCATTGGCAGGTGGGTCCTTTCCCACTAGCACCGCCTGACCAAGCCAGAACCCCACAGGTGGGTGGAATCAATTCCAGGCTAGCGGCCTGCCCGGGCGCTCAGAGGTAAAGAATCTGCCTGCAGTGCGGGAGCCCTGGTGGCCGGGGAAGGCGGCGGGGGCTGCAGGCAGGCGTCTGATGTGCCATTAGGGGCGTCAGGCTGCCTCCGGGGTCCCGGCTGCGTCCCCAGGTCTGTGCACCTGCCCCTGGGCTGCGCTTGCTACCGAAGCTCCCCCAGCGCCTTCCATCTGTCTGCTCGCTACAGCCTTTGCTGCCCCACCCCACTCCAGCACTCTGGCCTGGAAGATCCCATGGGCGGAGGAGCCTGGTGGGCTGCAGCCCATGGGGTCTCGAAGAGTCGGACAGGACTGAGCGACTTCACTTTCACTTTTCACTTTTCACTTTCATGCATTGGAGAAGGAAATGGCAACCCACTCCAGTGTTCTTGCCTGGAGAATCCCAGGGACGGGGGAGCCCAGTGGGCTGCCGTCTATGGGGTCTCACAGAGTCGGACATGACTGAAGCGACTTAGCCAGAGATTTAGAAGCTCTGACGTTTATTTTTCTTTCACCAGAAGGGAAGTTTCTCTGTCCACTCAGCTCACCTTGTCTCACCCCCTCCCCTTGCTTGGGGGGCCCCGCGGTGGTGCTCAGCGGTGCCTCTGGGTGGGGGCGCAGGGGGCTCACGGGTCCTGAGCAGCCGTGCTCCCAGCCCAGCCCGTCCTGCGCACAGTGGCCGCCACATCACCCGGCACACCAGCGCCTCTGCCTGCTGGGCCCTCCTGCCCCTGCACCGGGAAGATTCTGGAAGATTCTGGAATCCTGGGAGATTGCTCCAGGCCTTGTCTCACCTGCTCCTGCCTTTCTCTTCTGAATCCCGTGTCCCCGGGACTCCCTCACTTTGCCACCCAGGCCCCGGGCACCGGCCACAGTGGTGTCTGGCGGTGTTGTGCAGTGGGCAGGGGAGCAGGAGGGCGGTGGAAGCGAAGCCAGTAAATGATATTCCGTCATGAGGAGCTTCATTGCTGCATGTTGCAATTACACTTCATAATTCCACCTTTTTCAGTGTTAGGTAATTAGGTTATAATGAACACCATTAGAGTAATTACACCGTTTGGAAGGCTCACCCAGTAAGCCATGAGAAATTGCTTTGAAAAACAAGAAACTTTATCTGATGAAAATTACATTTGAAGAATTTCAATTCTAAGGTGGCAATTCTCCAAAGTAAGAAATCCAGAGTGACGTTTATTTTACCCCAGCAGGCCCCAGACGGGGGGCCCTCCTGTTCTCTAGAGAAACGCTTCAGCCCCGGTTTCGCCGTTTGCCGGCACGCGGTCCCCGCGGGGCTGAGCACAGACCTAGCCCGGTGCTCAGGGCTGGGTTCCCCCGGGCGCCCCGGTGGGCGAGTCCGGGAAGCCGGGCAGCCCCGCGGTCTCCCAAGTGGGAGTTGGGGCGCGTGCACCGTTCTGAATTTATAGCCCTTTAGGTGTCTCGAGTGCCTGCAGGGCTTTCGAAGTCAGGTGTTCGGGCTGAAAGCAGACCTGGGGAGGGAGGCGGGCGTGGCTGCGGTCAGCCTCGTGGGCAGCCTCTGCCTCACCCGGCCCTGCACCCGCCTGCCCCTCGCTGCTTTCTGGGCAAAATCAGAGTCAGACCACGGCTCCTCTGGATACAGGGGCCCATCTTTTTAGGGAGTCCTGGGGTGGAGAGAGGGAGGCAGTGCTGTGGACGCTGTCTGGTGACCCCTCCCTCCTGGAGGGCAGGGGCGTCTGCCCCACCAGGGGACAAGGGACGGTCAGACATGTGGACAGGCTGCCTGCTGTGTCCTGATCACCACCCGCCCCCACCCCCCAACAAAGGAGTTACTTCCCAGCTGCATGCAGAGGCTGCATGGGGACGACCTGGGCCCGACACGAGGCCTGGGAACTTAGTGGGAGACGGGTGTGGAGGCCAGTGTGCAGGTGGGGAGGCCAGTGTGTAGGTTCCTGCTGGAGGCAGTAGGTGGGCAGGGAGGGGTTGGTCCGGCGCCTGGCAGGGCTCAGGGCTCAGCTTCGCGTCCTGTAGGAACCCTCCTTTCTGTGTCATCGCCACGTGGTGGCGTCTGGTGCCTGAGTTGGCTTGCCCGCAGTGCGCGTGCACCTGGGCTGCCGGGTGGGCACTGGGGGAGCCTAGCCCACGTAGGCTGCGCCCTGGGTCTCTGACCCGGTCAGCAGTGAGGGTTCGATTCCTTCCTTTCTTATTTTAGGTTGACATATGTAGGTTCTTCGAATGGACCTGAGGCCCTCCTCATGTCAGGAGCGGCATCCAGGGAGCTGGACACGGGGGCCACTTCCTGCCTCGTCCTGCCCGCAGGGCTGATGTGCAGACAGACTCGTTCATTTGCCCACCTTCATCTGCTCTTCCCAGGAGGAGCCGTGGGTCCTTCTTGTCTCAGCCTCCCGGGGCCAGCGCCCTTGGTGGTGCCCTCAGGGTGCCCCCACGTAGCCCCCAGTGTCTGTCCTCCAGTTCTGTCCACCGTGGGCTCACCAGCCAGGCTGCCGCCTTTGGTCAGAAGCCACTCCACAGCAACCCCCTTCCCCGGGGCGTGTCCCCTCCCTGGCCCCTCACCACCCCCCTGGTGGGGCGTTGTCCCTGAGACGCCATCCCACACCCATGTGGCCCTGGGGACGTCCGTGCACTAAAAGCCTCGTAGCTGCCCAAGTGGGGTTCGCTGTCTGTCTGGGCGTCCAGGGAGGCGGGAGAGCACTGCCTGCAGGCGTCCCTGCGCACGAGGCTGGCTTTGCCTGGGTGCAGCTCCTCGCCCTCACTGACTGCTGGGCTCCTGGCCCAGCGCGGGGCAGCGCACCCCCACGGACGGGCTTCCCTTCCACCCCACCCCTCTCGCCCACCCGTGGCACCCCAGTGACTTGCTGCCCCCGTGGGGGCCTCAGGAGCGGTGGCACCAAGCGTGCGTACCGGAAGGCCCATGTCCTGTGGGGGTTTCGGGTTTCTTGCCATATGCTGAGCCACTTTGTCCCCTGGTTTGGTGGTTTCAGTTACAGGAAGAGCAGGGGGTGTCTTGCTCAGGTGGGGGCCCTTCCCAGAGCTGGGCCACCCCCTGATGGGGCCCCAACGGCCAGCGTCCCGGAGGAGGGCCTTTGGCTCAGAGATGGAGCAGGACCTGGCTTCCAGGAGAGGCTGAGGAGTGGCCAGGAGGGGGGCGTCTTCAGAGGCCACAGGCCCTGGTGCACTGTGTCGCCGAGTCCCAGCCGGGCTGCTCCCCACGCAGCAGGCCAGTGGGCCCGAGAGACGAGGGGTTAGACAGCGAGCACACACAGGCCGACTGAGAAGGCAGCAGACTGATGTCCCAGGATGACCCTTGCTGGGACCTGGATGCCAGGCTCCTTTACAGGCCAGAGATGGGGGAGGAGAGGAGACAAGGGAAGCACCACCAACCTCGCAAGCGTCGCTCGGATGGCATGGCGCGGGCAGCGGCGGTGTCGATTGCTTCTTTCGCGTCATCTGCAAGCAGACAGGGTTCTGAACAGGGGTGCTTTGGTTTAACAGTCAGGCCGAGGGCAGGATTCTCTGAGGCAGGCCATTCTGTGATTGTAGTAACGGAGGCTACGAAAGGCAAGTCAGCACGACAGCTGTGACACGGAGGCAGAACTGGGTTTTCTGCAGCGGCACCCCTGCCCAGAAGCTTTTCAGGAGCAGGAGTTGCCGCCTGGGTGGTGCCTCTGTTGTTGAGGAGCAGCAGCTATGGGTCGGGGCCTTTGGAATAAGAAGCGTTTGTTTCAGCTTGTAACTGGCGGTGTCGCACCTGAGCTTTAGAGCAACGCGGCTGCGCTCAAAGCCTTCCAGCACGGGAGCGGCAGCTAGTCTGCTGCCAGAACGTTTCACCCCCATGCACTTCGTGCTTGTGATGAGCAGTCTGCACCAGGAGCGTGCAGGCTGGGGCAGCCTGTGGTGTGGGCAGTGAGTGGTGTGGGCAGCGAGGCGACGCCGTGGCTGTCCGGCTGCCTTCCTCCGGTGTTTCGCTGTCTCCCCTGCCTTGTGTTCGGACGCTGCACGAGCAGGTCCCCTGTTGGCCCTGGCACCGTGCTCCGTGAGGGTGTCTGCAACACAGCAGGTGGGGAGTGGCGAGGGGGGACAGGGCCTCCCATGGGGGGAAGCAGGGTGTCTGCAGCTGCAGAGGCCGCCGGCTGCACCCGGCA
The DNA here is from genome assembly GCA_006410675.1 of Oreotragus oreotragus. NCBI lineage: Eukaryota > Metazoa > Chordata > Mammalia > Artiodactyla > Bovidae > Oreotragus > Oreotragus oreotragus. The sequence goes on from SJYX01011868.1 coordinate 323,692, forward strand.
GAGGGCGGGCCGACCCCAAGGATGCTCCTGCTTGGCGCAGTCCTGCCTCGGACGGGGCGGCCAGGCCGCGGCTCCGAGCACTGAGTCTCAGATCATCTGAGTCGTGTTTCTCAGGGCCAGGGAGGAAGGCCCAACAGTCCGGGCCCCCACCCAACTCCACAGGGAGGGGTTCCTGCTCCAACCCCCCAGCCTGTCCAGCTGTTGGCTCCACTTTGCACAATTTTTTGAAGGCAAGTCCATTTTCCATAAAGCAGATTAGTTTGATTTGACTTTTCCTTGTTCCCTGCCTCCAAATAGCTTCTCAGGGAGGACATGCTCCTGCTTCTCCAGAGCTGCAAGCGCTCCGTGGGCTGAGCTGAGCTGTGGGGCCCGTCAGAGAAACGGGGAGAGGCTTGGGGCAAGCGATGCGTGGGTCTCCAGCTGGACTGTGTTTGCACACTTTTCAATGCATCCGGCAGGTGGGTGATGGGGGCGATGGCCGTGATGATGACAGGTCCGAATGGAAGTGGCTGAGACTTGAATGATTAGTTACAACCCTCTTAGGCTCCATCTGGTCTTGGGAAGGGACCGTGAGTGTGAAGACGTAGTGTCGTTTCCTGGCCCCTGGACGGGCAAGCTGGCTCCACCCCTGCGGGAGGCAGGCTGACATCCAGGCTGCGCTGCTGTGACCAAAGCCCGGCCCAGGCCCTCCTGTGTTTGGGCTCTATCTGTGCAAACTTCGAACCTTGCCTGAAGACCCCTGATTTGTACCTGTTTTCTCCCCAGTGGCCCTGCTTGTGAAAATGAAGAGGACGTGGTGAGGAGGCAGGGAAGAAAGTGGGAAGGACGGGTTTCCACCCGGCGGCCTCTGTCTTGGGGGCTGTAAGGCATCTAATGGAGGGATAGACTGCTGCGTCCGTCCTTCAGGCCCCCAGGGAGGCCAGGGCCCTGCTCTGCAGCCAGACCAGAGTTGGGTTTGTGAAGACCGCTCCCCTTCATTTTCAGTCTGTTTTCTCCTGTGTCCGTGTCACAGGGCCAGCTATTTTGAACTCACTCACCGAGCAGAGTGTCTGTCACCGGTTCAGAAGCAATGCTGCGGTTGTTCCCGTTTGCTCCCGTATCTGGTGGGGCCATGGGCCACCCTCCCCCGCTCAGTGGCAGAGAGCTGGGACAGGTGCCCCCGAGTCTCTCCTGGTGGACTTGCACCGAGGAGCTTCAGGCCCGAGAAAGAGCTCCGTAGCCAAGGGCTCAAGCCCTGCTTCTCCTGGTCAATGCATGCAGCCCCGTGCCATCCACGAGTTCCCCCGTGCGTGCACTGACTCTAGAAACAACTTCACGAACGGTCGTGCGTTGGGTTTCACTCGTGAGGGGTCACTGACTGCACGTGGGCCAGGCTGGGGTGTGTCAGCGGGTCCTCGCCGGCGTTGCCCGCATTCGCCTGTGTTCCTGCGGTTTCTGGCCCACGTGCAGGCGGCGTCACCATCAGCCGTTCCTTCTCATGTTGGATTGAAACCCTGGCCTCAGGTTCTGTGTCCCCTGGAGACCCACCATGGCCGAGCCCAGTGCCGGGGGTTGGAGTGATGCTGTTTGGCAGGATCCTGTGAGCTGCAGGCTGCTCTTACCAAAGCAAGTGTTACGTCTCCACTTCTGAGTCAGCAGACTGCTTTTCAGAGCAGTGTCGGCCCAGATGACATTGGGTGGGCCTCGGGAGTCCCCACGCCCATAGCCCCACTGGTACCGCAGTCCTGCGTCCACATCTGCGTCTGTGCGGACGCTCAGCGTCGTGGTTTGTCAGAACCGGAACGAAGAAGAGGGTGAGACCCAGTGTGGACCCTGGGCTGCACGGTGTCTCTCTGTGCCCTGGCCCCCCTCTCGCGGCTCCTGAAACCCTGGAGTCTCCAAGGGACGAGTAAGAGCTCTTGTGTGCTGATGCAGCATCTGGTGTCTAGGGCCCTGGATGGGGGCAGGGTGGGGCTGCTCCCCAGAAAGACCAGGCACGGATTGAGGGCTGGGCTCAGCACCCCTACCCCTGCTGGGACCTCCAGGGGAGAGAGGGGCTGCACGTGGGCCCAGGACCAACGGCCAGTGAGTTGATCACAGTCACGCCTTTGTGATGGAACCTCCATAAACCGTGTGAAGGCCTGCAACTCAGAGAGCTTTGGGCCGAGAGTGTGAGCAGGGCTGGGAACCGGGCGCCCTGAGGGCGTGGAGCTCTGCCCCTCCTACACCTAGTGCGTCCCCGGTGGTTCCTGAGTTGTGTCCTTTACGATAAACTACTAACGTCCGTGAGCAGAGTGCTCCTGAGTCCATGGGCCATGTGGGCAAGTTACCAGCCCTGTGGTGGCAGGGGTGGGGGTCAGAGGGGGTTGTGGGGACCCCGGTTTGTAGCTGGGACTGGGGCTGGATTCTGAAGCCGGGCAGCCTTGTGGGACAGAGCCGTGACCTGGGGGTCCATCCTAACTCCGTGTGAGTGTCAGACACCTTGGGCATCTGGTCTGTGCCAAGGGTCGGGGGGCTGGCGTTGGGGGAGCCTCAGGCTGTGCTTGCTGCCACGAATGAAGACTTGGACTTGTGTACGTTAAGTGCAGATTGCTCACCGACGGGCACGATCCTCACCTGCTTGGTTTGGGAGAGTATGACAAACACGAGGGAGCCGCTTTCTCAGTGCACGCGGGTCGACACCAACACCCAGGAGGAGGGCAGGGCCAGGGTGGAGGTGACCATCGCGGAAGAACGCATTCTTGGATTTTTGTGGTTGGTTTAGTACTAGATATTGTTGGGGGGAAATAAAACATTCTCATGAAACCGTAATGAAGTGTTAGCCAGCTGGGGGAAGTAGAGACTGCAGCTGAGGGGGCCAGAACAGCAGTTGCGGGAGTCTGGTCTCCAGGCTGGCCTCCAGCTCTAGCATTTGCGCGAGGGTAATCCCCTCAAAACACATCCCCTGGAGCACATCGCCCTGAAACACATCCCCCTGAAAGTGCACCCCCCTGAGGCACATCCTAGTGTGGAGACATGCCAGCAGCTGCACCTGTGGTTCCTACCACGTGAGGCTCAGCCCCTGGGCTGGATGGGCACCACTTGCCCTGGGCAGAAGGTGACGGTAAGTCCTGAGCCTGAGTGAGCGTTTGCTCCAGGGCCCAGGCTGGATTGCATCTCAAGGACACATCTGAGCGGACTCTGGGCAGCGGACCCTGATAGTATCTGAGGGGCCCCGGGTGCTCGTCCCACCAGATGGGAAAGGACGAGCTGGAAGGAGGGGCTGCCCTGGGATCAGAGAGCTGTGCAGGCCCAGACCCCACGGAGCAGGGCCCACCACCCCGCCCAGCAAGTGCAGGCAGAGCCTCTGTCCAGTCTGGGGACAGAGGCTCACGATCTGGGCCGCTCAAAGCGCACTTGACTCTGGGAACAGGCTGAGGCAGGAACAACTGATTCGGGTTTTCAGGAGAACGGCCTCAAGTGTCCTTCAGTTCAGGGAAGGTATAACCTTGCGCCTGCCTGTCTTGGGCGCAAGGACGAGGAAGGGGGGACAGGGTGAGAGGCCTCCTGGGGAGCTGGGGAGCTCAGCGTCTCCCCAGCACAGCGGGGACCACTCCTGGTTTGGCCAGTGTGGCCTGAATTAAAAAGAATGTTTTCCGAAACTTGGAATTTAAAGAGGAAGTGATTGGCATTCTAACCACTGAGGAAAATGATGTTATGGTCTCAGTTGTCTGATTTTCAGCTAACCAGGAGATTGTATGTTTGCCCAGGTGAATTTGGGTCTTTGAATTTGATTACTGCCCAACAGCTCTTGTTGGTTGTAATGCCACAAGAAACAAAAACAGAAGGCAATGCTACGTTGGTAGTTTTGTGTTAACTTTTAAATCCCTTCAAAGCTGAACTTCCATCAGAGCAAATTTTCATGACTGCAATTAAGAAAATTTCCCTGGGCTTGTTGCTTTAATTATAATGGATGAAACAGAATTGGCTGGAGTTCTGATCTCCTGTGCTGCTCCCAGGACCTCATATCAAAGCAACTTTTGTTACTCGGGACTCAAAGAGTGGAGGCCTCCGAAGAGAGAGTTCAGGTTCTTGTCCATGTTGCCAGAAGGGATGAGTCATCTGCTGTTTATCAGCATCTTTATCAGAGTCCCCAGGGCACTGGGACTGGGGACAGAAAGCTCGGAGGGGCTCACCCCCGTGGGCGGCTGAATCCGGCGGGACTTGCCCGTGAGCTCTGCTCAGGTCTGCACAGCTTGTCCCCTGATGACCGTCGCTTCAGGGCTGTGCTCTGGTGCCCCGTGCGTGCAGGCGCGTTCCAGAGTTGAGTATGATCACTTTCCCTTAAATGAAACGTATTTTAAACCTACAGAGTTTGCGGTGATTTTGGACGAGGTGAAGGTTGTTCTCCTTGCCCAGGAGCCCTCGGGGGCTGACGGCCCCTCAGGGGTGGCCTCCGAGACCCAGAGCCTGTGGGTGTGCTCCCCGGTCTCGGGGCAGAAACCTCTGCCTGCCGGAGCCCCTGCACCCCGCAGACTATGGCGAGGGTGCGGCCTTGAGGCGGCACTCATTTCCTTCTCCAATGCATGAAAGGGAAAAGTGAAAGTGAAGTCGCTCAGTCGTGTCCAACTCTTAGCAACCCCATGGACTGCAGCCCACCAGCTCCTCCATCCATGGGATTTTCCAGGCAAGAGCACTGGAGTGGGCGCCATTGTCTTCTCCCTGTAAGAGCACAGACGTTCTCATTTTAAAACGTCCCAGGTGTTGAACGCGCTCGACGGAAAGGCACAGCACACAGGCAGGAGCCTTTGCAGGCGAGGGCTTCTGGCCGGGATGGCTGCTTCCGCGTGCTCAGGCCTTCTGCATCGTGGCCTCTCTCCTGCACCTGCCCATGCCGGTCAGTGCCTCCGCACGCTCCCGGTGCAGGGGACCCAGGCCGGTGGGCCTGTGCCCACCGCGGCCTGCCCTGCCGCCTGGGCCCCTTGCTGCCCCGTCCCCGGGCTCCGGCTCTGGCTCCTGACTGTCGGGTCTGGCTTCCCCGCTCTGCAAGCGCCTCTGGCTCCTGACTGTCACGTCTGGCTGCCCTGCCCCGTAGGCGCCTCTGGCTCCTGACCTTGAGTCTGGCTGCCCCGCCCCGTAGGTGCCTCTTCTGCCTTCTGCCCTGATGACTCTGTTTAGTGTTACCTTGGCTTTTGAACTTCAAGTTGCATCTCTGACGCGCTGACAGGTTTAAAGTCGTCCCTTGGACTTCCCGCAGGATGGTCCGTGTCTTTAAGTCCGTGTAATCAGGAAGCGCTAGAGCGCGCTGGCCCAGACTCCCTGTGTCATCCCCGCAGCTCTGGAGGCCTGGGAGCGGGCTTCGCAAGATGCTCGTATGTAAACCGCAGGTTGCTCAGGTTTCTGTTTTGTTGCTAGGAGTGATGTTATTTACGTGGCTGCTGTGTCATAGTTTTTCTTCCAAGGAGCAAGCGTCTTTTAATTTCATGGCTGCAGTCACCATCCACATTGATTTTGGAGCCCAAGAAAATAAAATCTGCCAGTGTTTCCACTTTTTAACCCATCTATTTGCCATGAAGTGATGGGACCAGATGCCACGATCTTGGTTTTTTGAATATTGTTTTAAGCCAGCTTTTTCACCCTCCTCTTTCACCTTCATCAAGAGGCTCTTTAGTTCCTCTTCACTTTCTGCCAATAAAGTGGTGTCATCTGCGTATCTGAGGTTGTTGATAATTATCCCGACAATCTTGCTTCCAGCTTGTGCTTCACCCAGCCGAGCATTTCTTACGATGTGCTCTGCATATGAGTTAAATAAGCAAGCAGCCTTGACGTACTGCTTTCCCAGTTTTGAACCAGACAGTTGTTTCATGTCTGGTTCTGACTGTTGCTTCTTGCCCTGCACACAGATTTCTCGGAGACAGGTACAGTATTTCCGCATCTTGAAGAATTTTCCAGTTCATCTTGACCCACACAGCCAAAGGCTTCTGTGTGTGTTCCTCGCTCAGCTGTGTGCGACTCTCTGCGACCCCGTGGACTGTGCCCGCCAGGCTCCTCTGTCCATGGGGCTCTCCAGGCAAGAGCACTGCGCTGGGTAGCCATGCCCTCCTCCAGGGGGTCTTCCCGACCCAGGGACTGAACCCGGCGCTCTTGCGTTGCAGGTGGACTCTTTACTATCTGAGCCACCAGGGTGTAGGAGTCAGAAGTAGATGTTTTCCTGGAATTCCCTTGCTTTTTTGTGTGATCCAACGGATGTTGGCAATTTGATCTCTGGTTCCTCTGCCTTTTCTAAATGNCCAGGGACTGAACCCGGCGCTCTTGCGTTGCAGGTGGACTCTTTACTATCTGAGCCACCAGGGTGTAGGAGTCAGAAGTAGATGTTTTCCTGGAATTCCCTTGCTTTTTTGTGTGATCCAACGGATGTTGGCAATTTGATCTCTGGTTCCTCTGCCTTTTCTAAATGCAGCTGTGCATTTTTTTCCCATGACAGTTCCTAAATGGTAATTCCTTGTATACTTTTAACTTAAAAAAATTTTTCTTCCATGCTTATATGTTTATTCAGGAATTTTCCAACTGCTTTCTGAGTCAAATCTGGTATTTGTTTCCCAGGAAAATAACGATTAGCCCAGATTTTCATTTTTTAAGCATAGTTGTATATGGTGTATATTTTTAACTTTTGTCTTCCAATGGGCTGCTTTACCAAGACTCTTTAATTTTAATAGTGCATTTGATTCTTTGTGATTCAAAGAAGTCACACGTAAGGACTGTAAAGTGGTGTTTGGGAAACTCCTCCATCCTCAGACTAGCGCTTTGGTCCTGGAAGCCTCCCTGGCCCCGGCCTCCGTTCTGCTTCCTTCCCTCCTCCCTCTCCCCTCCCCTTCCCTTTCTGCTTGTCCTGACACTGCCTCTGATTCTGTCTTGTCTGCGTGTCATCTCCTCCGCCTCAGCTCCCAGCTCTGTGGTTTGCCTGCTGACCAAGCTGTTCACGTTTCCGAGTCTGGCTTCCCTGTGGCCGCCTGGGCTCTCCCCAGGGGTGGCTCTGCCCTGGGGGTGGCTCTGCCCTGGGGGCAGCTCTGCCCGGGGGTGGCTCTCCCCGGGGGCGGCTCTGCCCGGGGATGGGTCTCCCCGGGGGCGGCTCTGCCCGGGGGCGGCTCTGCCCGGGGGCGGCTCTGCCCGGGGATGGGTCTCCCCGGGGGCGGCTCTGCCCGGGGGCGGCTCTGCCCGGGGGTGGCTCTCCCCGGGGGCGGCTCTGCCCGGGGATGGGTCTCCCCGGGGGCGGCTCTGCCCGGGGGCGGCTCTGCCCGGGGG
>SJYX01011868.1:341622-364275 GCA_006410675.1 Oreotragus oreotragus
CCCCTGCCCCCCACCCCCGCCCCCCAGAAGCTGCTTTCGTCCAAACTGAAACCACGGCAGTGCTGAGCTGCGTCCTGGGCTGCTGTGCTGTCTTCTGGTCTCTATGAGGTCTTGGGTTTAGTTGACAGGTTCCGACCCACATGTGGACAGCTCTGGGCCGTGGGCTCTGGCGCCTTGGCCTTGGGTCAGCGAGGCTGCTTCCTCACCTCCAGGCAGCTCTCCAGCCGTCACTTCTTGCCGTCTGGAATCCACAGCCTGGCGAGTCTGCAGGCCTGTCCGCATCACCCGTCTCCAAGTGGAGAGCTTCTGTGTCCATCGTCCCTCATTCTGCGGTCAAGTATTTATCGCTCTTTAAGGAGAGCCATTGTGAAATACACACGGCATAAAGTTTACCAGGATTCCCTCTTGATAGGACTGCATTTCCAGTGGCTCCAGTGCGGGGGGGCATGCGTTCAGTTCTCTGGTTGGGGAACTAAGATCCCACGTGCCATGCAGTGCGGCCAAAAGATTAAAAAAGAAAGCAGAATGTTTAGTGACAAAAATGAGATGCACAGTAAAATTCATTAACATAGCAAAAATCCATGCACATAAATAACACATGCACTTGAAACTTAGATTTATTTTAACCTGGGTGCATGGTTCTGTGGCTCTCAGCACGTTTGCACCATCGTCTCCAAGACACTTCACCTTCCCAGAGCCTTTCTCTTCATCATGCGAGACCCCCACCCCAGCCGCTGGGACCCACATCTGCATTCCGCTTGTGTGAGTTTGATCATTGCGGGTGCTTCTCAGACGGCACAGTGGTAAGGATTCTGCGCAAACTCGGGAAGTAGTGGCGGGAGGGCAGAGGAGCCTGCGTGCTGCAGGCTGTGGGGTCACAGGGAGCCAGACGGGACTCAGCTGCTCAGCCGCAGCTCGGTGCTCCTCGCTCTCTGCGAGTGGCTCATGTCAGTCAGCCTGACAACCTTGGGGTTCTTCCCTCTTGTGGCAGGGGTCAGGGTGTCCCTCCTTTCTCAGGCTGGGTCGTAGGTGGACATTTTGTTTACAGGTTCAGCCATCAGTGGACCCTTGAGTGGCCTCCTGGCTGCTGTGCCCATGGAGGTACAAATATCTCTTTAAGGCCGTGCGTTAGACTTTGGTGCGTTGTTCTTAAGTAACTTCCACGGCCCAAGCATTCTGGTGAGCGAGACGCACCTTCCCTACTGCAGGGGGACAGACAGGTAAGGATGGTTCCGGAGTGTAGGACTCACTGGGCACCGGGGGTGGCAGGAGAGGGGCTGCCAGGAGAGAGATCCAGGGGCCCAGACTGGGCTCGGGGTGGAAAGGCCCTGGACTGCTGGGGAGACACGAGTGAGTAGGGGTGGGGCCTCCCACACGGCTGAGCTCGCGGAGCGCTGGGGGGCCAGAGCAGAGGGCGGCGGAGCGGTCATCAGCCGTTGCTCAGTGCTCAGCTGGTCCACCTGGGCTTGAAGGCACAACTGTGGGTGACTCAACGGGTGGGACCCTCCATTCTGAGGAGCTGCGCTCACCCTGTGAGAGTGGAGGGGCCGGGAGGGGCCTGGAGGGGGAGAAGGAGGAGGAGAGAAGGGAGGAGGGCTGAGGCCTGACGCTAAGGCTGGCGTGGACGAGTCCTCTCCCCTCCCCTCCCCTCCCCCTCCTCTCCTCTCCCCCCTCCCCTTCCTTCCCCCCTCCCTGGGAGGTAGAACAGGAGTGGATGCAGGGCAGGTGATGGACGGCTGTTTCTGAGTGACTGTCAGCGTCCCGATAAGATGAGGCTGACAGCTGCTGCTCCCGGGATTCCACATGACGCGCGGTTCTCCTTCAGCGCTGCTGATGGCCCACAGCGCCAGGCCTTTCTATTCTCGTCGGAATAGTCAACAGCACCGGTCCAGGCTGATAAGAGGAGCGGCCTGGTTACCTGGCAACGGGCAGGAGCGGAGGGCTGCTGATGGGAAGATCAGCTGCTGCGATAAACCGCCTTCCTTCCCTGCTGCTTCTCTGTGGACCACGGCAGACAGCCACGGCAGCCCCAGAGACTTGGGCGGGCTCTGAGCTCCCAAAGGAAGCTTACCACGGGCCCTGGAGCCAGCCTTGGGCAGGTGCCCCTGCCAGGAGGACCCCGGCTTCCTGAGACTTGCAGGGGAGGTCTCTAAGGAAGCAGGGGAAAGAAAGAAAGAAAGAAAGTGAAGTCGCTTAGTTGTGTCCGACTCTGCGATCCCATGGACTGTAGCCCACCAGGTTCCTCCATCCATGGAGTTTTCTGGGCAAGAGTACTGGAGTGGGTTGCCATTTCCCTCTCCAGGGAAGCAGGCAAAGCACCACTGAAATCCCGCAGCCTGGCCGGCATGTCAGTCAGGCCAGGCAGAGGCAGCAGCGGGGCGGGCTGGCCTCGGGGCAGAGTCAGCCCCCTTGGGACCCCGAGAGCTGGCAGCAAGGCTTGACGTTTGGGCGCGGTCGGTGGTTTGGTTCCCACTTCTTCATGGCCTTTCTTCCAGGAAACGCCTTTTGTGTGGATGAGACCTGCCGGCCGCAGCGTCGGGAAGCTGCCTCCCTGCCCACAGGCCCGTGTCCACTCCACTCTCCTCTTGAATCTTGCCTTTTGTCTGCTGGCCATTCGTACAAGATCCTGAAAGTTTTAGAACTGGGAGAGGTTCAGATCATTTAGTTCTCTTCCATTATTTTCAGAAACAAACACAATCCAAACCCCAGACCCATGAGGGCCGGAGAGGTGGAGTCGCACAGGCTTTGGGCTCCTCCAGGCCAGGCCCCCGGCCAGCACTGCAAGGCTGAATGGCCACCACGCATTTCCGCTGGTCCACGGGAGCGTTCATCCTGGTTGTTCCTCGGATTTCACGTAGGAAAGGCAGAGGCACCTTGGCCGCTAGAAGCTATGCTTTAGTGTTTCCACTATGATGCTCAGATGCTCAGATATGAGGTGCGCTCCGTCTCCATCACTGCGTTTCCTTCTGTGCTCGGCTGGTGCAGTTCCAGAGTCTGGTTTCTGACTCCGCTTCCTCCGAGGCCTGCCTGCTGGAGCTGGAACTCTGGTCGCCTTTCAGACGGGAGCTTACTGTGATGGTGTTTGATCGTGTACTGCTTTCCTCTAACAACAGCAGTGACGGGGGCAGCACGGAGCTGTGGGAGCCTGGTGCATCTGAACTGAAACGTGCCGTCCTCGCCGAGGAGTGGAGGGAAGCAGGCGGCCTGCCGGCGGCTGGAGGGCGGCCCCCACGGGCCCCACTGTACCACCTTCTGCTCTCTGTGGGATGAAAGGCCCGGTGCGGGATGAGGGGGTGCTGGGGGGGGGAGCTGCTGCTCAGAAGGGGTGAAGCCAGGCAGGTCCTGCTCTCAGAACAGCTGGAGGCTCACCCGTGCCCAGGGGTTTGCCCTCGAGCCCAGAGCCCTCCAGTTGAAGAGACCTTGGGAAAGGTCTGATTTGGCAGCTGTGTTTCAGGAACTGGCGCAGAGAAGGGAGGCTGTGCCTCCGGGCTGCACAGCAGGCTAGGGAAACGCCAGGACGGGGCCTGGCTCCTGCCGCTGTCTCCTTGCCCTTTAGTGGGGCTCAGGACACAGTCATGCCACCTGGGGAAGGGGGAACGCAGCTCCAGTCAAAAATCCAGCAAAAATTATCGATGTTTTCCCTTTCCAGGGGAAGAGATCAGCCTCCCATTCTAGACACATGCTAGACAGACTCCACAGGAGCCCCAGCCCCTCAGAACCGCCGGCAGCGTGCTTGCCCAGCTAGGAGGCAGCCGTCTCGTCCAGGGGCCTCGGCGTCCCTCCCGGTCCTGTCTTTGGACCCGCCCGCTCTTGGCCCCACTCTTCTGCTCTGCAGATAAAGGGGGCTGTGGCCGGGCCTCAGAATTCCGCTGAGCTCATCAAGTTTGGGGTCGCCAGTCCTTGCCCGCACCTGTGGCTGCTGTGGCCACTCTGCAGGGAGGTCTGGGGGACTTTCCAGACCATGCTCCCCTGGAGGCCTGTGGGCAGTGCCCGCACTCTGTGATGCCTCCTCCCAGAACACAGCCTGGACCCAGAGCCTCTCTGGGCCGCACACCCCCTGCCCTGTAGATGCGCGCTCACCTCTGAAGAGGCGGTGGGCCTGTCCAGCTCTTCCCTCTGCACTGCCCCACCCTTGCCGAGACCCCACCCCCCATGGCAGCTCCCTTCAACCCCGCGGCTCCCGGCACGGAGTGGCCCCAGTTCAGCGCTTCCTGTGCTCCTGGAGGACAGCCGGTTCCCTGCCCAGACTCCACCCTCCCCTCGCATCCCCTGGACCCGCCGCTCACTCTGGCGTCGGAGCTCTGCCCTCTTGGCGCCAGTGACCATGCGTCCCGCTGCCCAGCCTGCATGGCCCCGGCAGCCCTGTGCGGCCACGCCCTGGGTGCTCCGCCGCCTCTGGGCGGAGGAGCTGGTGCCCCTCTGCTGTCCTCGAGGCTCGCCCCCTGTTGCCCACATCACAACTAGAGGTGGATGCTGCTCGTGGGAGTGCTGCCCCCGAGTCCAGAGGCCGTGAGAGCAGAGCCTGTGTCGCCCATTTGCCCCAAGCGCCTGTCCTGTGGCTCTTCTGCCTGCTTGTCCAGCAGGGCGTCAGGGCAGGGCTGTGTCCCGGGGTCAGGCAGCGCAGGGCAGCGTGAATGGAGACGAGTCCACTGTGAGAGCAGGGGGGGCCTCACAGGCTTGCTGTGGACACGGGCCGGAAGTGCACGGGTGAGCTGAGCAGAGTGCAGCCCACCCACCCGCAGAGGTGGCCGAGAAGCTCTTTGTTGAGGAATGGGTGGGGCGGGGGGTCAGGTTTCTGGGATGAGTGCGGAGATTGGAAAAGCAGCTTCCTTGTTCTGTTGCTGAGTTTGGCGGATTTAAAAATGCAGGAAGCTCTGTGTGTGTGTGTGTGTGCACACACATTCACGTGGACACACATTCATGTGGACACACACGTGGACACACACTCACGTGGACACACACTCACGTGGACACACATGCACGTGGACACACATGCACGTGGACACACATGCACGTGGACACATTCACATGGACACACATGCACGTGGACACACATTCACGTAGATACACAGTCACGTGGACACACATGCACACACATTATGTCGCTGCTCAGTCACCAAGTCAAGTCTGACTCTGTGGCCCCTGGGCTGCAGCACGCCAGGCTTCTCCATCCCTCAGCATCTCCCAGAGTCTGTCCCAGGAGTGTCCGTTGGCTTCGTGATGCCATCCGGCTCATCCTCCGCTGCCCCTTCTCCTTCTGCCCTCAGTCTTTCCCAGCGCCAGGGTCTCTTCCAGTGAGTCAGCTCTTCACGTCAGGTGGCCAAACTATTGGAACTTCAGCTGTATCATCCATGCTTCCAGTGAATAGTGCACTCTGATTTCCTTTAGGATGGACTGGTTTGACCTCCTTGCAGTCCAAGGGACTCTCAAGAGTCTTCTCCAACACCACACTTCAAAAGCATCAATTCTTTAGTTCTCTGCCTTCTTTATGGTCCAACTCTCACATCTGTACATGACTACCAGAAAAAGCATAGCCCTGACTAGACGGGCCTTTGTCAAAAAAGTGACGCCTTTGCTTTTTAATACGCTGTCTAGGTTGGTCATAGCTTTCTTTCCTTCCGAGAAGCTATCATCTCTGATTACATGGCTGCAGTCACCATTCGTAGTGATTTCAGAGCCAAGAAGAGGAAATCTGTCACTGTTTCCACTGTTTCCCCATCTACTTGCCATGAAGTGAAGAGACCAGATGCCATGATCTTAGTTTTTCAATACTGACTTTTAAGCTGGCTTTCTCACTGTCCTCTTTGACACTTACTAAGAGGCTCCTTGGTTCCTCTTCACTTTCTGCCTTTAAAGTGTTATCATCTGTGTATCTGAGGTTGTTGACATTTCTCCTGGCAATCTTGATTCCACCCTATAACTCATCTAGCCCAGCATTTTTCATGATGTGCTCATGTATAAGTGAAATAAACAGGGTGACAATAAACAGACTTGTCAGGCCATGCAGGGCCACCCAAGATGAACAGGTCACAGTGAAGAGTTCTGACAAAATGTGATCCACTGGAGGAATGTGGATCAAGCCCCTCCAGAATGCGTGCTGTGTGAGCCCCATGAGCTGTTTAAAAAGACACACACTATCAGTTCAGTTCATTCATTCAGATGTCTCCAACTGGAGTTTCAGCTTCAACATCAGTCCTTCCAATGAACACCCAGGACTGATCTCCTTTATAATGGACTGGTTGGATCTCCTTGCAGTCCAAGGGACTCTCAAGAATCTTCTCCAACACCACGGTTCAAAAGCATCAGTTCTTTGGCACTCAGCTTTCTTCACAGTCCAACTCTCACATCCATACATGACCACTGGAAAAACCATAGCCTTGACTAGATGGACCTTTGTTGGTAAAGTAATGTCTTTGCTTTCTAATATGCTGTCTAGGTTGGTCATAACTTTCCTTCCAAGGAGTAAGCGTCTTTTAATTTCATGGTCACCATCTGCAGTGATTTTGGAGCCCCCCAAAATAAAGTTTGTCACTGTTTCCAGTGTTTCCCCAACTATTTGCCATGAAGTGATGAGGGCGGATGCCATAATCTTAGTTTTTTGAATGTTGAGTTTTAAGCCAACTTTTTCACTCTCCTCTCACTTTCATCAAGAGGCTCTTTAGTTCTTCTTCATTTTCTGCCATAAGGGTGGTGTCATCTGCATATCTGAGGTTATTGATATAATTGATATATATATTGGTGAGACACATTATACACATACTTGTAAAATACACACACACAGTAGACATGTATATACACATACATACCTGTAGGTAGAGACACACACACGTGTACACACACATTCAGATACATACACCTACACACATGTGTATACACACATGCATAAACACACATGTAAACATGCAGTACACGCACACACATGCACATGTGCCTTTCAACAAGGTGAGAAAGATGGGTTACGTCATGAAAAATGCACTGGATAAGACAACAGCGCCGCAGCAGCGCGCGCCTGGTGGGACAGCCCGAAGCTGGACGCTGAGAACGGTGGGCGTGGCAAGGGTGTGGAGCCCCGGGAACGCGCGTGCTTTCTGGTGGAGGTGCAAAATGGCACAGCCCCTTTGGGCGCAGGATTGGTGACTGATCACAGAAGCAAATGCGCTCACACCGTGCGGTCAGCAGCTGTGCTCCTTGGCATTTACCCAGAGGGACTGATGGCGCGTCCACGCAAAAACCCGCTCACAGATGCTTCGGGCAGCTTTATCCATAACCATCCGAACCTGGAAACAACCATGGGGTCCTTGGGTGGGTGAGTGAGGGGAGAAGCAGCGGCCCGCCCAAATGATAGAATATCATTCAGTGCTAATGAGAAATGAGCTGTCAGCCCTTGAAAAGACGTGGAGGGAACGCACACGAGTATTACTGAGTGAGAGACGCCAACCGGAAAAGACCCAGCACTGTGTGATTCCAACCATATGATGCTCTGGAAGAGGCAGTTACGGAGACGGTGGAATGTCACCGGCTGCCGGGCGAGGGAGGCGCGGGGGTGGGTACTGGGCACAGTGGAGGTGCAGGGCAGCAGGGCTGCCCCGTGTGGAGCTGTGTGGCCAGACACCACTCCACCTGTGTTCAAGCCTGAGGCCCGGGCAGTGCTGAGACCGAGCCCTCGCGTGCCCGGTGGCTCTGCCCACAGTGCCATGTCGCGGGTGGTCATCGGTGGTAGCAAAGGTCCTGTCTGACGGGAAGGCGGGTAGTGGGGAGGCTGTGCCCGTGTGGGGGCAGGAGGCTGATGGGAAAGCCGCGTGCCCGCCTCCTAATACTGCTGTGAGCCCAGCACTGCTCTGAAAAATAGAGTTTATTAATTAAAATGATCCGCTGTGGGATGGTGTCTCTGCCTCATCAGCATGGCTATAGTCTAGGGGCAAAGAGAATCCACAGCTAGTGTGTGGGGGCAGGAGGCTGATGGGAAAGCCGCGTGCCCGCCTCCTAATACTGCTGTGAGCCCAGCACTGCTCTGAAAAATAGAGTTTATTAATTAAAATGATCCGCTGTGGGATGGTGTCTCTGCCTCATCAGCATGGCTATAGTCTAGGGGCAAAGAGAATCCACAGCTAGCTTTCAAGCAATTCAGTGTTTAGATAAAACTAATTCTAAAAGCACCAACTGTATTATATATTATGTATCTAAATATAAATTTAAAAGAAAGGTTTCAAGAAAATCTAGTTGATGTTTTTCTTAGAATATGTTTACAACACTGTCCGAATTTAAGGAATGATCCCATAATACTGCAGACCGGAAGTGACTTACAAGGGGTGTTCCAAAAGACATAGGAAACGTCTCTGCGCGTTTCCCCCCGTGCCAGCCTGCGTGGTGGGGTGTTTCCTGTGGGTCTCAGGTGGGTCCTGCAGGCCTGGGCCCCGGGGGCTCAGCTGCTGGCGCTGACCTGCGGACCCCTGCCTGCGCTGCAGGCCGGCACTCGGCTTTCCCATCTGTAGGGTGTGGGCTGTCCCAGTGCTGCTTCGGGCCCCTGCTCTCAGGGTGTTTGGGTTCAGAGCGTGAGACGGAAGTTCTGTGCGCTCTGAAGACCGTGCTCTCACGTGTCTCCTCCCCGACGCCACCCACAGGCACTGACTGGAGTTCTTTGCGGGAAACAGGAGCAGGGACACGCATGGTCTGAGCTCCGGCCGTGCAGACTGTCCACCCTACCGGCGACCGGGGGGCGAGACCCTCCCTGAGGGACAGCAGGGCTCCGGCCACCGGTGGCAGGCGGGCTGATTTCAGCAGCGCTCAGAGGAGTGGCAGTGGCCTGGTCCGAGAGGGAGGCAGAAGGTTGAGCTCCACGGCCAGTCAGGCAGCCGGGCAGGTTGCCGCCTGGATCCTCTGGGCTCCGCAGAGGTCCCAGAAATCCAGGAGACGCTTGCGATACTTCAGATGACTTTCTGCTGCTCCTGCAGGGCATCTCGGTGTGAGCACAGGGAGCGCCCGACCAGCAGTTACCCGCCAGCCCGGCCGGCAACACGCTCCTGATAATTAAACGGGCCGCGTGCGAAAGGCTCTCCTCTGCTGCGTCCCTGCAGTGAGACTGTGAACAACGGAGGTGCCTTCGCCTGCAGCCTGCACAGACGCACCCTGTGTGAGGCTCTGGGCCCTGAATTAGCCTTTTGTACTCAAGGCAGTGATTTGAATGTTTGAACCCCCACAGGGAGCTTGTCTCAAAGTGAACAATTCCCAAATAAGGGCTAATTAGGGCCTAAATTAATTAGAAGGTGCAGTTTGAAAAGAGGTTGAGGAGCAGAGTCTGTCATTTCAGACAAATGGGACAGAGCGGGATAAATGGGGCCCCACTAATATCTCACTCTTCCTGGAGCCCCCCTTCCCCTCCATGTTCTCAGGAGTCCCCCTGGAAGCAGCCCCACTGGCCTGACGGCCGGACCCCCGGCACCTCCTGCAAACCAGCGCATCTGCCCCTGGCGGTCCTATCTCTCCCCTGGAAACCAGCCCTGAGTGCTGTCCACTGTGTGGTCACTGGACGGTCAGAAGCAAAGCTTCACATCTCAAGTGGGATGGTCTCAGGCTGAAAAGGACAGAAAGGCGGGGGGGGCGGTGTTGGGGGTGAGAGGGCGAGCTGGAAGGCCGCCCGGAAGCCACGCTGCACTGGACTCCCCTTTGCATTTGTGGTTTTCACGATGAGCTGCTTTTTGTTTAAAGCCACTCCTTTCCATTAGGCGCCCTGGTGGCGCAGACGGTCAGGAACCTGCCTGCCGTGCAGGAGACCCGGGTTTGATCCCTGGGTCGGGAAGATCCCCTGGAGAGGGGAATGGCAGCCCACTGCAGTATTCTTGCCTGGAGAATCCCATGGACAGAGGAGCCTGGCAGGCAACGCCCCATGGGGTCACAAGCAGTCGGACACACCAGCTCGCCCTCTCACCCCCGCCCCGCCTTTCTGTCCTTTTCAGCCTGAGACCATCCCACTTGAGATGTGAAGCTTTGCTTCTGACCGTCCAGTGACCACACAGTGGACAGCACTCAGGGCTGGTTTCCAGGGGAGAGACAGGACCGCCAGGGGCAGATGCGCTGGTTTGCAGGAGGTGCCGGGGGTCCGGCCGCCAGGCCAGTGGGGCTGCTTCCAGGGGGCCTCCTGAGAAAATGGAGGGGAAGCGGGGCTCCGGGAAGAGTGAGATATTAGTGGGGCCCCATTTATCCCGCTCTGTCCCATTTGTCTGAAACGACAAATGGCTAACACACCACACACTCATTCCTCTCCAAGAGCTTCTGATCCTGGCAGCTGCTCGGAGCTGTGCCTCGGGCTCGGCCAGGGCTGTCCGCCTGTCTGTCTGTCTCCCCCTCATGGTCTCTCTTCTCTGCCTCCCTTCTCGCAGACGGAGTGTTCGGACGGTGTCAGGAGTTTCCGGCCACGGACGTGCTCCGCTATGAAGTGTCGCCAGGGGTTCTGCAGCACCTGACGGCCACCCTGCAGAAGCTCTCCCGCACAGGTGGGCGGGCCCGGCCTAGGCCCATCCGCGTCCTCCTGGGTGCTGAGGCATCAGAAAAAGAGCGGGTCAGCCAGCCAGTGGTGGGCAGGGAGAGGCGGCCTGGGTCCCTCCCAGTAGCTGTGGCTGATGCTGTGGGTCAGTGGTGGTGGAGGGCTGGCCACGTGCCCAGGAGATGACCACACTGCTGAGACCCTGGTCCCAGTGTCCCAGCCACGCCGCCCGGCTCCTTGGGGCCCGCAGTCAGGTGCACGTGGCTCTGGCTGAGGCCCAGGATCGGGCAAGAGCAGCTCCTACAGAGGACGGGAGTCTTCTCCAAATGGTGCTGTGCATTCACGCCCAGACCCCAAGGGCCTGCCCTGTAGGTTCAGCTGCCGCGGCTACCCAGGCTCCACAGCGTCCTGTCTGCTGCCGACCCTCTGGGCCCAGGGCTGTGGGCTGTGCACGTGTGCCCGTGTAGACCTGTGCACTGGGCCCANGCCGGACCCCCGGCACCTCCTGCAAACCAGCGCATCTGCCCCTGGCGGTCCTATCTCTCCCCTGGAAACCAGCCCTGAGTGCTGTCCACTGTGTGGTCACTGGACGGTCAGAAGCAAAGCTTCACATCTCAAGTGGGATGGTCTCAGGCTGAAAAGGACAGAAAGGCGGGGGGGGCGGTGTTGGGGGTGAGAGGGCGAGCTGGAAGGCCGCCCGGAAGCCACGCTGCACTGGACTTCTCTTTGCATTTGTGGTTTTCACGATGAGCTGCTTTTTGTTTAAAGCCACTCCTTTCCATTAGGCGCCCTGGTGGCGCAGACGGTCAGGAACCTGCCTGCCGTGCAGGAGACCCGGGTTTGATCCCTGGGTCGGGAAGATCCCCTGGAGAGGGGAATGGCAGCCCACTGCAGTATTCTTGCCTGGAGAATCCCATGGACAGAGGAGCCTGGCAGGCAACGCCCCATGGGGTCACAAGCAGTCGGACACACCAGCTCGCCCTCTCACCCCCGCCCCGCCTTTCTGTCCTTTTCAGCCTGAGACCATCCCACTTGAGATGTGAAGCTTTGCTTCTGACCGTCCAGTGACCACACAGTGGACAGCACTCAGGGCTGGTTTCCAGGGGAGAGACAGGCCCGCCAGGGGCAGATGCGCTGGTTTGCAGGAGGTGCCGGGGGTCCGGCCGCCAGGCCAGTGGGGCTGCTTCCAGGGGGCCTCCTGAGAAAATGGAGGGGAAGCGGGGCTCCGGGAAGAGTGAGATATTAGTGGGGCCCCATTTATCCCGCTCTGTCCCATTTGTCTGAAACGACAAATGGCTAACACACCACACACTCATTCCTCTCCAAGAGCTTCTGATCCTGGCAGCTGCTCGGAGCTGTGCCTCGGGCTCGGCCAGGGCTGTCCGCCTGTCTGTCTGTCTCCCCCTCATGGTCTCTCTTCTCTGCCTCCCTTCTCGCAGACGGAGTGTTCGGACGGTGTCAGGAGTTTCCGGCCACGGACGTGCTCCGCTATGAAGTGTCGCCAGGGGTTCTGCAGCACCTGACGGCCACCCTGCAGAAGCTCTCCCGCACAGGTGGGCGGGCCCGGCCTAGGCCCATCCGCGTCCTCCTGGGTGCTGAGGCGTCAGAAAAAGAGCGGGTCAGCCAGCCAGTGGTGGGCAGGGAGAGGCGGCCTGGGTCCCTCCCAGTAGCTGTGGCTGATGCTGTGGGTCAGTGGTGGTGGAGGGCTGGCCACGTGCCCAGGAGATGACCACACTGCTGAGACCCTGGTCCCAGTGTCCCAGCCACGCCGCCCGGCTCCTTGGGGCCTGCAGTCAGGTGCACGTGGCTCTGGCTGAGGCCCAGGATCGGGCAAGAGCAGCTCCTACAGAGGACGGGAGTCTTCTCCAAATGGTGCTGTGCATTCACGCCCAGACCCCAAGGGCCTGCCCTGTAGGTTCAGCTGCCGCGGCTACCCAGGCTCCACAGCGTCCTGTCTGCTGCCGACCCTCTGGGCCCAGGGCTGTGGGCTGTGCACGTGTGCCCGTGTAGACCTGTGCACTGGGCCCATAGCAGCCTCCAGCCCCGTGTCCTCTGTGTCCCCACGTCCCCTGCATGAGTCTCGAGGGAGGAAAGGTGATGAGGCCCCTGAGCCCCAGAGGATGCCGGGGGCTGGAGTGCTGGCAGGAGGCAGTTGCTGGCCTGGCGAGGGGAGAGCGGGTCGCCTCTGCTCAGCACCCCTCTTGGCAGCAGCAGCAAGGCCCCAGGTGGGTCCTGTCCTGGAGCTGCAGCCACCGACCCCCAGGGCCTGCTGTCTGCAGACGGCGAGTGTGTTGAGGGGCCATCAGCCCTCCGTGGTGGCAGCCCCAGCCCCTGCCAGCCCCCTGTGGATTGGCTGCTGCCTGTGGCCTGTGAGCTTGCCAGTGGAAGTCGTGGTGGGTGGTGTTGAGTGGGTGCCCTTCCTCCTCAATGACCCTCACCCCACAGGTCAGGGAATTGGGGGCGTCCTAGCAGCTACCGAGTGCATGCGTCCCAGACCAGGGAGCGAGCCCAGGACGGCTTCGGTCACTGGCCTGTAAGCCGCAGGGTGTCTGTGGGCGCTGTGAAGTTCGGGGTGTTCCGGTGCTAGTATCAGCTGAGGGCTGGTCCAGTGGCCACTGGAGAGCCTGCCGATGTCCTTTCCTGGTCAGAGGCCTCCCTTCGGGGCCCTGGGGGCAGACAGAAGGATGAGCATTGCTTGTGTAGCAGGGCCTTTCCTCCAGGGCCCCCGTCACCCCCGCTGCCCCACCATTCCAGGACCCCCGCCCCCCGTTCCCAGGCTCCTATCTGTGAGGTGGAATTCCTCCATCTGGAAAGTGCAGGAGGGGCCGTGACTGTTCTGCTGCCTCGGTGGATGCAGGGCTCTCCTGCCGGGCAGGCCCCGGGTGCCAGCGGAAGGCCGTCCGGTCCACTCCGGGAACGCTGCAGTGGCTACGAAGCCCAGGTCTCCGCAGTCCCTCCCTCGTGGTCAGTGCCCCATGGTGGCCACAGGCCTTCCCCTCAGTGCTGAGTGCCCCCCCACTCTGGGCCATGCCTCCCCCAAGCAGTGCCCCCAGTGGTCCTAGATGGAGGCACACAGCGCCCAGTGCATTCCTGACGTGCAGGGCCTCTCCTGAACTCTCAGAGCAAGCCAGGCCCATGGACTTATTCCTCGTGACCCCAGGCCCTCCAGAGCATTGGCAGGTCTACTGTGAGCCTGTCATGGGACGAGGCGGCTGCGGCGTGTCCGCCTCACTTCACGGAGGCCTGTGCCCCGTCTGTGTGGGCCAGCGGCGGAGAGCCACTCTCTGGGCCCGAGTCGGCAGGCCCGCCTGGCCCGGTTCCATTCGTCCCTTGTCTCACGCCCCGGCTCCACGCCCACAGGTGTCCTGCTGCTGCAGAGCGGCTTGCACTCAGTTCTTCTGCATGCTCCACTCTCATGGCCAGGCCTCGCCATCTGGGCCCAGCACAACCACCCAGATGCGGGTGAGACGCTGTGTCCTGGGAGGGTCTGCGGGCCGCGGGACCACCAGCTGGAGGTCAAGGTTCCTCAGGAAACGACGGGTGCCCTTCCCTGCAGGGCAGGCTGCAGGGCCCCGTGTCTCCGCTGGGTCAGGGGGTGTCCACATCCGCGTCCAGCACCTTTCCCGTCACAGCCCAGCCTCGGGCTCAGACTCTGGGCTCCTTCAGAGGGGATTTGAGACGTACGGAGGGTGCTTCTCGGAGGGGGCAAAGCAGATAGGGAAGCGCACTTTTAAGTGCATCGACGCCCTCGTGGAGAGCAGTTTTAGACTCACAGAAAGGTTGGGCAGAACGCGTACAGCTTGCACACCTGCGCCCAGGCCTCTGACTCGGGTGGCGCCTGGCTGGCACTGAGCGTCAGTGCTGCTGTGTTATGATCAGAGGACGCCCATGGCTCACTCTAGGGCTCACTTTGTCCTGCACATTATGTGGGTTTGACAGATGCGTGATGTCACGCAGCGCCGTTCGGGTCTGGGTCAGGAAAGCTCACTGCCCTAAGGGCCCCCTGTGTGCCTGGTCGTCCCCCCACTCCCCGCATCCTGGCAGCCACTCTCCTTCCCACTGCTGTTTCCAGAATGCCACATAGCTGGGATCAGCCTTTTCAGACTGGCTTCTTTCACCTAGGTGTGTGCTTTGAAATTCCTTCCATGACTTTTGATGGCTTGATAGCTCGCTTATTTTTAGCACTGAATGACAGTTGTCTGAATGGACCAGTTTTCCAGTTGACCCACTGAAAGACATCCTGATTGCTCCCAACCACTGGCAGTGGTGAATAGAGCTGCTATAAATGTCCGCGTGCAGGGTTTTGGGCAGACAGGAGTTTTCACACCTTTGGGTAAACACCAGATCTTACAGGCAGAGCACGCTCAGTTTTATGATTGACTGTCTCCAAGCAGCAGCTGTGGCCGGTGAGGGCGGGGTCGGTGGGGACTTACTAAAGCTCTTAGAGGTGCGGTTTCTTCATCGGATGAATGTGGACATCAAACAGGGCCATTGTGAAGGTCAAACGATGACATCACGTAAAGTGTTTTAAACCTGTTATTAATGTATTTCCCAATGTTGGGTTTTATCCATTTCATGCTCTGTCCCCAACTGGAGCTGTTGTCCAGTTCACAGGCCTCCCAGGTGGCGCTAGTGGTAAAGAGTGAGTGAGTGACAGTCGCCCAGCTGTCTGACTGTGACCCTATGGACTAACCTGCCAGGCTCCTCTGTCCATGGAATTCTCCAGGCAAGAATGCTGGAGTGGATCTGCTCCTTTCTCCAGGAGATCTTCCCAACCTAGGGATCGAACCCAGGTCTCTGCATTGCAGGCAGATTCTTTACATCACCAGGGAAGCCCAAGAATACTGGAGCGGGTAGCCTATCCTTTCTCCAGGGATCCCCACCTGCGAATGTAGGAGATGCAGGTTCGATCCCTGGGTCAGGAAGATCCCCTGGAGGAGGGCATGGCAACCCACTCCAGTATTCTNGGTCTCTGCATTGCAGGCAGATTCTTTACATCACCAGGGAAGCCCAAGAATACTGGAGCGGGTAGCCTATCCTTTCTCCAGGGATCCCCACCTGTGAATGTAGGAGATGCAGGTTCGATCCCTGGGTCAGGAAGATCCCCTGGAGGAGGGCATGGCAACCCACTCCAGTATTCTTGCCTGGAAAGCTTCATGGACAGAGGTGCCTGGTGGGCTACAGTCCATGGGGTCACAAAGAGTCGGACACGGCTGAAGTGACTTAGCATGCATGAATCAACCAGTTCATACCCACCTATTTTTTCTCTAGTGGGAATTATTGCAAAGTTTCTGCTGAGTTTGTTAGCTCTGTGCATCAACTCTGATGCCAGAAGAGCAGCCATTTCTCACAGGACACAGGAATGCTCTAGCTCTTTCCTTACATCAGTGGTGGTGATGATGATGAGGCTGACTCACTGACAGATGAAGATGGCCGTGCCTCAAGGGAGCCTGTCTAGAGCTCCCTGTGACCACCAGTGACGGGACAGGCAGGATGCACCCTCGGGGCCTGGAACAGAACCCGCGTCCTTCCCTGAGCCCAACTCAACCCTCCTTGGACACCCATTCCTTCTGTGGAACTCCTCCCCCTCCCCAAGAACGCACCTGTTTTTTTAAACTTTCTATTTTTGGGGGCTCCAAAATTACTGTAGATGGTGACTGTAGCCATGAAATTAAAAGACGCTTGCTCCTTGGAAGAAAAGCTATGACCAACCTAGACAGCAAATTAAAAAGTAGAGACATTACTTTGCTGACAAAGATCCGGCTAGTCAAAGCTATGGTTTTTCTAGTAGTCATGTATGGATGTGAGAGTTGGACTCTAAAGAAAGCTGAGCATTGAAGAATTGATGCTTTTGAACTGTGGTGATGGAGAAGACTCTTGAGAGTCCCTTGGACTGAACGGTGATCAAACCAGTCAGTCCTAAAGGAAATCAGTCCTGAATAGTCTTTGGAAGGACTGATGTTGAAGCTGAAGCTCCGATACTTTGGCCACCTGATGCAAAGTGCCGACTCATTGGAAAAGACCCTGGGAAAGATTGAAGGTGGGAGAAGAAGGGGACAACAGAGGATGAGATGGTTGGATGGCATCACTGGCTCAATGGACATGAGCCTGAGCAAACTCTGGGAGATAATGAAGGACAGAGAAGCCTGGCGTGCTGCAGTCAATGGGGTCACAAAGAGTCAGACAGGACTGAGCAACTGAACAACAACGATTTTGTGCTGAGGTGTAGCCGATTGCCAATGTTGTAACAATTTCAGGTAAACAGTGAAGAGACTCAGCCAGACATATACATGATCCATTCTCCATGAAACCCTCCTTCCATCCAGACTGACACTTAACACTGAGCAGAGTTCCCTGTGCTTTATAGTATGTCCTTGTTGGTGATGCATTTTAAATAAAGCAGAGAGCACCCTGTTTTTAAGTTAGCTCCCACCAGCCAGTCCCGAGCAGGTTGCGCTCAGTGTCTTGGCAGCCACGTGGTCGCCTCCCACAGAAGCTGGAGCAGTTCTGCTGGGCTTGGGGTCCTGGCGGGGATAGCATTTTGGCTTCTGCTGCTGGGCCACCAGAGGGCGTGTTGGAGTGCCTGGACGGGCCCAGCTGCTGTGCCTGGTGGCAAATTACATTTCCTTGTGTCTCCAAGGCATTCGGGAACTTCCCCAGTGAGCCAGGAGGTGTAGATGTGAAATAAAATTTTATAGGCTTGGTTGAAAGCAACATTGTGGGGATACTTGTGGTCTCCTAAACTGCATATCCTAGCACTTTCTGGAAACGATCTTGTGTTTCTTTCTGGACCCATCTGCCCCCTAAAGCTGTAGCTCTCTCCCCTCCCTGCCTCTCCCCTCCCGGGCCAGCCCGCTGGAGGTGGCGGCCCCAGGCCTTAGGAGTAGACTCCTGTCCAGACTCCCATCGCCCATGGGTGTGAGGCTCAGCTTCTGCAGGTCAGACCTGCAGATCTTGTACTGCGTGATGCTGGCTCCTGGGGAAAGTCATCCCCCTCTTTGTCAGGGTTGTTGGTATCCTGTTTTCACCCTCTTGCATGGAAGAGCTCAGGATGCAACCTCTCTGCCATCCGGTGGGCTCGGCCGCACTGGGCAGAGTGGGCGGTGCCTCTCCCAAGCCCCGCTTCTTCACAGCCACACCCAGAAACACAGGCCCGGTCCCAGCGAAGGCAGTGGCTGGCGGGGCTGTCAGGAGCCTTCCTTTTGAAGAAGGGAAAATGGGGCTTAATTGTGTAACATAAATACACACACGAAAGAACAGAAGATGTTCACGTTGATTTACTACTCTTGTCTCCCGCTGGCAACATTGTTTCGTGAGTGGATACATTGTTCTCTCATGTATTAAATTTTTAAAAAATGCATTTCACTTCTGACACTTCATTAAAATTCAGCATGTAAATGTCACTTGTTGGCACATAATTTGCTGTCATAAAAACAACTTTGGATTTACTTCCTGGCAAGAATCTCCTGATATATTGAGCTGTATGTCAAAAGCAAGAAATAAAAACGCAAAAATTAAAAATCTAACACAATGTCACGTTTCCTTAGAAGAGAATGAGAAGACATCCCCTAATGAAATGGAGCAGAACGCAGGAAGCCAGCATGAGCAGCAGAGGTGGCCCAGCGCGACTGTGGTGCAGCGTCCAGCCTGCGCGGTGGCTCCCGCTGGTCAGCAGGCTGAACTTTGACCCCTGCTTGGCGGCTCCCCAGCTGCTGGTGCTGAGAGCAGTCCCGCCTTGCCTTTGTCTCGGCGTCTGCACGTGCACACTTGGCATCCCACTTGTGTGCATGGCTGTATCTATCGACCTGGGTGCCCGGTGTCTCGGTGAGTCTGAGCTGCAGTCTCCCCGGGCCCCGCGCTGACTCCGAGCCCACAGGAGCTGAGTCACTGCCTGCTTTCCCGTTGCTGGCAGGGACGCTGCTGTCCCTTCCTTTATTTCTTGCCTCCTGGCAACTTGTTATGGGATTTGATGCCTATAGTCTTTTTTTTTTTTTTTTTTTTGCCCTTTTAAAAAATGTGAACTTAGTTTCCCTGAACATTTAGAAAGAGGCTGGGCTCCTAAAGCTCTTCTAACTCTGGAGCTCGCCCTTCTGTGGGTTTGTGTGTGTGTGTGTGCAGTGTCAAAAAAACACATGGCAGGTTACTTCTTTTTTTATCATCGTGATAGAATTTCATTATCGTGATAGAATTGGCAGGCCACAAGTGAACCCTTTTGGAGGTGTATAGTTTAGTAGCTTTTAGTATGTTCAGATGTTCATCACCACTCTCCAGTATCAGAAACTAAACCTCAACGACGACTCAATCCTCACTCCATATCCCTGCCCCGGTGCTCCTGGCTACCGCGATCTAGTTCCTCTCTTAATGGATTGGACTATTTTGGGTATTTCACACAGATGAGTTCATGCAAGCATGGCCGTCTTGCGTCTGGCCCCTTCCCCTTGGCATCATGCTTTCAAGCTGTGTTCATTCTGGGGCATGTGTCAGTTCTGTGCTCACTTTTAAGGCTGAATAATATTCTGTCGCCTGGATATACTGTATTTTGTTTATCCATTTGTCAGCTGTTAAAGTGCTGCACTCAATATGCCAGCAAATCTGGAAAACTCAGCAGTGGCCACAGGACTGGAAAAGGTCAATTTTCATTCCGATCCCAAAGAAAGGCAATGCCAAAGAAGGTTCAAACTACTGCACAATTGCACTCATCTCACACGCTAGCAAAATAATGCTCAAAATTCTCCAAATGAGGCTTCAATAGTACTTGAACCGTGAACTCCCAGATGTACAAGCTGGTTTTAGAAAAGGCAGAGGAACCAAAGATCAATTTGCCAACATCCTTTGGATCATAGAAAAAGCAAGAGAATTCCAGAAAAACATCTGCTTCTGCTTTATTGACTACGCCAAAGCCTTTGACTGTGTGGATCACAACAAACCATGGAAAATTCTTAAAGAGATGGGAATACTAGACCACCTTACCTGCCTCCTCAGAAATTTGTATGCTAGTCAAGAAGCAACAGTTAGAACCAGAGATGGAACAATGGACTGGTTCCAAACTGAGAAAGGATTACATCAAGGCTGTATATTGTCACCTTGCTTATTTAACTTATATGCAGAGTGAAAGTGAAAGTGAAGTCGCTCAGTCATGTCTGACTCTTTGCAACCCCATGGACTGTAGCCCACCAGGCTTCTCCATCCATGGGATTCTCCAGGCAAGAATACTGGAGTGGGTTGCCATTTTATGTGAAATGCTTGGCTGGATGAAGCACAAGCTGGAATCAAGATTGCCAGCAGAAATAACAATAATCTCCGATACGCAGACAACACCACCCTTATGGCAGAAACAAAGAAATAAAGAGCCTCTTGATGAAAGTAAAAGATGAGAGTGAAAAAGTTGGCTTAAAACTCAGCATTCAGAAAACTAAGAGCATGACACCCAGTCCCATCACTTTATGGCAAATAGATGGGGAAACAATGGAAACAGTGACAGACTTTATTTTCTTGGGCTCCAAAATCACTGAAGATAGTGACTGCAGCCATCAAATTAAAAGACGCTTACTCCTTGGAAGAAAATCTATGACCAACCTAGACAGCATATTAAAAAGGAGAGACATTACTTTGCCAACAAAGGTCTGTCTAGACAAAGCTATGGTTTTTCCAGTAGTCATGTATGGATGTGAGAGTTGAACTATAAAGAAAGCTGAGCGCTGAAGAATTGATGCTTTTGAAATGTGGTGTTGGAGAAGACTCTTGAGAGTCCCTTGGACTGCAAAGAGATCTAACAGTCCATCCTAAAGGAAATCAGTCCTGAATATTCATTATTGGAAGCACTGATGCTGAAGTGGAAACCCCAATACTTGGGCCACTTGATGTGAAGAACTGACTCATTGGAAAAGACCCTGATGCTGGGAAAGATTGAAGGCAGGAGGAGAAGGGGGTGACAGAATGAGATGGTTGGATGGCATCACCGGCTCAATGGACAAGAATCTGAGCAAGATTTGGGAGCTGATGATGGACAGGGAAGCCTGGAATGCTGCAGTTCATGCCTTCACAAAGAGTGAGACATGACTGAGCAACTGAACTGAACAGAACTGATTTACCATTTGGCAGACTTTTCATTGTTCCACTTTTGGCCATGATGGATAATACTGTTGTACACCTGTCTCTTATACACATCTAGATGTGTATAAGAGACAGCNGATGGACAGGGAAGCCTGGAATGCTGCAGTTCATGCCTTCACAAAGAGTGAGACATGACTGAGCAACTGAACTGAACAGAACTGATTTACCATTTGGCAGACTTTTCATTGTTCCACTTTTGGCCATGATGGATAATACTGTTGTGAATCCTCAGTACACATCTTTGTGACAACATATGTTTTCAGTTCTTTTGGGTACACCTGAAGTGGGATTTCTGGGTCATATATAGTAGCTTTATACTTGCTTTGTGGCCTAACAGTCTGTCTGTGAGAATCTTCCTGGGCATTTGTAAAGAAAGTGTAATCTGCTCTATTGTGTGGCATGTTCTGTAATGTCTGTTAGGTCTAGTTGGGTTGCAGTATTGTCCACGTCCTCTGTTTTCTTGCTCATCTTTTCTTTAGTTCCTCTATCCATTATTGAAAGTAGAGTATTGAAATCTCCAACTATCATTGTCTATTCTTCCCTTCAGTTCTGATAGTTCTTCTTTTTGTATATAGGAGCTTCACTTTTAGGTGCATATATATTTGTAGCATGAGGAACGCTGGGCTGGAAGAAGCACAAGCTGGAATCAAGATTGCCGGGAGAAATATCATTAACCTCAGATATGCAGCTGACACCACCCTTATGGAAGAAAGTGAAGAGAAGCTAAAAAGCCTCTTGATGAAAATGAAAGTGGAGAGCGAAAAAGTTGGCTTAAAGCTTAACATTCAGAAAACGAAGATCATGGCATCCGGTCCCATCACTTCATGGGAAATAGATGGGGAAACAGTGGAAACAGTGTCAGACTTTATTTTTGGGGCTCCAAAATCACTGCAGATGGTGATTGCAGCCGTGAAATTAAAAGACACTTACTCCTTGGAAGAAAAGTTATGACCAACTAGATAGCATATTCAAAAGCAGAGATATTACTTTGCCAACAAAGGTCCGTCTAGTCAAGGCTATGGTTTTTCCTGTGGTCACGTATGGATGTGAGAGTTGGACTGTGAAGAAAGCTGAGCACCGAAGAATTGATGCTTTTGAAGTGTGGTGTTGGAGAAGACTCTTGAGAGTCCCTTGGACTGCAAGGAAATCCAACCAGTCCATTCTAAAGGAGATCAACCCTGGGATTTCTTTGGAGGGAATGATGCTAAAGCTGAAACTCTAGTACTTTGGCCACCTCATGCGAAGAGTTGACTCATTGGAAAAGACTCTGATGCTGGGAGGGATTGGGGGCAGGAGGAGAAGGGGACAACAGAGGATGAGATGGCTGGATGGCATCACTGACTCAATGGACATGAGTCTGAGTGAACTCCGAGAGTTGGTGATGGACAGGGAGGCCTGGCATGCTGCGATTCATGGGGTCGCAAAGAGTCGGACACAACTGAGTGGCTGAACTGAACTGAACTGAACTGATATTTGGAACTGTTGCACATTCTTGGCAGATTGCCCACTGATCTCTAGTAACAGCTATTGTCTTAAAGGTGATTGCATCTAATGTTAGTTACACATTCCCGTTCTTTTTCTTTTTTGGTTACTATTTAATGAGATTTCTTTTTATAATCCTTTTAATTTCATCTGTTTTTGTCTTTAGAGATAAAATTTGTTTCCCATAGCATATTTTTGAATCATGCTTTTTAAATCTATTTTAAAGAAGCTCTGACTTCTACTTGGAATATTTAGCCCATTGATATTAATGCAGTTACTGATTAGATAGGATATATTGTCTCCCTGCTTATTTAATTTATATGCAGAGTACATCATGAGAAACGCTGGACTGGAAGAAACACAAGCTGGAATCAAGATTGCCGGGAGAAATATCAATAACCTCAGATATGCTGATGACACCACCCTGATGGCAGAAAGTGAGGAGGAGCTAAAAAGCCTCTTGATGAAAGTGAAGGAGGAGAGTGAAAAAGTTGGCTTAAAGCTCAACATTCAGAAAACGAAGATCATGGCATCCGGTCCCATCACTTCATGGGAAATAGATGGGGAAACAGTGGAAA
>SJYX01011868.1:365436-391512 GCA_006410675.1 Oreotragus oreotragus
GGTTTTTCCTGTGGTCATGTATGGATGTGAAAGTTGGACTGTGAAGAAAGCTGAGCGCCGAAGAATCGATGCTTTTGAACTGTGGTGTTGGAGAAGACTCTTGAGAGTCCCTTGGACTGCAAGGAGATCCAACCAGTCCATTCTGAAGGAGATCAACCCTGGGATTTCTTTGGAAGGAATGATGCTAAAGCTGAAACTCCAGTACTTTGGCCACCTCATGCGAAGAGTTGACTCATTGGAAAAGACTCTGATGCTGGGAGGGATTGGGGGCAGGAGGAGAAGGGGACGACCGAGGATGAGATGGCTGGATGGCATCACGGACTCGATGGACGTGAGTCTGAGTGAACTCCGGGAGATGGTGATGGACAGGGAGGCCTGGCGTGCTGCGATTCATGGGGTCGCAAAGAGTCGGACACGACTGAGCAACTGAACTGAACTGATGTCTTCTGTCTCCAGTTCCAAAGAAGGGCAATGTCAAAGAATGTTCAAAATATCACACAACTGCACTCATTTCACATGCTAGCAAAGTAATGCTCAAAGTTCCCCAGGCTAGGCTTCAACAGTAGGTGAACCAAGAACTCACAGATGTTCAAGCTGAATTTAAAAAGGCAGAGGAACCAGAGATCAAATTGCCAACATCCATTGGATCATAGAAAAAGCAAGAGAATTCCAGAAAAACATCTACTTCTGCTTCATTGACTACGCTAAAGCCTTTGACTGTGTGGATCACAACAAACCATGGAAAATTCGTAAAGATGGGAATACTAGACCACCTTATCTGCCTCTTCAGAAATCTGTATGCTAGTCAAGAAGCAACAGTTAGAACTGGACATGGGACAACAGACTGGTTCCAAACTAGGAAAGGAGTACTTAAAGTCTCTATATTGTCAGCCTGCTTATCTAACTTATATGCACAGTACATCCTGTGAAATGCCAAGCTAGATGAAGAACAAGCTGAAATCGAAATTGCCAGGAGAAGTATCAGTAGCTTCACATATGCAGATGATACCACCCATGTGGCAGAAAGTGAAGAGGAACTAAAGAGCCTCTTGATGAAAGTGAAAGATGAGAGTGAAAAAGCTGGCTTAAAGCTCAACATTCAAAACACGAAGATCATGGCATCTGGTCCCATCACTTCATGGTAAATAAATGAGGAAACAAACCTTCTTGGGCTCCAGAATCACTGCAGATGGTGACTGCAGCCATGAAATTAAAAGACTCTTGCTGCTTGAAGAAAAGCTATGACTAACCTAGACAGCCTATTAAAAAGCAGAGACATTACTTTGCCGAGCCAGGTCCATCTAGCCAAAGCTAGTAGTCATGTATGGATATGAGAGTTGGACCATAAAGAAGGCTGAGAGCCAAAGAATTGATGCTTTTGAACTGTGGTGTTTGAGAAGACTCTTGAAAGTCCCTTGGACTGCAAGGACATCAAACCAGTCAATCCTCAAGGAAATCAATCCTAAATATTCTTTGGAAGGACTGATTGTCACACAAATTATATTTTTATACAATATCTATCTTTCAAAACAGGTTCATAATTATTGCCTTGTGTAGTTGCTTTTAATTTGGGAGCAAGATAAGTTAGATACACAGGACGTATATATTCTGCCGTTTACATTGCTCACATAGTTACCTTTTACTGTGCTCGTGATTCCTTCACTGGGGTGATTTATTGTCTAGTTTCCTTTTGTTTTTGTCTGAAGCAATCCCTTTAATACTTATTTTAGGGAACATCTACAAGCAGTGGACTCTGTTTTTGTTTGTCTTAATTTTGAAAGGTAGCTTTGCTGGGTATAGAATTCTTGACTGACCGTCTTTCTTTCAGGATTCTGAGTATGTCATGTCACTGCCTGTGGTCTCCAGAGTTTCTGATGAAAATTAGCTGCTAACAGTATTGAGGATCCATTGTATGGGATGAATTGCTCCTCTCTTATGCCCCCAGGATTCTCACTTTGGCTTTTGTCAGTTTGATACTGATGAGGCTCTCTTTGAGTCTGTCCTACTTGGAATTTCTCAAGCTTATGGATGTCTGGATTTATAGTTTTATCAAATTTGGGGAGTTTGGGTCATTATGTGTTTAAATATTCTTTCTGCCGCCCTCTCTTTCTCCTCCATCTGAGACTTCTGTTATGTGTATATTGGGACTTTTGATGATGCCTCACCAGCTCTGTTCATTGTTCATTATTCTCTTTTTCTTTCTGCTCCTCAAGCTGGATAATCTCAACTGACTATCCGCAGTTCAGTTCAGTTCAGTCACTCAGTCATGTCCGAGTCTTTGTGATCCCATGAACTGCAGCCCGCCAGGCCTCCCTGTCCATCACTAACTCCTGGAGTTTATCCAGACTCATGTCCATTGAGTCGGTGATGCCATCCAACCATCTCATCCTCTGTTGCCTGCTTCTCCTCCTGCCCTCATCTTTCCCAGCATCGGGGTCTTTTCAAATGAGTCAGCTCTTTGCATCAGGTGGCCAAAGTATTGGAGCTTCAGCTTCACTATCAGTCCTTTCGATGACTATACTCAGGATTGCTGATTCTTACTCTGCCTGCTCTGATCCACTGTTGAGCTCTTCTGGAGAACTTTTCATTTCATTTTTTATAAATTTTAACTGAAGAATTTTATTGTTTTTTAATATTATTTTATCTCTTTATTGATATTTTCTATTTGATGACTCATTCTTTTCATGAATTCTTTAGATGTGGCAACTTTTGGGTTCTTGAACATCTTTAAAATACCTCCTTCAAGCTGTCTAGTAAGCTCAGCATCCAGTTCCTTAGGGACAGTTTTTATTACTGTTTTTTCCCTCTACATGTGAAGTGTGCTTTCTTATTTCTTTGCATGTCTGCAACATTTTCATTAAAAACTGGACAGTTTAAATGATACAGCCTGGCAGCCCTTGAGATCAGATTTCCCCCACTCCAGGCTTGTTGTCGCTGTTCCCCTTTGTTTAGTGACTCTGGTAAACCAATGCTCTAAGCCTGTACTCTGTGTCACGAGTGGCCACTGAAGTCTCCACCCAGCTAGCTTAGTGGTCAGAAATGATGGGACCGGTTCCCTTGAACACCTGAAACCGAGTCTCTAGGCCTTGCAGTTATGTGCCTGCTGGGCAGGCCCTCAGTGCTCAGCCAGGCAGTGGGGATCTCTGCCGTGGCCTTGCTTCCTACCGGCTCAGAGCCTGAAGGTCACGCAGGGGTGAGCTTCTCGTGTCTTTCCTGAGCACATGCCCCATCCTGCACACGCTTGCAGGCGTGCTGAGTCCCAGGACTGTGGAGAGCTCTGCAGAGCCCTGCGGGCGTCTCGTTGCCTGCACACGCTTGCGGGCATGCTGAGTCCCAGGGCTATGGGGAGCTCTGAAGAGCCCTGAGGGTGTCTCGTCGCTGACTTTCTCCATTACAGCTTCTGCTTACTCTGCTGTTTGCCCCAGCACCTCCCCCTGCCCTCAGCTGCTGAGCGGCTCAGTACACCGCTCAGTGCTTTCAGCAGCTGCCCTGGGGATGAGGCCTTCACACACGGTGGGCTGTGCGGCAGATTTAGTAGAGGCATGTTGGGTCGTCTGGGGAACCACGGGCAGGTCAAGTGGTGACAGAGTCCTGGCAGCGAGGCTGAGAAGCGGCTCCAGCCAGCCCGCCCTGCCCCATGGCTGCCAGCCTCCGTCTCTGCTGTGGCCCAGGCTGTTCCGTTCCAGCCTATGGCAGAGCTGGAGAGGCTGGTGGGAACAGGGCAGGTTACAAAGCCAGTCAGTTGACGACTTGTACTGAGAATCAGCCATATTTCTTGAGTAAATGTTGCCCCTCTACCGATTCCTGCCAGCTTTTGATTTCCAGAGTTTTGAAAAGGCTGATTCCGACTATCTTTGATGGTTTTCTCATCATTTTCTTTTACTAAGGACTGCCATTTTTGCTATGCCCAGAGCTGGCTTCTTGAGGTTTCTCATCTCTGGCCCATTTTCTGGACATTGTCTTGGGGTTACCTGTCCTTGGAGATGACTTCACTTAGATTTGATGTAAATATTCTCCTGGATTTTGCTCACTACCTAGTCCCTATCTCCACTTTTATGTGGCAATTGGGGATTATCTAAAATGTTGTTGCTGCCACCACATCCATCTCCCCAGAGTCAGTTGATCGCTGAACTGATTTCTGTCTGCCCTCCGTTCTGTGCATGCTCGGCCTGTGTGACAGATGGCCGGACCCCAGGGCAGGCAGGGGAGGGACCCTGCAGAACGGAGGAGTTGTGTGTCCCCTCCACCTGGTCTGATGTTAATACTTGCTGTTCAGGATCATTCTGAGTCAAGAAAAATTATTCAGTTCAGTTCAGTTCAGTCGCTCAGTCGTGTCCGACTCTTTGCGACCCCATGAATCGCAGCACGCCAGGCCTCCCTGTCCATCACCATCTCCCGGAGTTCACTCAGACTCACGTCCATCGAGTCCGCGATGCCATCCAGCCATCTCATCCTCGGTCGTCCCCTTCTCCTCCTGCCCCCAATCCCTCCCAGCATCAGAGTCTTTTCCAATGAGTCACCTCTTCGCATGAGGTGGCCAGAGTACTGGAGTTTCAGCTTTAGCATCACTCCTTCCAAAGAAATCCCAGGGTTGATCTCCTTCAGAATGGACTGGTTGGATCTCCTTGCAGTCCAAGGGACTCTCAAGAGTCTTCTCCAACACCACAGTTCAAAAGCATCGATTCTTCGGTGCTCAGCTTTCTTCACAGTCCAACTTTTACTTTTATCATTCATCTTCATATTGTGCAATTCTGGTTTTAAATGCAAGTGGGTGGCACACTGGTTAAGGATCTGCCCGCAGTGCAGGAGACACAGGTTTGATCCCTGAATCCGAAGACCCCCTGGAGGAGGGCATGGCAACCCACTCCAGCATTCTTGCCTGGAGAATCCCGTGGACAGAGGAGCCTGGCGGGTTACAGCCCATGGGGCTGCAAAGAGTCGGACACGACTGGGCGGATGAGTGCAAACAGGAGAGCATATAACTCACACCCCGAATCGCCACAGTCATCCCGCGCCAGTGTACAGCTCGGGTGTGCGTGCGCGCTCGGAGATGTTAGAGGGTGGAGACTGCAGCACTTCCTGATTCGCCTACATCCTCACCCCGGGCTCCTGGTGGGCAAGAGGCCTGTGGGCCCCACCGGCCCCTCCTTACAGGTCCTCACTCGGCACCGAGGGCAGGAGTCGGGCAAGTAGCAGGAATCAGAAATGGAGCCCTGGGTGGTTTGTGTCGCTCAGAACACCGCTGCTTGCTTTATGCGTGGGAAGCGGTTGTGGGCGCTACAGAGCTGGCCTCTAGGAGGCCCTGGGCTCTGAGTTGGGGGTGTCTCCGAGTCCATAGTGTGAGCGGGCCGAGAAGGGCAGTGGGCTCACAAATGCCCCCCCCCAACACACACACACAGAGTCACTGAGTGTGCGTCTCTAGGAACGCTTGCTTCTGCCTGGGCCCACCTGCTAGTTTCAGAGGCAGTGTCTGTGGCTCAGAGGGACATCAGTTGCTTGCTGCGAAAGCGTCCTAGGTTTCACTTAGAACATAGATCCCTTGACTCTCTGACTCTGGGAAGATGTACTTCCCAGAGGAATGGGGGCTTGTGCTGTCCACCTGACCCCACAAGCCCCTGGAGGCTGACTCTGGGAAAGGCGACTGCAGGACTCGAGGTGGTTCTAATGGAGGAGGGGGCGTGAGACGGGAGAGGCCATAAGGGTGGGACAGGAGGTGCATCCCCTGGTGGGCTTCCCACGAGCTCCATGAGGGCAGGGTGGGGGTGGGGTGCATTGCTGGGGCTGAGCGCAGGCAGCCTGGGGCACAGGTGGGGTATGTGGGGCAGAATGCAGGGCTGAGAGGGTATGGTGGGGTCACGGGTGGGTGTGGCCATGGGGCCAGAAGGGCCTTCTTTTAAAGGCTTTGCCCCTTGCCTGTAAGAGCACCCTGGTCTGAAGCAGGAAGGTCAGGTATGTGGGGAGGAGACTATGATGGAGTGGGCACAGGCCGACTCCTCTGCGCTGGAAAGAGGTCCCCGGCTTTGTGAGTTTTTACACGTGTGGCCAGCAGGAGTGGGCAGCCACTGGAGAAGGCCCCCACGTGTAGATGATGGGGGCCCTGCCAGACGGGTTGGTGGTCGACCTGCCCCTGACACGTTTGTTCCTAACCCTGACGTGCTCCAGCATGGCTGAGAGCTTGGCCCAGAGCCAGTGTGCATGGCTTAAAATCACACACAGGCCAGGGAAGCATTTCAGAATTAGCCAGTGGTCTATCAGGTATCCTCAGATTGCATGGTTCACTCTAGATTATGTGTGTTCTCTTGAAAAGTTAATTTTCTATTAAATGAGTCACGACAGAGCAGAACAATTCCGTGTTTTAGTCTGGCTTCTTCTGGAGATGGTGGTGAACATTAGTTTCCTCCATTAATGAGCCTTCCCACTTTGGTTTCAAAACCAGTGATGCAGGCGTTGAACGCTGGAGAGTGGTCACCTCCAGGGTGGTTCCTGGGAGGCTGTTGCATGCTTACTCCCAGCTGAGCTCCCTCTGCTAATGGCACTGTGGAGGCTGTGCTTGAAAATGTGCCCAGAGACCAGTCTGCCTGCTTAAATGTTCACTGAAGGAGAACGGCTTATGTGGGAAAATATATGGCGATTTTAAGACCTCTAAATGTGCCTTGGAGTTAAGCAAAACAATCCGGAAGCCTTTCGGTGAGAAACAACATTATACAATAAAGAATATGCACTATTTACAGATAATTATGAAGACAGTTCCTGAAGAAAGCCTCTGAAGTTACTCTGAAGGTTGGCATTTCTGCATGCATGTTTGTGCCCTCCTTCTCAGAGGACTGTGTTTATTGGACAGTTTTCCAACTGCTGAGGTCTCAGAGGCACGTGGAGGCCACGCCTTCCTGACTTTGGATCTGGGGTGAGCTGGAAATCCTGATTTAAATGATCAAAAAGTAAAGATCACAGGAAGAAATAGCCCAATAGGATGAGCCAGAAGAAGCAGCAGATGAAAGAATCAGATAGAACAGAAATCATGGAGTAGGGTGAAAGAGACTCCCCTTTCAGTGTTTGAGATAATTAAGGACAATGCAAGCGATAATGAAAGACTGCAGAAGAATGAAAATGGAATGAGAGGTTAAAACAAAATTACCAGAACCTATGGAAACAGAAAATGTGGGCCTGGAAGCTAGAGACTCTGTGGATGGATCAGACGGCTGGTCAGATGCCCATCAAGCGGGGGTCACTGAGGTGCAGCGTGGGTCTGGAGAGATGATCCCAAGTGCGGCGTCCAGAGCAACAGGGTGGAAACGTGCGGGGCTGGGGAAGGTCGGACGGTCCAGGTGGCGTGCTGTGTGAGTTCCCGAAGGGGTGGAGATAGAGTGGTGGCAGAGACCCCAGAAGGGCAAGGAGGTGGCAGGCTGTGTGTCGCTGGAGGTCACAGGTTCCCAGCAGGATGTTCCAAACCGGACTGTCAGGTGGGATACATCGTAGTGGGCAGCAGGAGGCCAAGGCCCAAGAGAAGAGACAAACGGCCTGGGGAAGGGTGAAGTTCAGGCCGCGCCTAAACAACAGCGGTGAGGGCGGCGGGAACAGCGGGGAGTCCTTCCAGACCCCGAGAGCTGACTGTCGCCAGGAGTTGTGGGTCCCCTGAAGCTGCGAAGAGCAAAGGAAGAAATGACAAATGGAAACCAAACTTCCCCTCACAAACCAGAGGCGCGTCTCACAAGCCGGAGGCGCGTCTCAAGCACTTACTCAGGAGCGGCGCAGGCCTCAGAAAAGATGCTGAGGTGCAAGTCGAGGAGGAACGGGGCGAGAAGGGACTGCAGCATCCTGGGGGGCGCCGCAGGAGGGGACCGTGGAGAAGGGTGTGGGCGGACAGGGACCCCGCGCCGTGCGCCCAGCCCCGAGGAACGCACGCCAGCCAGCAGGAAACGGAGGCCGCTCAGGCTCACCAGAGATCCCAGAAGGGGAGGCTGAAGTCACAAGATTCTATTTCAGTAACTGTTCAGACTGGCAAAGGGAAAGACTGACAGCCTCAAGCGTGGGCCAGAATCCGGGGCAAATTGGACATTCTTAGACGCCGCTGATAAAATCGGTTCAATGCTGTTCTGGCAATGGCAAAGCACAGTGAGTGTGTGCAAGTCCTCCCCGAAGCTCTCCATGCGCAGGTGCTCCCGGCTGTGTTCTGGGCTCCAGGGAAAGCCTGTCCCTGACGGTCAGTGCCACGGCCGTCCTAACAGCAGCCAAACGGGAGTGCCCTCAGCAGCCCTCGGCCAGCGAGGAATTCAGCACCACAGCCGCCGGGAGGCACCGGTGCCGCGTGTCCGCTCTCGGGGCAGGGGGGACGCTGAAGCGCGGAGCGCGGGCGTATGCGGTCAGGAGCAGCCGCGCCGTGCGCTGTTCAGCAGAGCTTGCGCACAAGGCCCAGGCGCGGGGCGTGGGGGCCGTGGAGTTTGGCAGCTGGACAGCGTCAGCTCCGGGGGAGGAGAAGAGGGGCCCCTCAGCAGCGGGTCATTTCTTCCACACGTCAGCGATGTGCTCGGCTCTTCCGTAGGTTACTTTATTCCTCGGTGACCCCCTGACACATTTCACAACAAAGAGTAAAAAGGCCAAAAGACCAAGCAAAAGGCATTAGACAGAGGGACGCAAAGAAGAAAAGAGCAGAAAACGGGCAGCAGGTGGGAAGGAAGCATCAAGGACACGGACAAGCCGAAGAAACGCCTGAGGCAGGCCGCTGTTTGGCCAACAATCGCAATTAAAGGGCACGCGCACGCAGTTACGGGGGGACGCGGCATCTCGGCCAATTAAGGGCACGCGCACGCAGTTACGGGGGGAGGCGGCATCTCGGCCAATTAAGGGCACGCGCACGCAGTTACGGGGGGACGCGGCATCTCGGCCAATTAAGGGCACGCGCACGCAGTTACGGGGACGGGGGGTTGGGAGGCGGCATCTCGGCCAA
Source organism: Oreotragus oreotragus (assembly GCA_006410675.1). Classification (NCBI taxonomy): domain Eukaryota; kingdom Metazoa; phylum Chordata; class Mammalia; order Artiodactyla; family Bovidae; genus Oreotragus; species Oreotragus oreotragus. The sequence continues at coordinate 374,381 of SJYX01011868.1, forward strand.
TTAAGGGCACTCGCACGCAGTTATGGGGGGACGGGGCATCTAGGCGAGCTGAGTGTAAAAATCGCGAGGGGAAGCTATGAGGACTTGTTCTGAGAAATGTGAAAAGGCGATTTAAAAAACCGTAAACCAATGAGAGTGACTCAAAAAGGTCACATTTGCATAAGCTTATAATTGTTAAAAAGTCACTAACCTAAATGTTCAGAAAGTTGTTTTTGAGGATTCCATGAGCGCAGTCTGCACGCGCAGTGGGAAATGCACGCAATCCCCAAACTGCGCTGTTGTAAGGCCTCCCCAAGCCTGGGACGGGCCCCCAGAGGAGAGGCGCGCGGCCGCTGCAGGCCGTTCCAGCCCAGCCACGGGGCACGTGGAAACCTGACTCTGCAGGAGTCTTCGTGAACCTGAGCAGTGGCCATCATCTCCTGTTTGGCAAGAAAGCTCGAACCTTACATTCTTCTAGGTCCGTATTCGCTTGTAGCATTTCCTTACTGGCTCTAAAGAACCTCTCCTATTGGTGGGTTTTGCAAGGAGAGCCTTAATTCAGTGAAGACCCTTCCAGGACAAATGGCTCTGTGTCTCTGAAGAAGTAGAAGAGTGGTCGAAGGAGCTTGCTGTGTCCTGGGCCGAGGGTTGCTGAACCGGAAGGAAAGACAGTGCCCAGCCGAGCACCTTGGCGGCCTCACCGACGCTGAAGGGGGGCTTCTCAAAGCATTCTCTGCAGGTTCCCTCTGAGCGACGCGCCCTTGGAACATTTCAGATCCTGACCGCAGGGCAGACATGTGAACACCAGAGAGCTCACAGCTAAATGTTACCGGCCTGAAAAGAAGAGAGAGCTGCCCTGTGGTTAGAACAGAAAACGCCGTGGGTTTCTAAAGCCCCTGCCCGCCCCTTAGGGCTGTGCTCGTCGCGCCCCTGCTCCTCTGGCGCACGGTTCTGAGAGTCGGTTTGTTTGCACGCTGCGTTCTCAGCGTTTCCCCTGAAGGAGCAGAGTAACCAGGAGGCCCTGTGTCTGTGGGGTGGGCAGTGCGAGTTTTCTGTGACATTTGGGGACTCCATGTGTTGCCATCTGCGTGGCCCCAGCCTGGCCTCTGGGGGACTCAGCAGCACGTCTGTCAGGGTGGGGGGCCCCAGGCAGGGGCACAGGGGCCAGAGACCTCAGGTTCTGCCCGTCAGATGCTGCAGAAGGATGGTCAGTGACCGTGAGGGGAGGGACTGAGGGGGCTCGGGGTCATCAGCACAGACTCACCCTCCGACCACCTTGGTCCTGTGTCTGAGAGTCGACAGTGTGGCTTGTAGGTGGCACCAGCTGTCTGCAAACAAGCCGGTTACCATGGAAACACAGGAAGGTGCTGACAAGCCCTGTCGTGGACACCCTGCCTCAGGTCTCAGCCAGAGGGTGCCCATGGACGTGTGCCCTGGGGTCCCCCCCAGGATCTTCATCACCCGTCCTCGCCAGGCTCTCTACTCTGGCTCACCCCCGTCCTGTTCTGCCACGGGCCCGGTGTGAGGGGTCCCTGCAACCATCGGACATGACGCAGACACATTTCTGAGGCCGCAGTGTGTCTCTCTGGAGCGGATGACTGGGATCGCATGACGTACTGTCATGGNGGGGGGCTTCTCAAAGCATTCTCTGCAGGTTCCCTCTGAGCGACGCGCCCTTGGAACATTTCAGATCCTGACCGCAGGGCAGACATGTGAACACCAGAGAGCTCACAGCTAAATGTTACCGGCCTGAAAAGAAGAGAGAGCTGCCCTGTGGTTAGAACAGAAAACGCCATGGGTTTCTAAAGCCCCTGCCCGCCCCTTAGGGCTGTGCTCGTCGCGCCCCTGCTCCTCTGGCGCACGGTTCTGAGAGTCGGTTTGTTTGCACGCTGCGTTCTCAGCGTTTCCCCTGAAGGAGCAGAGTAACCAGGAGGCCCTGTGTCTGTGGGGTGGGCAGTGCAAGTTTTCTGTGACATTTGGGGACTCCATGTGTTGCCATCTGCGTGGCCCTTGCCAGGGCCCCAGCCTGGCCTCTGGGGGACTCAGCAGCACGTCTGTCGGGGTGGGGGGCCCCAGGCAGGGGCACAGGGGCCAGAGACCTCAGGTTCTGCCCGTCAGATGCTGCAGAAGGATGGTCAGTGACCGTGAGGGGAGGGACTGAGGGGGCTCGGGGTCATCAGCACAGACTCACCCTCCGACCACCTTGGTCCTGTGTCTGAGAGTCGACAGTGTGGCTTGTAGGTGGCACCAGCTGTCTGCAAACAAGCCGGTTACCATGGAAACACAGGAAGGTGCTGACAAGCCCTGTCGTGGACACCCTGCCTCAGGTCTCAGCCAGAGGGTGCCCATGGACGTGTGCCCTGGGGTCCCCCCCAGGATCTTCATCACCCGTCCTCGCCAGGCTCTCTACTCTGGCTCACCCCCGTCCTGTTCTGCCACGGGCCCGGTGTGAGGGGTCCCTGCAACCATCGGACATGACGCAGACACATTTCTGAGGCCGCAGTGTGTCTCTCTGGAGCGGATGACTGGGATCGCATGACGTACTGTCATGGTGGAAGGGGCACCCTGTCACCCGAGGTGACCCCTGGGTGAAGCTTGAGGTCGCACAAAAGACCCAGAAATGCAGACAAAAGTCTCCCAGAAGTGTCACTGCTCTGGGGAAACCAGAGTCATTCTTATTCATTAACATACGTATTTGAGAGGCAAGTTTTTATCTCTTAGGAGATGCCTAGGTATCCCAAGAGGTTCAAGAAATATTGACAAACTGTATGCTGTTCTTATAATTAAAGCTAGATTTCTTAACTTTGAAGACTTTAAAGCTTGCATTTTCTTCTGAGGCAAGTTAGAGATTTTTGCTTTTAATTTTGTCATATGAGGTCAGGTAGACTTCATCTGCACTAAAATTTAACACGCTGAGTGAAGGCTTGGTTCAGGGTGTGGCTGAGCATTAATGGAAGTGACGAACAGGGAGGCAGGCAGGTGGCCATCTACCTTTGAACGCCCTGGAGTGGGGTCTTTCTGTCCAACGCAACAGAGTCTTCGCCCTCAAGAGAACTGGATGTCACAGCAGAGGCAGAAGCAGAGACCCCCAGAAACCTGGACGCGTCCCAGATGGTGCCAAAACCCCGCATTTCTGAGAGCAGTGACCCACTCATGGGCTGTATGGAATGTAATTTTGTCTTAAGCCTCACTAAAAGCAATATGGGTCATGGAGACAATCAGGCTTTTATTCTTTGAAATAATTTACACTGCAGGCTTGTGCGTTAGTTGCCTTATCAAACGAAAGCCTTTAGCCTTGTGGGGCGGATAATTGCAAATTGATGTCCAGGCCTCTCGTTTGCCCTCCTCCCCTTATTCCTCTCCCTCTCATCTCCAGTTAAATCTGTGGTCGCGTAGGGTTCTGGGGCTGTTAGCTGGCCATATGAGTGGATGGCAAAGCTATATGAAGTCACTTTTATTTGAGCGCGGGAACTGAATTACAAAGCGCAGGAACGTGGGTGCAGGCAGAGACTTCCTTCTAAGACTGGGTTCAGCCTCTGCAGGATCCTTACAGGCCAGAAGCAGGAAGCCCAGCCCCAGGGGTGCTGGCAGCGCCCATCACGGTGGTTCCGGGCTGCGCTCTTGACACAGGGCTTTTTCTTACTCATCCCATCAAGTCTCAAGTTTCAAGACAAAAAGAGGTGGACAAACACCTTCTGTAAAACACTAGAAACCAACCAAAATCGTTTATTCACCAAAGCAAAGTGGGATCAGTCCTGGGTGTTCATTGGAAGCACTGATGCCGAAGCTGAAGCTCCAGTACTTTGGCCACCTGATGCGAAGAGCTGACTCATTGCACAAGACCCTGATGCTGGGAAAGACTGAAGTCTGGAGGAGAAGGGGACGACAGAGGATGAGACGGTTGGATGGCGTCACCGACTCGATGGACATGGGTTTGAGCAAGCTCTGGGAGCTGGTGATGGACAGGGAGGCCCGGCGTGCTGCAGCCCACGGGGTCGCAGAGTCGGACACGGCTGAGCACCTGAGCTGAACTGGAAGTGGGAGGGCTGGAGGGCCCTAGGCCTTAGACTGGAAAATGAAATGAAAGTAAACGCTCGCACGGATGAAACCTCCATTATCTCCCAGACCTGCAAACGCGTCCAGTTCCATCCCTCGACTCTGTCTGGAGCCCTCAGAAGCGTTCGGCCGGTCAGACATGGTCAACAGTGCAGAGTAACATGGCCGGGCCGTGGCAGAGAGTCGTGAAGACCCACGGGTGGGCGTGGGTGCGTGCCCTGGGAGGAGCACGGGGCAGGGGTGGCCCTGTGGGGGCAGTGGAGACCCTCCCGGCCAGGCTGGGACCATGAAGCCCGGCTCTGCCACCCCTGTGCTGGGCGATTACTGCGTCCTGTTTGCCTTGAAGAGGCACTCTGTTCCTGGGCCATCTGCCTCACCTCAGGCTTCAGAAGCGAAGCGTGCTTTCCCCTCTGCTTTTGATCAGTCACTTCCCCAGACAGCAGGAAAAGGCAGGTGACTCGGGTGTCGATTTTAGGATTATGTGCAGCTTGCACTGTGCAGAAACAGCAGAAAGGTGTGCAGAGCTTTCCAGGCAGGCGCCTGCTGCGGTCTGATTCACTGCTGCAAGGAGCCGTGCGGGGGCAGCTGGATCGGGAGCCACAGGCTCTCCGTCAACGGGTGCGACGTGACCGCAAGAAAACCTTTCAGGGCAGGCTCTGGGGCCCTCACTAGGCCGAGGCCGGGGCCCGCTCGCAGAAGGCAGCATCTGCTCACCCTGGACGGCTGAGCATTTCCACCCGGCCCCGGAGCCTGGGAGGCGGTGGCCGGGAGGCAGTAGCCAGGCCTGCATCCCGTTAGCCGAGACGCGCTGTGTGGGGCCGGCACCTGAGACCCTCGAGCCTCAGGAGGACAGTCAGGATTTCTCCTGGCTTGTCTGTCACTGGCTCGCCAGCCTGCACGGAGGGCTGTCTTTGCTGGGAGCGTGGACGGGGGCAATGGCCCCGCAGGGCTTCGATTCCCGGGCAGGTTCCTGTGATCTTCGGGGGCATGTGGGGAGAAGAGCCAGTCCTCTGGGGCCAGCACTTGGCTCCAGGCCAGGGCCCCCCACGCCACCTGCGTGTGTCTGACCGGGGGCTTGGGCCCCTGTCTCGGTTGGTAGGATGGTGCTTTGTGGTGACAGCCCCTGCCAGCCTCGGGGTCGGCTGGTGACCCCGTTCTCCAGGGGAGGACAGTGAGCTGGAGCACGTGCCCTCAGGTGGGAGCCGTGTGCCACTGCAGCGTCAGGACCCACGTGGCCAGCGGCTCTGGGGCTCCTCCTGCGGCTGCCCCCCACTTCATGGCCCTCCTCTTAGGACTGGCTTTTCATTTCTTAAACTCTCTCTGAAGGAAACACTCCCATTGTTCTGCGTTTGGGAAAATTTTAAAATTGATAATATGGCCCTTGAAGGAAAGAGGTCTGCACTGTCCTCTGGTTGAGTTAATGAAGTGGCTCTGAGATCGGGGCTGGGGAGCCCAGGGCCGCGTCTGGCCCGCGCTGCGTCCTCACGTGCCTGCTTTTGTCGTCCGTTCCTCCTTTCATCTCCTGCTTCTCATTTTATCTGCTCTTTCCTCTCGCGATAAACCCCTGCTCTTTCGAGTTTTATCTCAGCACCACAATGAAAGGTCTTCAAAGAGCTAGTTTCAAAAACATCCCCCAGAGAGAGCCAATTAAGTACATGAAAATGGTTTGTGGTGGAGGCTGGAGTCTTTGGGGTCATAAGAGTGTCTAGAATTTGCAGGTGAAGCATGGAAGCTGGGGGCATTCCCTGCTCCACTCCCCTGCCTCCTCCAGAGAGGGCTAGAGCCCTGTGGGCCCGGGGGAGCCGTCCTGTCCTGCACAGGGCCTCCCCGGATGGGCAGGGCATCTTCAGCTGCCAGCTGGCACATTGAGGAGAAAGCACGGCCTTTCTGAGCTTCACCTTCTGCTCAGGCCACTGGCTGGGAAGGCTGCGAACCAGGGCCCATGGGTTCAGGGCCCGTGGACCCAGGCCCATGGACCTAGGGCACGTGGACCCAGGGCCCATGGACCTAGGGCATGTGGACCCAGGACTGTGAACCCAGGGCCTGTGTATCCAAGCTCTGTGAACCCAGGCCCATGGACCTAGGGCACGTGGACCCAGGGCCCGTGGACCCAGGACTGTGAACCCAGGGCCTATGTATCCAGGGCCTGTGTATCCAGGGTCTGTGGACCCAGGCCCATGGACCTAGGGCATATGGACCCAGGGCCCGTGTATCTAGGCCCATGGATCCAGGGCCCGTGGACCCAGGACTGTGGATCAGGAGTGGAAGAACCCAGCAGCCACGTCTGCACGGACACATCAGAGCCTCATGTTCCCTGGACTGGAATTCCACCAGCCCCTCCCAGCTTTGTATACACAGGGTGGTCCCGCTGGCTTGGGTTTAGTCAGATCAGGAGGTGGTGGTCTCCTCAGTCACAGTGACTGATTCAGTGGTGACCCTTGACCTTGAACCCTTTTCTCCTGTGGGCAGGCAACCTGTGGGAGGCAGCTGGTTCCTGCTGCTTCACCCATGAGCAGTTCCATCTGGGAGGGAGCCTCGTCCTGCTGGAAGCACCCATGGTGAGGCTGGAGGAGCAGGCTGGCGCCCCAGGGGCTCTGAACCCCACACGTTTCTCAACAGACAGCACCCTCATTGAGGGGAGGCGGTGGCCACCTGGCCCTGCCTGCTGCCTTCTCTCCTGGGAGGCCCAGCCCAGGGGCACCGCCCATGGAGGCACCTCAAGGGAGGCCCAGCCTGGCCAGGCAGCAGAACACAGCACCTTGCCTCTCACCGAAGAGCAAAAATTACACCCAATTACATGCAATCAGCTATTTTAAATTATTAATGGTGGTGAAAGAATGTGTCTATTCAACAAGTAATTTGTGATCATTTTTAGTAATTAAAAGTGATTTCTAGCAATTAAGTCTTAATTCAGTGCATTTTCGGGTGATGCTTTTTTCCAGGGGTGCCTCTGAGCTGCATTGCTGGGCCTTTTCTCTAGGCACTTTGCTCGGTAACTTTGCTGGCCTGGGTATTTGGGGAGCGCAGTAACCGTGGTCTAGGAGAGGAAGTAAGAGCAAAGGGTTGGCCCTGGTAACATAGGCCAACAGAGGTCCGTCTAGTCCAGGCTGTGGTTCTTCCTGTGGTCATGGATGGATGTGAGAGTTGGACTGTGAAGAAAGCTGAGCACTGAAGAAATGATGCTTTTGAACTGTGGTGTTGGAGAAGACTCTTGAGAGTTCCTTGGACTGCAAGGAGATCCAACCAGTCCATCCTAAAGGAGATCAGTCTTGGATACTCATTGGAAGGACTGATGTTGAAGCTGAAACTCCAATATTTTGGCCACCTGATGCAAAGGCTGACTCATCTGAAAAGACTCTGATGCTGGGAAATATTGAAGGTGGGAGAAGGAGAAGACAGAGGATGTGATGGTTGGATCGCATCACTGACTCAATGGACCTGAGTTTGGGTGAACTCTGGGAGCTAGTGATGGACAGGGAGTCCATGGGGTCGCAAAGAGTCAGACATGACTGAGCAACTGAACTGAACTGAACACAGGATCCCCTGTGGAGCACCCCCTCTTGGTTTGTGCAGAGCCACTTATGGAGCTTGATCTACTGAGGAGCCCAGACCATTTTAGCCGGGACGATGCCTGTGTCCTGGGTGGAGGTTGAAACGTGAGTGTGGTTCCTGCCGCCCGGGTGGGTTTATTTTCTGTTAAGATGGGTGGGAGCACCTCCAGAGACCAGAGATGAAGGGCACCCATGTTACACACGCTTCCTTCTCCCAAGCCAACCCAGGGCCAGGGTGACCCTCCTCTCCTGCACGGCCACCCTGTTCACGGGACCAGCGGTGCCCTGGGCTCAGGGCTACTGCGCCCCCCCACGCGGATGCTGGCATCCCCACCATCCCAGCTTCCTTTGCTGAACCCACAAGCCCCCCCCACCCGGAGCCCCTCAAGTCGAAGTCCACAGCCGCTGCAGGAAGTCATGGCGGGTCTCGTGTGGCTCAAATGGTGGGGTTCAAGCTTCAGCCAGATCCCGGCCCTCTTTATAACAAGTATTTTGTAAGCCCCCTTTACTATCCTGAAATAATAATAGCACCCCATCACACAAGAAATTAAAACAGTGAAATACTGTGATGTAGAGGACAGGCAGGGGAAACGAGTGATGATGAAGCGTCACAGATCTGGATCTGTGCACACCTGCGCCCGACAGGGCCGGGGGTGGGAGAGGGCGCCTGGTGCCAGTCTCTGGGCCAGCGCGCTCCTCTGGAGGCTGGGGGTGCAGCCCAGAGTCTGAGTTGTGACACGGCCCCAAAGCGATGAGCAGAGATTGACACTGCGTCCTGCCCGAATCTGCAGAGGGTGACCGGGATGGGGTGGGTCCTCGTGGGTTCTCCCTCCTGGCGGCTCAGGGACACCTGAGAGCTGAGGCGGGGGTGTCCTGGGAGGGCGTCGGGAAGGCCGAGCTCCCCGTGCGGTGGAGGCTGGACACCTGGTCTTCTCCCACTGGCTGTCTACCCTCGGGTCTGACGCTGGAGACGCAGTGCCTGGCAGCATGGGCTGCCCCCCGAAGGCTGGCAGGAGCCGGGTTCACCAGCGAGGGTGCCGTGTTCACACCAGCACGCCCTCGTCCCTCCAGGACGCGGAGAGGCCCGGCGGCCGTGGGATTCCTGCAGACGCCACGAGAGGGAGGGGAGGGCTGCAGGTGACAGCGGGGTGGCCCTGGGGGTGACACCGGGTGGCCAGTGCAGTGACCAGCGGCGATGCCCCGGGTCCCCTGTCGGTCGTCCTGACTCTGCCCCACCCCTTTCCAGTTAGCGCTCACCATCACACCCACAGGGGCCCAGGACGCCTCCCTGGGCACTTGTGAGCATCACGTTGCAGCTCACAAAGGCAGGTCTCATCGCAAAGGGCGCCCTGGCCCACAGCAGCTGCTGCAGATTCCCAGGTCCTGGCACTCAGAGCCTGGGCCTCGCCCCTGGTGTTGCTGCGCAAGCCTCGTGCGCCGGGCGTCCTGTCCCCTGGATCGTGCCACGGAGGTGGGACCACGTGCCGGAGTCGGGGGGCGGGGTGGGGGTGGGGAAGGACGACCTGACCTGGGGAGTGGGGCTCTGTCTTCCAGCAAACCTGTTGAGTGTCTTGGTGACCAGGCGCGTACGCAGGATCTGTGACTCAGGGTGCCTCCCCGCCTCTGCCAAGCGACACTTCCAGAGTCAGTCAGATTGGCTGCACTTGGTGTCCTGCCCCTCGAGGCTTAAGGGTCTGGATGGTGGAGTCAGTTGTGCCAGCTTTCATGTGACTTTGCAGCAGAGGAGGCGGCAGGACCAGGGACCAGTGTCCTGCCCCGCAGATGTTTAAGGATCTGGCTGGTGGAGTCCCTGGTTCCAGCTTTCCTGTGACTTTACGGCCCAGGAGGTGGCAGGAGCAGGAAGTAGTTCTGCAGCAGGGGCCTCTCCAGCAGCATGAACCAGAGCCCAGAGCTTGCTGCGGAGAAGGTGGGCGCCTCACGGGTCGTGTGCAGTGCTGAGCACCGAGAGATGCGTGCGATGAAGTCGTTCACGCAGTGACGTGTCACCTTAACTTTTGGAAGGAGGACAGGCAGATGCAAGGGAAGGGGGACCGGACCGTGGGACCGGGTGTCTGCGTCCAGCAAGGGCAGTTAGGCCGCGCTCTGCCCAGAGCTGCCCCCAGTGCATCGTCGTCCGCTCTCCGAGACAGGCCGCCTTCCAGGCCCCGGCCTCGCGCGTTTAGCCAGAGCGGTCCCGACGGCCCCCACCTCCTCTCGGAGCCTCTGCATCAGAGGGCGGGGCGCTCCTGGCACCTGGAGCTCTGTGGCCCGGAGGCCGCGGCCTCTGTGCACACACTTGCCGGCCTGCCTGAAGACACGGGGGAGCACGACGTCCTGCCTCAGCGGGTCCCGCAGCTCTGCGGTCCAGCCGCCCTCCCGGGTCCCCGTGGCTCCTGCCCACGGAGCACCTGGCGAGCCCGTGGCGAGGCGCCGGCCTTTCTGAAGCTCGTCAGTGAGGGGGTTCCCTGGCGAGGGCGGGCTGAGGCTGCGGCGGGTGGGGTGTGGCCCAGGTGAGCCGTCGGGAAGGAGGCGTGGAGCGAGCGAGGCAGCTCTGCTGCAGCACCCTCAGCAGCCGGGGAGACGGGAGGACGCGGGGCGCGGGCCAGCGGAGGTGAGGCGGCCACTCCTGGTTCACAGGGGCTTGCGGCCACCGCCCGCTGTGACAGTTGGGGCCTGTTTTCCTTCCCTTGGTGTGGGCGATGAACGAGAACTTCTAAAATCTGACATCTTTGGCTCCGCCTCTGAACATCGCCGTATACGACAGTGGCCTCCCCTGTGCAGGGAGGTCAGCCTTCACAGATAGCAGAGCTTCACCGCTGCTCTGACGGTGACTGCGCCACCCTGGGCCGAATCTGCGAGGCCCTCTCAGAGCCCTTAACTGTGCAGTCAGGCGCCGTCCACAGTCCCCCCCGGCACCTGGTTCCCTCTTGCCAACACCACTGAGCCAGGAAGATGCTGGAGGCCCGGGACACGCCGGCTGCGTGCCTCCTGGAGATGTGTCTGAACCACCACCCGCTGTCCATTCCCCTGACTGCCAGAGCTCCTGGCACCTGCCATGTGGGAGCGCCTGCCTGAGGCTGCCCGTGCTGCCCGTCCAGGGCCATGTGTGCCACGTGTCCCATGCCTGGCAGGACTCCAGGCCTCCCAGGGCGTGGGAAGCCTCAGCCAAGGCAGGAAGACAGTGCTCTATGCTGGCCACGGGCCTACTCGGGGGGGCCCTGCAGAACAGCCCGTGGGGCCTGGAGCCAGGGCCCCTGGGTCATGGCCAAGACCACTGCCTGCCAGCCTCTGAGGAGCCACCACAGAGCAGCCCTGCTGTCAGAGGCTGCTCTCCCAAGGGAGAGGGGTGCTCCGCTGGGAGGAGTGGCCTCGCGCCAGAGGCGTGCCAAGCAGAGAGCCCGAGGTTTGCCAGGGGGGCTGAAGCAGAGGCAGCCTCTCGTCTGCCCGCGGTGAGAGGGTGGGGGACGGGACTGTCCACACAGAGAAAAGCAGGATGGAAGCAGGCATGGGACCCACTGCCCCCCCAGCGCTGTGAGGGAAGTGCCCAGATTGGACGGGGCCCTGGTCAGGCGGAGGCCAGGCTGTACAGGGGGTGCTGGGCACCGTTCGAGGGCTTCCTACCAGGAAGGCATGTGGCACAGGCCACCTTCAGAAATCGGCAGTCTGCAGCCGAAGAAGGGTTTGGAGCTCTGGTGTGGGCAGGGGTCCTGGGGAGAGGCCTTTCCCGCCAGCCCCCGCCTGTCCCTGCGGGATTTGGAGCTGTGTCAAATCTCCATCCAGAGGCGGCCTCTCGTCCGGACTGTCACCCCTGAAGTCCCCTCCTGCCGCCCTCACCTGCCGGAGCCTGCACAGGATGCGCTGGGCAGCCTTCGTGCCCTGAGCAGGCCCGGGAGTCCCTGGTGTCCCGGGAATCATGAGCGTCCAGCGCCAGGCGTGGACTCTGCCTGCACCGTGTGCAATAAGAGCCCGGCGAGCGGGCGCGCCTGGAGCGGGACGCGGCGAGCGGGCCCTCCTGGAGTGGGACGCAGCTTCACACACGCGTGTCAGCAGCTCGCGCAGTAACTGCACATCTGGCTTCTGCACCGTGTTTATTCATTTCCTTCAAAATGCACATAAAATGCGATGTGCATTTTTACTTCTCTGCTGAGTTGGGTGCTTTCATTCCCCACGTGGGAGGTAGTGCCCTCTGAGATGACTGTGCCTGGTGACACGTTATTGATGGGGGCAGCGATGGCAGGGGGTCAGAAGTTGGGACGGAGTCACCTCTGCAGCATCTGGCCTTCTTCCGCTTTGCCCTCCCCAGGATGTAAAACGTGGGGTCAGAGGGCAAGTGTGGGGAGGCCAGACCTGGTCTGACTTCAGGGAGGGAAGCTGGTCAGTGGGTTGCCAGTCCCCATTAGCTGAGTGGACAGCTCTTGGACATGCTGGGGAACCTTGGCATCGGGCCAGCTGTCCTCACACGTTGCTGAGCGTTTGTGGAATCAGTGTGACCACACCTGGTGCAGGAGAGGCTCCCAGCTGGGGAAGGGGAGCCGCGTGGGCTGTGCCTGTTTGCACAGGGGTGTGTAACCTATGCTTGTGCGTGCACAGGGGTGTGTGCACACATATGAGTACGTCTGTAGGTCAGGAGAGCAGGGCGGGGGGTGAGAGCCCTGAGGCCCTGGGGTGGTCACTTCGGCTGTCGGGCCTGAGGAGACAGCGCCTGCCCCGTCAGCCTGCAGGCCTCGGGCTCTGAGATGCTGGCCCTCAGTCTGCATGCCTGGGAGCAGGGAGCCCGGGACTCCGGGGGGTCGGGGGTGAACTGCGGTAGGTTTGGGTTTGAGGTGGTGTGTGCTCCGAAAGTCCTGAGTGCTGTGTGTGGAACTGGTTTTCCCTGAAATACTGGAAAACCCACAGAATATTCAAAAGGCAGAGGACACAGCCTAGAGGCCAGATCTGAACCGTTTCCTGTGTGCTCGTCCGCGGGAGCACTGGCGCTGGTCTCCTGGGGAGCAGCCTGAGTCCGCCCGTTCCGCTGCTCTGTCAGTCCCCGCCCAGCCAGGCCGCGGGGCCCCAGCCCCTCCGCACTCCACCCGTCGTCGTCCTTGGGCTTGGCCCAGCACTCCTCGAGTGTGCCTGGGCCTCCGCAGGGACTCACTGCAGGGTGGGAGGTGTCTCTCAGTTCTGCACACTGCTCCCCTTTGCTGGATGACCTCTCCCTAGTCGCGGGGGCTCCCTCGGGCCCTGCATGGGGACCCCTGCAGCCAGCCTTCGTCCGCGGCTTGCTCACCAGCCCTGGCCTCGCCTCCTGTCCTTGGGGCCGCTCGGCCCCTTGCACTGCGTCCTCCGGGCAGGGCCCACCTGTCCCTCTCGGCCACCCCCGCCACAGCTTACAGAAGCATGAGCTGTCTAGCTTGACTGGTGGCTCCCTGCTCAGATGCCCAGGTTCCCGCTGGAAAGAAGCGGCTCAGTGGACTCACTCCCGTTCACCCGAGGGTGCTGGACCGCCGAGCTGAGCCGGAGGAGCTGCGGTCGCGGCTCACACGGGCGGAGCTGTGTTCCTGGCTCCCTGTCCCCTGCCTGAGTGTTCTGGCCTGCGGACTTCCTGGACTGCTCCTTCTAGTCCTCTGCGGAGGAGCGCAGGCAGGCCGCTCGGAGGCCTTGCAGTCGACGGGCCCGCCAGCAGCACGGCAGCAACTGCTTTGTGCCCGTGGGTGAGAGTGCTTCTGGGCCACAGGACAGCAGTCGTGGGGCGGTGTTCCGGAGCCTGGGGGAGCACAGCCTCTGGAGCTGCAGCCCTGCTGGGCTCTGTCCATCCAGACGCTGGTCTCTCTGGTCCTCAGGAGAAGCCACACCCGGCTGGACGGGCGGTTTCTCTACCAGTGTACGAGCACTCGCATCACCATGCGTCACTGAGGAAATATTTACAAAGCAGAGCTTTGTGCGTGAAATCTCATTTCCCTGTGGGATTATTCAATAAAATTTGAGCAGTGCTGAGGAGGCAGTCTCGCAGGCAGTGCTACGGTGGACAGTGGAAGGCAGCTTCCTGGCCCCACTGCCGTTTGCTGGACTTTGCTGGGTTTAGAATGTCTGGTGGACGCACACGTGTGCGCCTCTAAGCCTCATGGGTGGACAGATAGGCCTCTTGTCCATCAGGCATATAGGTGTTCTGTTTCCACCTGCAGACTCTAATCCCAGCACGTGTGTGCTCATGCCCACGCACACACATGCTCACACGTGCACACGCACATGAAGGCACACACGCATGCACACACACATACACAGAGTCACACACATGGACGCACATGCACACGCACGTGCATACAAATACACACATGCAGACACTCCTGCACAGCTGTGTCTGCTCCCTGCCAGAGGTTGCAGGGGTGCGTCCCGCTCCCCCCAGCAAGGATCCCCCACCATCTGCGTGTGGAGCAGGGGCTGCGGGGAGGTGCTGGGTGGCGTTTCTGGAAGTCTGGGCTCGGGTGGGTTTGGGGGTTTGGGACCAAGCACTAAGGCAGAGAGAGTGGGGAAGACACTGGGTCGGGCATCTGGCAAAGTCGCACAAGGAACATCAGTTGAGAGAGAATCAGGGCCAGCTCTTGGTAAACCCATTGAAGGCAAGTTATATGTGGGCTCTCTCAGCAAGTGGCTGGCTCCTTGAAGCAGGGTCAGTGCTCAACCTTGGAAGGAAAAGCGTCCACATAGATGACCAGGAGGGGAAAGAGTGAGTGGAAAGCAGCCCTCACAGAAATGCGCAGAGCTCAGCGCTGCTGGGCTGTGGCCAAGGCAGCACTCAGAGGAGGAGGCGCAGCCTCACCGCCCACATAGCTTTGCAGGCAGCAGCGCTCCCGAGAGAGGGAGGAAAGCCTTGGCGGGCTGCCGTGCAGGAGGTTCTGGTCTCCCCTCACAAGGAGGCTCGGAACTGGGCCACAATATTGGTCCCGACCCAGAGCCTTCATTCAGAACTCCTCCAGAGTCCTCAGCATGCCAGCTCCCCTCTCTCCCCCTTCTCGCCCTATCCTCGTTACCTCACAGCCCCAAATGCCTCCTGCAGTCCAGCCATCACATCTGCGATGAAAGAGGGAGGAAAGAGACAAAAGGAATTTTCCTTGAGTGGCTCCTTCCTTTCACAGCCAAGGAACTAATTTCCACCCCAGCCCAGCACACCCTCCCTGGGTGGACTCCCGTCTTTGCCAGTGGTCAGAACTGGTCCCATCTGGCGCCCGGTGTGTGGTCAGTTCTTCTGGCCTTGATGGGAATAGTGAAGGCCCGGGCCGGCTGTGCACGAGAGTTCTCACGATGCCTGCGGCAGGAGGGCTGGGAAAACGAGCGAGGCGTTTGTTAAGAAGTTAGGAAAAGGAGACACACTCGGGAAAGATAGGAAGTAAACAGAGGTGAAGGCGGCAAAGCAACAATTAGTGGGTTAAATACGAAAGCCAGTAAAAATTGACGAATACGTTAAGAGCCAGTTCTTTGGGAAAAAAGAACAAGAAAATAAATGCTGGCTAATCAGGAAAAAAGAGAGAGAACACAGATATACAGAATTAGATGCAAAAAGATAGATGATTAGAACAAAAAGTGAGAGCTTTGTAGAAGCATAAAGTATATTTAACATCTGAGCAAAATAAAAACGTCACTAAATCTGATCACAGGAGATGCGGGCTACCTAAACAGGTCCCTGGTACTGGAGGACCACCAGCCAGTCACACAGCCAGCCCCAGCGCCCGCCACCAAGTTCCAGACTAGTCGGTTTCACAGGTAAATCACTTCAGATCTTCAAGAAATGGGCAGTTCAGTGCTACATGAACTATTCCAGAGTAACCTCTTGGAGAAACAGAGGAGAGTCCAGAAATAGACTAAAATATGTATGGAGTTTGACTCTGATGAAGATAGGTTTTTAAAACAACAGTTCAGTCTCTCAGCAAAGTCCGACTCTTTGTGACCCCATGGACTGCAGCACACCAGGCCTCCCTGTTCATCACCAACTCCCGCAGTTTACCCAAACGCATGTCCACGGAATCGGTGATGCCATCCAACCATCTCATCCTCTGTCGTCCCCTTCTCCTCCTGCCTTCAATCTTTCCCAGCATCAGGCTCTTTTCCAATGAGTCCGTTTTTGCATCAGGTGGACAAAGTATTGGATAAAGATAGGTTTTAAAGTCAACAGATAGATTGGATGAAGACAGATTTTTAAATCAACAAGAAGAAGACAAATTGTTCAATAAACTGTGTTCTAATTTTTTTGGGGAAAAGTATTTGAATTCTTATTTCTTTCAATAAAAACAAATTTGGAAAGATTCAATAAATAAGGTGATAAAAATTGCTGTAGAAGAAAGCATGGTGAACTTGATTTGCATCATGGAGCCCCTTTTAAATTGTGATGCAAATCTTAAGAAGCCATAAATGGAAAGAGTAGTAAATTTGACTATATAAAACTTTTTAAAAAATGGATGGAAAATATCCTAGGAAGAGTCTCAAGACACATGAGACTGGCAAGAGCTAAACTTCTGTGACCCGTTACACCTCACACACATGGGTGCAAAGAGCACAAACCAGCTGATGGAGAATGGCCCAGGCGTGAGCAGGAGGCTCGCAGAAGCAGGCGTGTGAGTCGGCTGCAGACGCGCGGCCCCAGCCTCCCCACGATTAGAGGAATGGACCAAGCGACGCCTAGAGCCCCACTTAGTGAGGCTCTTGCAGGTGCCTGGTGCCCGGAGCGGTGGGAAGAGGCGCCCTCCCCTCACACACAGCCGGTGGGAATTTAAATCACGCTTTCTGGGAGGAGAGGCTGTGGACTCTTCTTTACAAGCTCACGTGCCTTTGGACCAGTGTCCTTGCCACGGGGATCAGCCTGCGTCCCTGCAGTGGGCCCGCGGGCGTGCGGTTCTGGGTGCGGTTGTGGCCGGAGCCGAGACGAGCTAAGGGATTGTGGCAGCTGGCGCTCCTGCCGGGGTGCTGTTCAGAGGACCGCTGTGCCCCGCAGCAGGCTTCTCATTCCTCCTGCCCCCCAGCAGGCTGGCAGGGCCCACTTTGTCCCCCTGCCCGCCCCTCCTCTGCAGGTGGCAAGCAGCCATGCTGGGCGCGTCTACCTGGATTCAGCCTCTGACGGCCTAACCCACGCGTTTCCTTTAAGCTCATCTGAAGTACTTCTTCTCCTGACCCTGAGTCCGGGCCGGGCCGCGGGGCAGCCACATGCGGGCATGTTCACGCACTGCTCTCTGCTGGAAGCAGGGTCCACTCTCCCTCTGTTCTGCCCTGGCCCCACCACAAACTCCCGGGTTCAGGGCTGGTTGAGCCACGACAGACAGGGTTCAGATCCCAGACGGGCTGTGCCAGGCGTCCCTGGAGGAGGCGTGGGGCTGGTGTTTCTCCCAGCCGGTGGCTCTCTGCACACCCTGAGCAGGAGGGCTTGTCGGGGCTTTTCTGAAGGGTCAGCAATGCCACACCCCCCAGCCAGAGGCTCCTGCACCAGGGGACAGCTCGGCTGTGGGTCCAGTGGGGCAGCCTGGTGACCATGGGGGGGCAGCCTGGTGGCCGTGGGGGGGCAGCCTGGTGGCCGTGAGG
>SJYX01011868.1:393220-414754 GCA_006410675.1 Oreotragus oreotragus
TTCCCTGTCACTCAACAACTCCTGTTTCTTGTTTTGGGTCTGTTTTGCTAGACAAAGTATGTTTGTCTGTGAAATAAGTGCTGGGGCTCAATGGAGTTGAAGTGCTTGGTTTTCCAGGGGCAAAGGCGACTGAGGTCACCCCCTTTGCCCTTTGGGTAGCTAAACCCACGCCCTCTCCTTCCCTACCGTGGGGTTCAGGGCCATCCGTGCCCTTGGGAAGCCGTGAGTCTGCACTCCTCTGAAGCCCCCTGTGGTGCTCGGCATTGGGACGGGTCCTCCCCGGCGGGGGGGTGGGCTGTGAACCCCCGCAGTGGCATGTTTGGAGCTGGCCCAGCCCTCTTTGAGCTGTTTTCTCGGTGTCTGCCTCCTTTCAAAGCACTGGCCTGGGGAAGTCCCAGATCCTAGCCTTGGACCCGCCAGCCACTGTGGGCAGGAGAAGGGTCAGCAGCAAGCTGTGCTGTGCTGACCGGGCTGGGCGCCATGTGCGGGGGGCAGCCCGCCCGGGGGGCAGTCTCAGGACGTCCTGGTCTGTGCAGGCTTCTTTGTAGAAGCAACACATGTGCCTGGAATCATGGGACCCACCAGGGACCGAGGCAGGCACTGTGTGCGGCTCTGCCCTCCTTCCTTTCCAAGAGTCCTGTGAAGGGACAGCATAACAATTGACCAGCTAGCGAGCTCACTGGTGACCGATGACCAGCCCCGCTCTGGTTACTGGCTCAGCCTGGGCGCCTGTGTATGCCCAGGTTCAGGTGACTAGACGTGACACGGCCTGACTGAGGAGGTCAGTTAATGGGAGCAAAGATCGTAAGCTTATGTTAAATTCTCCCGGCATGAGCGCTCGATGCCTATTTGAAGGGCTTGGGATGAGGGGGAGGACACTTCTGCACAGTTCATGTGGTGCGGGGGAGCCGTGCCCTCACCTCCTCCCTGGTTCTTGGGTCATGAGGGGGAGGTGAGGGACCCCAGGTCCAGTGGACCCCCCTGCAGCGAGCATCAGTTCCAGGAAGAAAGGCAGGCCTCTCTGAGAAAGGCGGTGTCCATCCGAGCAGCGAGTTTGTCTGTTTCCTCTCTGGGCAGCGGTGGGAGGGCTGGGTCGGGGCAGGCAGAGGCCCGCCTTGGGTCTGCACATCACATCACCCACCTTGTTAAGGGAGTTTGTGCTGTTTCCTGGCCAACACTTCCCTGGATCAACTGCCCAGCATCCCTCGATTTCCGCACTCAGCTGTGACCACACCCTGACCCTTCCTGTCCTCTGTAGCTTGCCCAGGGACCACAGCGGGGGCTGGGCTCTGGGCTTGTGTCCCTCGAGATGGTTGGGGAACCATTCGCTGCCTTAACCAGTGCAGAGGTGAGGATGGGGAGCAGCTCTGCCCTGCGGGGTGCCAGGAACTGCACGCAAGTAATCAAGGAGCAACAAACGCCAGTCCACCCGCGCAGCCTGGGGGCGGGGGTGTCATTGATGCCAGGGGGCCAGCTCCGCCCCTGGGGAGTCGTGGCCCTGGTGTGGCTGTGACCCTCGGGGCACCTGCCCCGGACCGGCGTCCGCAGCTCACACCATCCTCGGGTGTGTGATCAGGCCCGGGACCCACGCACTCACCTTGCTCACTGAACATATTCTGCCTCACTCCTCTCTGAATGGAGCCCCAGATGGGGCGGAAGCTGCACACAGTCTGGGGGCCAGAGGTCCAAGGTCAGGGCGCTGGCGCAGACGCGCGTTTTGTTTTGCAGATGGCGCCTCCCCTCCGTCCTGATAAGCGGGGGGCGGGGGTGGGGGTCCACTTCTGCTAAGGGCTTTGGCCCCACCAGGCGGCCTCCCGCAGGGCCCTCAGCCCCGCCCCAGGCCCCGCCCCCTGGGGACGCCCCCGGGGCTGGGCTTTAGCACGTGGATTTGGGGGACACAAGCCCGCAGCCCACGACACCTCCTGTTTCTCTTCGTCGCTCACCCCAAGGAAGCTGCCTCCAGGTCACAGGAGCCCCGACCGCACTGGGCCTCCACACAGGGCCATCGCCAAAGCCCAGTTGCACTCTCGTCTCTGCACACTGGTGCCTAACCCCTTCCCGTAAGTGCAGACCTTAACTCCTGTGGGCATCTGTATTGTGCTCCTTGTACCAGTGTGGGAGCCCTGGCTTCGATCCCTGGGCTGGGAAGTTCCCCTGGAGAAGGGAACGGCTACCCACTCCAGTACTCTTGCCTGGACTATGTGGTCAATGGGGTCACAAAGACTTGGACACGACTGAGCGACTTTTCATCCTCTGTCGTCCCCTTCTCCTCCTGCCTTCAATCTTTCCCAGCATCAGGCTCTTTTCCAATGAGTCCGTTTTTGCATCAGGTGGACAAAGTATTGGATAAAGATAGGTTTTAAAGTCAACAGATAGATTGGATGAAGACAGATTTTTAAATCAACAAGAAGAAGACAAATTGTTCAATAAACTGTGTTCTAATTTTTTTGGGGAAAAGTATTTGAATTCTTATTTCTTTCAATAAAAACAAATTTGGAAAGATTCAATAAATAAGGTGATAAAAATTGCTGTAGAAGAAAGCATGGTGAACTTGATTTGCATCATGGAGCCCCTTTTAAATTGTGATGCAAATCTTAAGAAGCCATAAATGGAAAGAGTAGTAAATTTGACTATATAAAACTTTTTAAAAAATGGATGGAAAATATCCTAGGAAGAGTCTCAAGACACATGAGACTGGCAAGAGCTAAACTTCTGTGACCCGTTACACCTCACACACATGGGTGCAAAGAGCACAAACCAGCTGATGGAGAATGGCCCAGGCGTGAGCAGGAGGCTCGCAGAAGCAGGCGTGTGAGTCGGCTGCAGACGCGCGGCCCCAGCCTCCCCGCGATTAGAGGAATGGACCAAGCGACGCCTAGAGCCCCACTTAGTGAGGCTCTTGCAGGTGCCTGGTGCCCGGAGCGGTGGGAAGAGGCGCCCTCCCCTCACACACAGCCGGTGGGAATTTAAATCACGCTTTCTGGGAGGAGAGGCTGTGGACTCTTCTTTACAAGCTCACGTGCCTTTGGACCAGTGTCCTTGCCACGAGGATCAACCTGCGTCCCTGCAGTGGGCCCGCGGGCGTGCGGTTCTGGGTGCGGTTGTGGCCGGAGCCGAGACGAGCTAAGGGATTGTGGCAGCTGGCGCTCCTGCTGGGGTGCTGTTCAGAGGACCGCTGTGCCCCGCAGCAGGCTTCTCATTCCTCCTGCCCCCCAGCAGGCTGGCAGGGCCCACTTTGTCCCCCTGCCCGCCCCTCCTCTGCAGGTGGCAAGCAGCCATGCTGGGCCCGTCTACCTGGATTCAGCCTCTGACGGCCTAACCCACGCGTTTCCTTTAAGCTCATCTGAAGTACTTCTTCTCCTGACCCTGAGTCCGGGCCGGGCCGCGGGGCAGCCACATGCGGGCATGTTCACGCACCGCTCTCTGCTGGAAGCAGGGTCCACTCTCCCTCTGTTCTGCCCTGGCCCCACCACAAACTCCCGGGTTCAGGGCTGGTTGAGCCACGACAGACAGGGTTCAGATCCCAGACGGGCTGTGCCAGGCGTCCCTGGAGGAGGCGTGGGGCTGGTGTTTCTCCCAGCCGGTGGCTCTCTGCACACCCTGAGCAGGAGGGCTTGTCGGGGCTTTTCTGAAGGGTCAGCAATGCCACACCCCCCAGCCAGAGGCTCCTGCACCAGGGGACAGCTCGGCTGTGGGTCCAGTGGGGCAGCCTGGTGACCATGGGGGGGCAGCCTGGTGGCCGTGGGGGGGCAGCCTGGTGGCCGTGAGGNCTGCCCCCCCAAAGGGCCACCAGGCTGGTGGCCGTGGTGGGGGCAGCCTGGTGACCGTGGGGGGGCAGCCTGGTGGCCATGGGGGTGTGGCAGAGCGTACCTCGGGCGGCCGTGGCCTCTGGGGGCAGGGAAGCTCTGCAGGACTCGCAGAGCTCGCTGCTCAGGACCACGGGCTGGCTCATCAGCGTCTATGAGCAGAAGGTCCCGAGGCCGGTTGCAAGGCCTGAGGCAGGGGCGTGGCCCGTCCCCTCCTCTATGGGGCTCCCAGCAGCCCCTGCCCCGTCACCCTGCCCTCGCCCCACCCCCCAGAGCGGCTCAGGGGCCAGGCGCCCGGGTGAGAGGAGACACCACCGTTGGGCTGCTCAGGACGGCCCTGCCGTGGCTGGTCCAGTGCGTCTGGTCCCGGGGGTGGTGTGAGGCGGTGACTCAGGACTGCCCAAGGAGGAGACTGGAGGCGGCCTCCTGTCGCTGCCCTGAGTGTGGACCCTCCTTTTCTAGGAGTTTGGCCCCCGGCGCTGAGCGCCGACGGTCAGGGCAGGTCCGTGTGCCTGTGTTTCTTCTGTGCTGTGGCCTTCGGGACGCTGGTGGGGAGGGTCAGACAGGCCCCGGTGTTTCTCCCAAATGTGCTCCGCTGGAGCGCCGTGCTTGGTGTTCTTCTGGGGGAGGTCACAGCCTTGCGTGAGTTCTCTGCGTGTGCGTGTGTGGCCGTGCCGTGTGTTTATGTATGCTGAGTGTGCATGCCGCGCCCGCATGTATGTTGCACGTGTCACACGTTAACTCAGGCTGTGTGTGTGCATGGGCGCATGCTTTGCACACACATGTGTATGTATGGGTCATGTGTTTTCACGTGTGTGTACATGCGTGTGCACATGCCTGTCACGTCAGGCATGCCTGGGCTCCCGTGTGAGGTGCTGGGCACTCTGACACTAGGAATCAGAAATGGACAGGGCCCCGTGGAAGGAGGAGCTGGAGGGCAGTGAGGAGGGACATGCAAGCAACAGCCTGAGCCTTGGCTTACGTCCTCCACAGGTTTCCCTGGCACGAGCGCACCTCTCAGGGGTTTCCCTGTCACTCAACAACTCCTGTTTCTTGTTTTGGGTCTGTTTTGCTAGACAAAGTATGTTTGTCTGTGAAATAAGTGCTGGGGCTCAATGGAATTGAAGTGCTTGGTTTTCCAGGAGCAAAGGCGACTGAGGTCGCCCCCTTTGCCCTTTGGGTAGCTAAACCCACGCCCTCTCCTTCCCTACCGTGGGGTTCAGGGCCATCCGTGCCCTTGGGANTTTCATCATAGGGGACTGGAATGCAAAAGTAGGAAGTCAAGAGATACCTGGACTAACAGGCAAGTTTGGTCTTGGAATACAAAATGAAGCATGGCAAAGGCTAACAGAGTTTTGCCAAGAGAATTCACTGGTTATAGCAAAAACTCTCTTCCAACAGTATGAGACAACTCTACACATGGACATCACCAGATGATCAATACCGAAATAAGATTGATTATATTATTTGTAGTTGAAGATGAAAAAGCTGTATACAGTCAGCAAAAAACAAGATCTGGAACTGACTGTGGCTCAGACTTCAGCTCCTTATTGTAAAATTCAGGCTCAACTTGAAAAAAGTAGGGAAAACCACTAGGCCATTCAGGTATGACTTAAATCAAAATACTTTGATTATACACTGGGGGTGATGAATAGATTCAAGGGATTAGATCTGGTAGACAGAATGCCTGAAGAACTATGAACAGAGGTGTGTAACATTGTATAGGAGATGGTGGCCAAAACTGTCTTCAAGAAAAAGAAAGGCAAGAAGGAAAAGCACTTTTCTGAGGAGGTTTTAGAAATTGCTGAGAAAAAGAAAAAAAAGGAGAAGCAAAAAGCAAAGGAGAAAGGGAAAGATATAACCATGTGAATGCAGAGTTCCAAAAAATAGAAAGGAGAGATAAAAAAAGCCTTCTTAAGTGAACAATGCAAAGAAATAGAGGAAAACAATAGAATGGGTAAGGGTAGAGATCTCTTCAAGAAAATCAGAGATACCAAGGGATACTTTCATGCAAAGATGGGCATTATAAAGTACAGGAATGGCAAGAAACTAACAAAAGCAGAAGAAATTAAGAAGGGGTAACAAGAATACACAGAAGAATTATACAAAAAAGTTATTAATTACCCAGATAACTATGATGGTGTGTTCACTCACATAGAGCCAGACATCCTGGAGTGTTAAGTCAAGTGGACCTTAGGAAGCATCACTACAAACAAAGCTTTTGGAGATGATTAAATTCCAGGTGAACTATTTCAAATCATAAGGTATGATGCTGTGAAAGTGGTTCACTCAATTGGACAGCAAATTTGGAAGACACAGCATTGGCCACAGGACTGGAAAAGGTCAGTTTTCATTCCAATCCCAAAGAAGGGCAATGCCAAAGAAGGTTCCAACTACTGCAAAATTGCACTCATTTCACATGCTAGTAAATTCATGCTTAAAATCCTTCAAGCTAGGCTTCAACATTACGTGAACTGAGAACTTCCAAATGTACAAGCTGGATTTAGAAAAGGGAGACATGAACCAGTTGTCCACTTGCCAACATTCATTGGATCATAGACAAAGAAAGGGAATTCCAGAAAGCAGCTATTTCTGGTTCATTGACTATGGTCAAGCTTTTGACTGTGTGGATCCCACAAACTGTGGAAAATTCTTAAAGAGATGGGAATACCAGATGACTGTACCTGCCTCCTGAGAAAACCTGTATGCAGGTCAAGAAGCAACAGTTACAACTGGACATGGAACTTGGACTGATCAAAATTGGGAAAGGAGTTATGTCAAGACTGTATATTGTCACCCTGTTTATTTAACTTACATACAGAATACATCATGATAAATGCCTGATTGGATGAAGCACAAGCTGGAATCAAGATAGGTGGGAGAAATATTAATAACTTCAGATATGCAGATGACACCATCCTAATGGTTGAAACTGAAGAGGAACTAAAGAGCCACTTGATGAGTGTGAAAAAGAAGAGTGAAAAAGAGGAAAGTGAAAAACCTAGCTTAAAACTCAAAATTCAAAAAACTAAGTGAACAAAAAAAAAAAGCTACTTTTTTTTTTTTTGTAGTTCTGCTAATGAGTTCTCCCCAGAACTGCTATTGTCAGTGTCTTTGTCCCTGTAATGACCACAGCTAATCTCCACTTCTGCAAGATACCCTCCAATACTAACAGGTAGATCTGATCCAGTCTCTTATCAGGTCACTCTATTTTCCCCCAGAGTCCTGGTGCACATGATACTTTGTGTGCACCCACTTAGAGTGGATTTTCTGTTTCACGTAGGCCTGTGGAGTTCCTGGGCTTTGTACTGGAAAAACCATCCCAATAATTAGATAAAGAAACACTAAACACTTCTATGCCAGGGCTTTCCTGGTGACTCAGATAGCAAAGAATCTGTCCATAATGAGGGAGGCCCAAGTTCAATCCCTGGTTGAGGAAGATCCCCAGGAGATGGAAATGGCAATACACTCCATTATTCTTGCCTAGAGAATCCCATGGGCAGAGGAGCCAGAGGGCTATGGTCCACAGGGTCTCAAAGAGTCAAACATGACCAAGTGACAAACACTTTCACTTTCACACCAAAGAGCACATCAAATAAAAAAGTGCAAATGGGTAAAGAATTCACACTGTTTTACTAAAGAGGAAATACCAATACGTAGGATATGGGTTTATTAAACATGCTACAACAGGAGGGACAGAGATAAGATGGCAAAGTAGAAGGATATGAGCTTAAAATTTCTTATTGAAACACCAAGATGACAACTAATTGCTGAACAGTCATTGACAGAGAAATGCTGGAATCTACCAAAAGAGGTACCCTGCATTCAAAGACAAAGAAGAAGACACAAGGAAATGGTGGGAGGGACACAATAACAATAAAAATTAAATTCCATTCCTGCTGGAAAGGTCATCCACAAACTGGAAAATAAATAATTATACCACAGAGCTTCTCCGACTTTAGTGAAATTTCCGAGCACAACANAGAAGACACAAGGAAATGGTGGGAGGGACACAATAACAATAAAAATTAAATTCCATTCCTGCTGGAAAGGTCATCCACAAACTGGAAAATAAATAATTATACCACAGAGCTTCTCCGACTTTAGTGAAATTTCCGAGCACAACTTCAGTCTCCCCAGCCTGGGAGTCTGGCAGTAGAAGTAGGAGCCCCTAGAGGGAATCTGATTTTGAAGACAAATCAAGGTTTGAACCAAGAATTCCAAGCTGGATAAGACCCAGATCCACCTACCAGTAGGCATCTGCCAGTAGACAGGTAGCTCCAGTAGGCACCCAGCTCCACTGCCAGTCGGCAGGTGCCAGTCCCTCCTACTAGGAAGTCTGCACAAGCCTATTATAATCATCCATAAGAAGGCAGACAGCAGAAGGAAGAAGAACTACAATTCTGTAGTCTGTGGAAAAGAAACTGCAATCACAGATAGTTAGGCAAATGAGATGGCAGACATATATGTCCCATATGAAGGAACAAAATAAAACCCTAGAAGAACAACTACGTGAAGTGAGATAGACAACTCACCCCAAAAATAATGCAGAATCATGAGAGTAAGGATGATCCAAGATCTCAGGAAAAGAATGGAGGCATAGATCCATAATATACAAGAAATATTTAACAAAGACATAGAAGAATTAAAGAACAAGTATATGAACAGTACAATAACTGAAATGAAATATACACTAAAAGGAATCAATAGAATAAGTGAGGTGAAAAACAGACAAGTGAGCTATAAGTTAGAATGGTGGAAATCAATACTCTCACAAAGAAAAAAGAATGAAAAGAAATGAGAACAGTATAAGAGACCTGTGGGAAAACATTAGATGAACCAACATTTACATAATGGGGGTCCCCAAAAGAGAAGAGGGAGAGAAAGGACCTGAAAAAATATTGAAAGTGATAATAGCTGAAAACTTGTCTAATATGGGAAAGTGTGTCTGCTTTCCATGCCTTTCCCCCGGGATGTTCCACGGTTCCTTATTTAGGGAGGTTCGTTCAGCAGCTCTTCTGGGGCAGGTCTGCTGGTAAAGCAGGCTCTCATTTTCACTTATCTGAGAAGGTCTTCTTTGCCCTGCCATTCCTGAACCGCACTTTTGCCAGGCATCCGGATTGGCCGCCTGTCAGGATTGTGGACTGAGAGCTTCTCCTTTTAGCTCTTGAAAATGCCCTGTGATTTGATGTGGCCCCTGGCCTCTGCTGTATTCGCCCTGGTGGCTCAGATGGTAAAGCGTCTGTCTACAATGCAGGAGACCTGGGTTCGAGCCCTGGGTTGGGAAGATCCCCTGGAGAAGGAAATGGCAATCCACTCCAGTACCATTGCCTGGAAAATCCCATGGGCGGAGGAGCCTTGTAGGCTACAGTCTATGGGGCCGCAAAGAGTCAGACACAACTGAGCGACTTCACTTTCACTGGCCTCTGCTGAGAAACCCTCTGCCATTTGAATCATGCTCCCCTGTAGCTGAGGCATCATTTCTCTGGCTATGCTCACCATTCTTTCCTTCGCAGTTAGGTCTGAGGCGTTTAGTCGCCATGTGTCCTGCAGGCGATTTGGGTTTATCCTACGTGGGGTGCTCGGCTTCGGGGATCTTCTGGTTGATGTTGTTCCGTCACTGAGTCGTGTTCGACTCTCTGTGACCCCACGGACTGCAGCACGCCAGGCCTCCTGGTCCTTCAGGGTCTCCCAGAATTTGCTCAAACTCATGTCCACTGAGTCAGTGATGCCATCCAACCAGCTCATCCTCTGTCGCCCCCTTTTCCTTCTGCCTTCAAACTTTCCCGGCATCAGGGCCTTTTCAGATGAGCTGGCTCTTTGCCTCAGGTGGCCAAGATACTGCAGCTTCAAGTTTACCTCTTGCCAAAACTGAGACGTTTTCAGCCACGACTATTGTTACTGAGCGGCCCTTCAGCCCGCCTTCTCTCTCCTCGCCTCCCGCGGTCTTACATTGCCTTGGCTCTTTTGTCAGCCCCACAGCCAGAGGCGCTGTCCTTTTTCTTTCAGGCTGTCTCCTCTCTGTTGCCGGCATCGGGTGACCTTTACCGTCCTCTCCTCCAGGCCCCCGGATCGTCTCTCGGTCCCCTCCAGCCTTCAGCGACGTGCGTCCACTGAGCTGTATGTTTCGGTTGTTGTTTTCTTAGTTATAGCATTTTCACTTGCTCCTTTTCATTTCTTTACCGAGAATTCCCACTTTTCACTTGTTTTCCAGAGTGCCCGTGACTGTTCCCTAAGGCGTTTGTATCACGGCTGCGTGACATCTTTGTCAGATAAGGCCAGCGTCTCAGTGTTGGTGTCTGCGGAGTGTCTTTTTTTCAGTCTGAGGTTTCCTTGGTTTTGGCAAGAGTGGTTTTCTGTGGAAGCCTGGGCGTTGGGTGTTACGTTGAGACTCCAGATCTCACGGAAGCTTGTGCAGTAGCTGCCTCCTCCTGGGGCTGCTCTGCCGAGGTCGGGGCGGCCCTGTTCGGGTGGCCCCGGAGCTCTGCGGAGCCCTGAGGGCCGGCTCCTGGCCTCGCTGCTGGGCAGTGGGGGCGGTGGGAGTCTGAGCGCCGCCCCGTCTGCACTGGGGCCCGCGGAGGTGTGGCGCCGCCCCGTCAGCCGCCCTGCCGACCCTGGCAGGGCCCCTGGGCTCAGGAGGAGGGCGCCCAGGCCCCTGCGGGCCTCTGCGGGGCCTGGTGGGACTGGAGCTGTCTGTCTGCAGCTGCCCAGGCGCTCCTTGCCTGGCCCTCTCCCTGGAGCCGGGCCGGCACCCGGGCTGCTGGTACCTCAGCTCCAAGTCTGAGGTCACAAGCCAGGGAGGCCCGGGGCCCAGCACCCGTTTCTTGGCCCCGGCCGTCTGCTCCCCGTGCTCTCAGCTGCCCACGTGTGCTTTCCAGGGACCGGCTGTGCTGCTGGGGCGCGCGGCCCGCGTGTCTCGCCGTCTTCCAGACAGGGACAGTCTCTGCTGGGGACGCCCGGCCCCCAGAGCTGCGCCTGCCTCTGACTCTCTCCCCAAGCGCCCCGTTTCTGCCCGCTCCAGGACAGCTGAGCGGTCTGGGCTAGGGGCTCAGCGCCCTTCTCACGGCCCGTACAGACCCCAGAGCTGGCGTGACTCAGGCTTCTGCGCTCTTCAGATAAAAATATTATCAAAGCTCTCTCACTTAAACTTGAACTTGAACTTTTTTCCACCAAAACTTCCTCCTGTGCTCTTGACTCTTTCTGTTCCTGGTGGACGTCAACGTGGAGACCAGACTTTGGGGAATAAGACCAGGCCTGTTTTCCGGGTCCGAGGTGCTAGATACTATGCTCGTGTTGCAAATGTGCTTTTGCTCGTGGGTCTTCTGGGAATGGGCCAGGGACAGGCACAGGAGCACATTTCACGGGGGCTGCTTTCTCGCCGAGCCTGTCACGTGGAGCATGCCTGCTGACAGTAAACACGTTTAATCCTGAAGCAAGGGCGGCTGTGCCTATGGGGCTGGTCTCCCTGCAGGGCGGAAGCTGGGCTGCCCACGGCTGCACTTCCTGCAGCTCCCGCTCAGGATAGGGCCGCGGGCTTCTGAGATTTAGAAGTGACCCAGCTGTTTGAATCCTGCTGTTCATGAAGTTTAAAATGTGTTAGGTTTGCATTTGAAAATTACTGAAGTGTGTTCATGAAGGCAGCTTATGGGCAAGACGTTCTTCTAATTCTGCCCAGAAAAAGTGTTCTCAGCGAGCTGTGGACCTTCTTGCTCCCCGCTCACACACACACGCAAACAAGCACAGCCGTCCTGATGCGAAGATTTTTGGTAATGTGTTTTTGTACAGGGCATAAAAATATATCTCGGTAATTACATGATATTTAGTGATTAGATAATTATGGGTAATTGCATGGGGTAGTTCTAAGTGCTAAAGTGTTACCATAAGATCTAAAATGTACAAATTGCATAATAATTATTCTTGGGAGTTATTTGGTAATTCTGAGCATAATTATCATGTGATCTGCAGTGCATGTAATTAATGCATAGGCACATGGATTTTGCCTTCATAACTACTTAGCCCTTGTTATAAAGCTCTTTGTCATAACATTTGAGTGTTAAATATAATGTAA
The DNA here is from genome assembly GCA_006410675.1 of Oreotragus oreotragus. NCBI lineage: Eukaryota > Metazoa > Chordata > Mammalia > Artiodactyla > Bovidae > Oreotragus > Oreotragus oreotragus. The sequence goes on from SJYX01011868.1 coordinate 405,095, forward strand.
TTGGCTCCCAGATACAGTACATTAAGCCCCATGATAATTGCTTTCATAGTAACAATAACCCTTATTTCATTTCCAACGTGTGACTCGTAAGCAGGTCAGGGTTTCGAGGAGCAAATGGCCAGGATGTGGCGGCCGCGAGCAGGCGGAGTGGCGCTGAGTGCTGGCCACCCGCCGGCTCACTGTTGGGTGAGGAGCACCTCCTGTGGCCAGGCCTCCCCAGGTGGAAGGGTCGCGTCTTCCCCCTGGACAGAGTCTATCTGCTCACCACAGCGTGTACCTCCTGTCCAGCCCGGCCCTGCCCCACCTGTGTTGTTCATATAGCAAAGCACCCACCACGTTTCTGGTCTAGGGTGAAGGGCTGGGGTTTGATAAGGAGAAGAGCTCGTAAGAAACCGCAGAGAGGGGTCTTGGCTGGTTGGTGAGATTGCGGAAAAGCACCCACAGCAGTGACTCGGGGACTGCAGCCGGGCCTCCGGCTTGGCCTCCACGCCAACACGGTGCCCACCACTCTCTCTCCAGGTCTCACGTGGCAGGATGACTACACCCAGCGCGTGATGGCCCGGGAACTCGCCAGCCTTCCCCAGACTTACCCGCGCCACCCCGAGATGTCCAGCCCCGCCAGGTAAAGTAGACCTGTTCATGTCTCTTCCCTGGCCCGTGTCCACCAGCCCTCTCCTTGTTTCATGGAGCAAAGAACCCCATCTTTCTGGTGTAGATGCTCCGGGAAGTTGGGATGTGGGGAAGGGGCAGATGGGACTCCCCGCACACAGGGTCCTGGCCCCCGGGGAGGGTGTGACGGGGACCCTCCCACGAGGGGGTGGTCTCAACAATGGACATGCCCAAGGGTCTGTCTCCCTTCCCGGGACCCTTGGAGAGTCTGCATCTCCAGAGCCTTGGTTAAAAGGAGGAGGGTCAAGAATTCTCATTTCCCAGTAAGAATTTAAGCTCTGCTGCTGCTGCTAAGTCACTTCAGTCGTGTCTGACTCTGTGTGACCCCATAGATGGCAGCCCACCAGGCTCCCCCATCCCTGGGATTCTCCAGGCAAGAATACTGTAGTGGGTTGCCATTTCCTTCTCCAATGCATGAAAGAGAAAAGTGAAAGTGAAGTCACTCAGTCTGTCCAACTGTTAGCGACCCCATGGACTGCAGCCCACCAGGCTACTCCGTCCATTGGATTTTCCAGGCAAGAGTACTGGGGTGGGGTGCCATTGCCTTCCCCAAAGAATTTATGCTCAGTGCAGTACAAAAAGCAAGTTAAACCATGGAATCTGTGTTCAGGCCCCCAGCACAGCGTTCTGTGAGACCCAGATTTGTTCCATCTCATCGTCTCTGCACACATGCAGAGGGTGTGGACGTTTTGCCCACTCGTGCAGGAGGACACCGGCCCGGGGAGGGGAGACGTGGCCCACGGGCAGCATGTGGGAGCTGGCTGCCGTCCCCGAGCTGCTCCTCAAGGCAGACAGCAGGGAAGGGCCCGCCCCCTTGGCTTAGTGGGGAGGCCCACCGTCTGCCCGCAGCCTAGGGTAGAGAAATCCCAGTGCAGAAGCATCGCCTACTCCTTCCTGCTCAGTCCATCCAGCAGAGGGGCAGCCAGGCCACCGGGTCCTGCAGAATCTAGCACCAGACGTGAGAGCAAGTTCACCAGGTGGCCCTCCCCGCCAGGCTGTGCGTGTCTTGAGGGTGGGTAGGAGCTCTGTCTTGCCATCCTTGCTGGTCTGTTGAGCTTCATCAAAGAGAACCTGCCTCGGGAGTCTGTTCTGTAAAAATACCACTCAAAAAGCAGTCAGGCTGTCTGTTTTCACACTCGCATGTTCACACTCTTCGTGCTGGTCTTTGAGCGATGCGTGGGCACTTCACACAGCCCGCGACGCCTTCCTGCCGGTGCCGAGGCTCCTGAGCGGGCTGCGCTGTCCCAGGCAACCTCGGACACCACCGAGGAGGCCATGGCACAAGGGGTCGGGAGGACCAGGACACACAGCAGGGACAGCATCCCTGGCTGGACAGGCGCTGAGCGTGGGGAAGGCTAGGCTGCCATCACAGAAAGAGTGTTTCCAGAGAGAACGCCCGAGAAATCAGACGAGGGCAGCACCCAGGGGGCCACGTTCTTACCATTGGTGATGCTGTCACTTAAACCAGTTGCCCATTTGCTATGAAAAATAACATGCCTGTTTAGATTACAAGTAGATTAAAAGTTTAAACATACACATATGAAGAGGTTGGCGTTGCCGACATGAACTTCCTGTGCACGGCCTGTGTCCGTGTAGGAGTGTTTCTGTGTGCTCCTGGGCTGTTTCTCTCCGTATGGAGTCTTCTGTGAAAGGCTGGTAGCTCTTCACGTGCCCTGTTCTGGAGAAGCAGATTTGTGGTCTGTTCCACCCATCAACGAGCTGTGGTCGCCAGTGGAGCTGGGCTCATAGCCTCCTGGGCTGAATGGGTCATGTCTTTTCGCAGGTGTTGAACCCGAATAAACCAACCGTCTGGCTCTAAAGGCGGAGTCTCACGCCGGGGTGGCATGCTGGGATGCTCCCCAGTAGCCGCCCCCCCATACTCCACCCGAGGAGACGGGCTTCCTGGCAACCAGCAGGCATTGGCCTCAGGCTCGGTGGGTTTGGGGAGACTCCCCCCAGCTGGTGGGCAGGGCTACACCCACCTTTCTGCCAAGGCCACGGCTACTCAGACCCCGCTCTGCCTCTTCAAGCCTGCCCTCCCTAGACCCGGCCACTCTCCGCCGTGAGCTTGAGCTTCTCCTGGTCCTGCTGTGTCTTTGCAAGGAGCTCCCTTATTGGAGATGCCGCGTGTCCTGTCGGGCAGATGCTGGTGACTCAGCAGCTGGAACGGGAATCAGTGTTTGTCAGGAAATAAACATACACACAGAATAATGCACGTGAATACACATGGAATAATGTTCCTTCTTTTCAAAAACCTTCTGCTAAATTTTCTTTAGTGGTGAATTGTCTGCTGCCCAGTATATGTTTTAAACGATCTTTCTATGTGGTTAAATCCTGTACCACTTCCATTGTCTTCTCAAGTTATTGGTGAAATATGCTCACAGGTCTCAGTGTGTGAATTTGGAGCGTTCACATTTCTGCAGAGCACTCTCATCCTTTTCACAGGGATTCCCAAATGTGTTGACTTAGTGTGATCACAGTACTGTGTTATCTCTTAAAACTTGCTCATTGCATGTGTGGTTATGACACTTTGCCATTGACTTCTACCTTCACCCGTTAACACAGTTTATAAAAAGAGTTACCTCCTGGGTTTTCCTCTTTCTACGACCATTGGATTTACTGGTTTTTTCTTTTTTAAATGAAACTCTTGGGCTGAAAGCCTGTCCTATTCTTCCATCACTTAAGGCCGTGCGTTCGCCTGTGAGCGTTGCTCTGGCATCGTCCTGCAGCGTCGACAGGCCGTTTGCCTTTGTTCTCGACTGTCGGCCACTGCAGTTGTGTGCCCTGCGGGAGCAGTGAGTGCAGGCTTGCGTTTTGTCCGAGTCGTGTGTCCTTTAGACTTCAAATTACTGTCTGCTTTTACTGCATTTTCATCAGAGAATGTGACACGTTCAGCTTTTTCTTTTTAGCAGTTTGGGATTTCTTTGTGGCCTGGTTTATACCACGTTTATTAATTTTCAGTGGATGCTTAGAAATCTTGTACCCACTATTTAGGAGTACACATTTTCATAGGTGGTTACATTAGACATAAGATGTATGACTATGTATGAGTTGTTCAGAGCCGGCTTCTCTGTATCTTGACTCACTGAAATGTCTGGGGCGAACCCTTGTCTCCGTAAGCTCTGACTCTCTTTCTAGTGTATTTCACTTCACACACTGGGGTTCTGACAGCAGCTCCCGGCATCTCCTCCTCACTGTGGGCATCACACCTGCTGTCGTTTAGATGGAGCCTGGTCATCTTTATTGCTCTCTGTCTTGATCCCACTTTTCTACGACTGGTATTGCCACGCCTGTGTCCTCTGGGTTCTGCTGCCTAATTCATCCTCTAAAAGCCTGCCCCCTGGATGCTCTGATTGGCGGGTGGCATTCTTAGAGCCCCTGAGGCATCCCCGTGAGACCCTAGCTTCTCTGCCCCTTCTTCCCCCGCTCCCGTGACTCTGCTTCCATCACATTTGGTGTTTGTAGCCGAGTCTCTCACGTTACACCCAGTCTGCAGCCGTGGCCTTCTAGGCTCTCCAGGGAGGTTCTGAAGTGACAGGTCTGAGTCACTCTTGGTGGAGGAATCGCACCTTTGGGTGCCCCGCCTCTGTCCCAGCGCAGCCCTGGCAGCTGGCATGGGCCATGTCCAGGGGGGCGTCCAGCCCAGAGCTGTTGACTAAAGAAGGAACAGGTGAAAGATCTCGTGACACTTGGTTGCTACAGGAGGCGCCACAGTGACCAGAATCCGGCTTGCCCTTCGCTCCACAGAGGACGTGACGGAGCTGTGAGCTCTGCTTCCATGAAAAGTATAATGGTTAGAAGTAACCGTTTCCAAAAATAAATGATGCTTAGATGAGTTGGGGTTGTGGACAAAGGGAGCGAGAGCCAGGCTGCGGTGTGCTATTTGCAACAATCCCACGTATAATTCAGTTTTTCCTCTAGCAAACTGAGGGACAACGTAAAGCAGCCCGTGTTATTGGAGCCTGAAGGTCAGTGCAGGGAGTGGGAACGTGACCAGTGGAGACGGCACGCCTGCTCTTCCGAGGTAGAAAAGGGACTCTTACAAAGTTTTGACCCGCTTCAAGAGAATGACAGGACGGAAGCCAGGCTGCAAGCTAATTCCTGCAGCGTCTCACAGCATGGTGACGGCCGTGCTCGTCGCTGGTGTGTTAGAGTGTCTGTGTCCTCCAGCACAGACACCCGGGAAGATGAATAAGACAATTTGAAGGCACATTTATGAGGTGGTTCTATTTGCATTGATTAGCAATTAGTGAGAAAAATAGACAAAGCACCAGAAACACAAACTGACCTCAGTTAAATTACTCTGACAACACAGAACATGGCATTTCATCCATTAAAAAATGGTCAGGTAAGCTATAGCCATGATTTAGATGCAAAGAACCATGTGGCTCCTGACCGTTTCCATCCTATTGAGTCTGAGCCAGTGTAGCTCGAAAAGGCTTCAGAAATAATAACAGGAGAGTTTCATTAATTGTGACAATTAAGCTCAAATGTGAAGATTTTCTGTAGGTCCCAGTTTGTATGAAATACACATGAGTATCGAGCCCCTCACACCAGTGGCCTGTTCTTGAGAACCAGGCTTTCCCCGTGAAAGCAGTGGCCAGGAGCCTGTTCTCCGTGACCCCAAGTGGGAAATCACGCCCACCTGCACCCCGTACACTGCTAGAGCATCAGTCACTCAGTCGTGTGTGACTCTTGCGACCCCACAGACTGTAGCCCGCCAGGCCCCTCTGTCCATGGGACTTTCCAGGCAAGAAGACTGCAGTGGGTGGCATTCCTTTCTCCAGGGGATCTTCCCGAGCCAGGAATGGAGCCCAGGTCTCCTGCACTTCAGGCAGATTCTCTATCATCTCAGACACCAGGGAACATTCCTAGAGTGTGTCTAAACCACAGCAAAGACCCACATGGAGGTGACAGATGCTTGTTACCATGTGTAGGTAACGGTCACGTTTGCAGCAGAGTGCTTAAAACATTGCTCCCTGGGCACTGACAGTGGATATGGTTGTTAGCAACACGGCCTCACCCAACACCTGCACAACACACACACACACAGGCACACAGGCACACACTTGGCTACATACACATACACACTTAGGAACACACAGAGACACACACATAGATACACAGACACAGACAGACACACACACACAAATAGACACACAGGCACACACACTTAGACACATACACACTTAGGAACACACACACACAGACACACACACAGACAAATAGACACACAGGCACACACGCTTAGATACATACACACTTAGGAACAGACACACACACAGACACACACACACAGACACACAGACACCTAGATACATGCGCCCTTAGGAGCACAGACACACACACATAGATACACATACATACACACTTAGGAACACACAGACACGCACACACAGACACACACACACAAATAGACACACAGGCACACACACTTAGATACATACACACTTAGGAACACACACACACAGACACACACACACAGACAAATAGACACACAAGCACACACACACTTAGACACATACACACTTAGGAACAGACACACACACAGACACACACACACAGACACACACACACAAATAGACACACAGGCACACACACTTAGATACATACACACTTAGGAACACACACACACAGACACACACACACAGACACACACACAGACACCTAGATACATGCGCCCTTAGGAGCACAGACACACACACATAGATACACATACATACACACTTAGGAACACACAGACACGCACATACATACAGGTACACACACACAGACACACACAGAGACACAGACACCTAGACGCATACATATGAGAGACTCACATAGAGGAAGCTCGGCTTTGACTGCGGTTTCCAGGCACAACCAGAGCTGGCGTCATCGTGAGACCCAGTGATGCACCAGGCCTCGCCCTCTCACCTGGACGATGGATCAGATCCCTCCTCCTCAGGTTGCTGTCTGAGAAGACACCAGGCCGGGGGGCAGGGCGCCGGGCCCTCGAGCCCAGCGAGACCCTGCCTGGGCACCCAGGGAGCTCCCCTCGGCTGGGTCTGAGCTGTGCAGGCTCTGGTCCTGGGGAGCTCGGAGAAGGGGGCAGCGGCAATAACAGGCTCCAGAGCCCTGACCCTCGGGGCTCCAGGGCTGGTGCGGGCCTCCCACAGGAGACCCAGGCAGGTGGGCACTCCCTTCTGCACACAGGCTGCAGGCCACCTTCGGCCACAGAGCGAGGCCGGCCCTGCTCTCAGCCCCCGGCGTGCAGAGGCAGCCTGTTCCTCTCTGTGTCCACACCCTTCCCGCACACTCTGCCACCCTCCCCGCCTGCCTGGGAGTGCCACAGGCCCATTTCTGCCCGCCCTTTCCTGCAGGTATCACGACTTTTACCATACTTGATGCATTTGTAAGTAAACGTGAAAATCCAGCTGTTCCTGCAAAGCCACCTCTCTGCAAACACAAACACCATGGGAAGGATGGGACAAATAAGGCAGTCATCAGACGCACACTCACCCTCGGCCCGGACTGGGAGCGCTGCCTCTGCTGGGGGGCCGGGCTAGCCTCCTCCAACCCCTGGGGCACTCCGGCAGTTAATGTGAAGACAAGCACAGGTGAAGCCCAGCGTTTACTTGTGTGAGCGTCAAGCGCACGTAGCAGCCGCGAGGACGCCAGGGCCACCGTCCGCGGTTTGCAGCTCTCGGTCGCCCCAGCCTGCCGGGCGCCTGCAGAGCGCGCTGTGAGCGTGTGCGGCCGCCTCGGGAGCCTGCCCACGGCTTGGCCCACAGACGGCACCGGCAGTTGTCCAAGTCTGACAGGGGCTGAGCACTGTGTTTTACATGATTTTAAAATGCACTTTCATTAAAGAAAAAGGAACCAGGACATTTTTTTTTTCCCCGAGTAAGTTCATGACCTGCGTCACCGCCTTTCACCGCAGGCAGCCTTTGGTTGTCCTAAACTCACCCCCAGTGACAGCAGAGTCTGGTCACAGGGCCTCCCTTCCTGACGCTGGAGAGGTGCCCTCTGCGAGGTCGGCGGTGGGGAGACGGGTTCTGCACTAACTCAAAGTCACCTGAGTCTACCACGTGTTTCCAAGCTCATTTGTTCAGCGGACGCTGTTTCCAGTGCTGACTGTGGCCGAGGCCCCACACAGAAAACCCACAAGAACAAGGTTCCTTCCTCCAGGCAGCTTACCGGGATTGCTGCCTGACTTTTGTGGTCACACTGGGGCGCCAGGAGGGCCCGGGGTCATCTCCCCATCAGCTGACTAGCATGCTGATGCCCCACGGACCCCTGTGGTCCCCGCTTCCGGAAGGTGGGTGAGCACGACCTTCTCACCCAGTGTGCCTGCTCCTCAGCACCGGGTGGGGAGCGGAGGGGAGGCCACTGACAGACAGGCCCAGGGCAGGGGGCAGCGGGCCCAGGGCTCGCCAGTCTCCCCTCCCCGCCCGGGAAGCCTCTCTGCTGCTGAGGTTCTCCCTGCACTTAGTAAGTCCTGGCTGACTCCCCACTCCGGCTTGCCTCTGCCCCCAGTGGTGGGGCGGCTGCTGAGAAAGGAAGTCGGGTCGCTCACCAGGTCCCCCTGTGTACCAGCACCAGGACTGCGTGCAGAAAGGGCCCCGCCATGGGCGGCGTGAGCAGCGGTCAGGCCCTCGCTGCCTGGCCTGGCGCCTGCGTGCCCACGTGGCCCTGCCGCCCCGCTGCCTGCCGTGGGCCCCGCGGGCGGAGCCGGCGCTGTGCCCGAGGACCGCCTGACGCCTCCCTCTCCTTCGCAGGAGCTCGAAGCAGAGCGTCCCGGATGAGCGGAGCCTCAGCCTGGAGGGTGGTGTGCTGGCCGAGGCCCTGCAGCGCTACCTGCCGTACCTGGAGGCCCTGTCCCAGGCCGCCGCGCTTCCAGGGCCGGAGCTGGACAGGCCACCTGCCCAGGTAAGCCTCGCAGCCCCAGGGTCGGGGCGGTGACCCTCGCGGCCCCAGGGTTGGGGCAGTGGCCCTCGCGGCCCCAGGGTCGGGGCGATGACCCTCGCGGCCCTGTGCTCGGGTGTTCCGTTGTCCAGGCGCACACCGGGGACGTTTCCCGTGCCTGCGGCCCCTCTGGGCTCTCCCACTATGTCCCGGGCAAATGGGGGCTGGGGTGGAAGGCGCTGAGGGCCTGTGTGCACCCCCATCCTCCTGCGGCCCCCAGCAGCAGTCTGTGAGCACTCCTCCTTCCGGGCGTCCTATGTGCCAGCTGTCAGGCCCTCGGGTGGGAGTTCCTTCTGCAGCGGGGCCAGTCTGCTCTGGAGCCTTCCGGGACTCGAAGCCCATGGAAAAGAACAGTTTACAGATGCAACGAGCAGTCTCGCAACCTTCTGGATGGGAAAGGACGTGCTTTCATGACAGCCGGTTAAAGCAGCGCTGCCAGCTTTCGACTTGCCTGGGGGAGCAGGGCCTAGAGGTGGCGTCCGGGGCCCTCACGCATCCCGAGGAGGGACTCTGGGGGCAGCACCCAGGTCCGCGTGCTTGGGAGGGTGGCGTGTGTGACAGCCGCAGTCCCGCCGCCGGCCTGCAGAACTCGGCCTTGTGTCTGACCCAGAGGCCGCTCGGAAGGCGGATGAACACCTCGAGCTGTGGTCTGGGCTCTCCCCCAGCCCCGCCCCAGGCTGCGCCCGGGGCCCCAGAGGTGGGTTGGGCCACTCCGCAGCGCGGTGTCCCTCCGGCCAGCTCGTTGCTGCGTGTTGGTGGCAAACACACGCCTTTCCGCAGCCTCACGGTCGGCAGCTCTTCCCCGTTCGTAGCTCCTGGAGAAGGGGCGCTGACTCGGTTCCCTGGGTTCCGCAGCCCAAGTGGCCCGTGTCAGCCCGGTTCTCAGACCCCTCCCGGCTTCGGGCTCTGGCGCCATGCAGGGCGGCCATGTGGGGCGCGGGGCGGCCGAGCGCAGGGCCGGGAGGGGAATCGCACAAAGAGGGAGGGTCTGCATCCCCAGTCCAGCCCGCGGCCCCTGCCCTGGGGAGCCGCCTGAGCGTGGGG